>JABAKD010000027.1:12128486-12503486 GCA_012845835.1 Undaria pinnatifida
GCTAAACTGCAATTCTACAGCAGCACCAATAGCATCTAAGTCGGTCGTTTTGACGGACGGGGTTCCAGGCGAGGGGGGAACTCGTATAGAGGATTTCTCACAGGTTCAGCGTGGTCGCGGCCGGACGGTTGGTGAACCGTTAGGACAGGTGCCGAGGCAGGAGCGGGGGGGGCAGCGCCGGCCGGAGGCGGTCGCGGCTGTGGGGTTCGCGATGAGGTGCTGACCCATCGAACAGATGGACGAGGGTCTCCGCCGGGTCCGAAGCCATAATCAATCGCACGTGGCGCAGCTCTTGTAGCTGCGGTGGTTTGAAGGTGCGTCCGAGTGGAAACATGCCCCGAGCACGACATTGTATCGACAGTCGGGGGCACCGGAAGGCCAGGTGGCGAAGGCGTGAACGGGGCCTGATCAATCGTTGCGACGGAGTTGATTCCCTGTGAAGTGTTCAAGGAGCCTGCTGGGCGACCTTAGACGCAGAAGCGAGGGCTTCTGTGGAGCCCGTGTTACCCACGGAATATCTGGCAAGAACCCAAGCAGAGACAATGCCAGCGGCGGAAAATGGCCCCACGGCCGGCATGACGGTCGACGGTACTGACGAAGACAGAAATACGAGCGAGCGACGAGCGAGGAATATCCCCGAAGCAGCAGAAAGCTCGTCGAACCTCATATGTTACCCTTGAACGCGAAATCGCAACATTCAGCACAAGCGAAAGGGAGCCCACCCTGAACGGCACAATCGGAGTGGAGCATCTGCCCACTCAAGCCGACACTGGGAACAGGTGAAGAACAAGTAGGATGAGGCTGCTAACGCCATCGTCAGCGGGATTGAGTCGGGTAGACCCACTACCTTCTTCTTCCGCTGCAGGCTGTGGCAGCCTGGACAGAAAATCGACGTTACTGTTAATTCTTATCGTGCAGTACCCGAGCGTGAAATCAGGCGAGGTGAAGTCCTTGAACTACCCCTGGACGCGCGCATTGTCATCGCCGGTTTTGCCGATGAAATCTAGCGCCTTGCAGTCCCATGGGTGGCCTCGGAGGTGTTCGATGGTTCAGACAATGCTGCCGGATTCCAAGTCGAGCATAGGGAAATGCCTCTCCGAATTGAGGGTAGCACGGGTGACATCTGCGATAGAAGTCACGGAGCCGTCCGGCTGCTTCTGTTCAAGCACGACGCCATACCCCCATCGATGCTGGTGTTGCAGCACACGTGAAACGGACCACAGCTATCGGCTACGGTCTCTAGGTTGGGGAAGATCAAGTTAGGCGGGACGGAGAGATCGACGGCTATCCCGCGCACGAGGTCCTCCATGGAGGACATGAACGAAAATTTGACCCACGTTTTGAGAACGGAGGTGGTAGAGCAAACCAGCTCAGGCATGTTGCGCAGGAATTTTCTGAAGTACGCCAAAGTTCACATTGCTAAACGAAGCTGTTTCCAGTATCACCAAATGGGAATTCCGGTCAAAGCCGACATTTTTTTCGCGTTTGGGCGCAAACCCGAAGGCGAAATAGAGTGCTTTAAAAAAAACACCGGTGTTCGTGGCACCTGTACGATCTTTCCAGGAGAAGAGAGTAAGGCTCCGCTGGTGCAGACGCTCGAAGGGCGCCCACACCGTCTGTGCCGTTGGATGGAAATCGAGCACGATCACGTCGATCAGGTAGCCGCAACCTGTTCCACACCTTTGACGACCTCATTGTCACCTTGACGAACAGACCGGGCGATGAATTGCCGCCCTGAGGAATGATGGATCACTCATAGATGCCCGTAGGGACGAAGCACGCCGTGAGAGGAACGGGGTCCCTGAGCACGGGAAGTTGGAACGAAAAAACAAGGTCGAACAAGGAAAAAAATCGTCAATTTACCCAAAGCGTTAAGAGCCTACTCCACGAGAGGGATGGACAGCTGGCTGGGGCTGCTGGTTGGGTTAATTTCCTATTGATTCATGGTGGTCAGACCGCCTCCATAATTTCTGGATGACCACCAGTAAATTCGAGTACGGAGAAGCCAAGGGTTGGATCAGAACCACCGCGAGTTGCTGGGGCAAGGTGGCGTCAATGTTCTTGATCAATGTGAGGTTGGTGCATGGGGGTGGGAAGTGACAGATGCACTGCCTTTCAGGATTAAAATATCAGAAGGCAATTGCGAGCAGGAACCGAAAGCGGTCTTGGATTTGTACACAGCACGATGAAATATGCAGAGAGCACCCACCAACTACTCGATGCCCAAGGGGGTTATGCCGGAACCATGCAGGTCAAACACAACAGATCGCAGACTCGAGGGTAGGCGGACGCTTAAGAATGAAGCGTGCTGTTCATAAGCGAGGCACCCGAGAAGGGCTGATGAGGGCGAGGCGGTCACTGCGGCAGCTGCGAGGGTGGGTCCGAACGGCCTATACTTGGTAGACGGCGGACGAGGTCGCTATGCTGCAAGGAATCCAAAAGGACACGCGTGGGCGGGGCTTGGGCGACGCCGACGAAGCTCCCGGGCTTGAGGTCAGTAGTTCTGGCGAGGAGAAGGGCTTACCGCCCAGAGGTGACGGCGTGTTCCTTAACTGAGAGAAAGTCTGGCTGTGTCTGCATCCCGAATAGAAATCACCAGCGAGCACCCCGGAGCCATTACCGCGGATCAAGTCGATCATGAGGAGCTTCGGCACGTGGGACAGTGCAGCACCCACGGCGCCATCGCAACGTTGGTGGAAACCTCCGTATGAGGCAAGACGGCCATTGTCGAAAGTCGATAACGCCTGCCAGGGGCATTGTGAAGTAACTCTAGCTTGCCATAGCTCCGATTGTCCGATAAGCGCGGGGAAAAGAAGCCGTAAGAGCGGTAACCGGAACGAACCCATCGGTCGTCGCGTAGCAGTGCGGTATTCTGCATCATCGAGGGTGAAACCATGTAGGAGCATACTGCGACCGAACACGTGAGACTATCTACTGTGAAATTCTGAGCGCCCAGGCACTTGTCAAGGTTTTGAGAGGGGCAGACTCTTCAAACCCACACGAAGATCGAGGGTGACAGTCCTTGTCACACTCGGTGGAGGCGGAACCTGCCAAGAGCATGCGATCCAGCGCATCGCGGCGGACTAAAATATGTGGAAAACCGGGGACGAATAGAGTAACGCAATCAATAGTTCAACAGTGCGCGCCCAACTGAGGGCGGTGGTTTTGGTGCTAAAACAAGCTTCGTCAAGCGTAGTTGTACCCCCAACGAGGCAGGGACCTCGTTTCGAGGGCACTAGGAAGGGATCGACCACAGGGACGACAACCAGGACGTCGGGACTGAGGTCGACTGAGGCGTCAGAAACGTAGATCGAAATATATGGCCTTGGCAAGCGCATGCCGAAGCCATAGGGTGATGCGGCGGTGCTGGGGTGATCCCACAAATCCCTCCGCACGAAGTCGGAGCGCAGAACTGATGAGCACAGTTGATATGTACAGAGAACCGGCCTCACTTTCGTGAAAAGTTGCGCGGACGGCAGCTAGAAGTTTGCTTTGCAAAAAGATCGGTTCCTCACTATCGATCGGGGTCGCTGGACTCGGGGTCGTCCGCCCGGAGATCAATGCCCCACACGGTGTCAAGAGGATTCGCTTCACCTGAATACTAAATAGGTGCTATTTCGTGGTCGAGGTATGTGTGAATATGACGAAAGTGCTCGCGAGGACGGCGTCTTCCTGTGGGCTATTGCAAATACCGGAGTCAAAGCAACACACTTCGCGAGCGATGCCTTTGTGTAAGCGGGGTCGGACGGGGACGCAATGAGCTCCACCCCGTAGCGGTCGCAGAAAAGCCGACCCTTTTCGGCCATCATGTAATGCGATACGTCGATAACGACAAAGGACAACCAGATAATACTTCGAAAAACAAAAAGGGTCTCCCAGAACAGCACCACGTCGTCCGTTGAATACTCGAGAGTAGGGTAAACATTCATCGGTGGTGCCGCGCGTCGCTTAACAAAATAAGGAAGGGGAGGCGTACGGGGTTGTCCCCGGGGGGACACCGGGCCGCTGGTGCACGAGATGAGTTCGGTTCCATGGATCATGTCCCCTGGTGGCACCATCGTCCGTAGGCTCATAATGACGAGAAGGCGATTTAACTACGCTCACCGTTCCGAGACCAAAATGGACAGGGGGCTCGGAGCTCCGAGCTCCTTCTGCTTGATGAGAGATGCGATTCTTTCGCAAAATGGCGGCGTTGCGGTCCGGTTACGCTGGCGGGAGGCTGCTGAGTCACCACGGGCTCGACGGGCAGTGTCGGGGTTCCAGTTCCAGTGCAGATGAAGGAGCGCTGAGCGGGCGCACGTGTGCGCGAATACTAAGGAGGGCCCGTACACTAGAGGACGACGTCAAAAATAGGTCTCGGGTTGGCGAAAATGACGTACTCACCATGGAGGGCGTCTTACTTGCAGACCTGCCGGAGAGTGTGGACGAGGTAACCGGTTTTGCCGAGTTCTCCTTGCAGAGAAAATGAGCAGAGCACCCACCTCTATTATGAGGAAACATCGCGTTGAACGCCACAAGGATGTGGGGGTTTCGATAATGGCCTTACCGTACCTCCAACCGGCGGTCATCGCATGGCCGGAGGGGGGAAGGGGGTGAAATCCTCACTGAAGGGGGTGCCTGCGCTAAGAACCAGCAGTGCTTGTGGCATGCGGTCCCCGAGGAGCGATGCTCGAAGAGCTGGCTTCCGGCGCCGGAATGGAGCTATGGAATTGTTAACAGGCAGCGGACAAGCTGATGAGCTCCACGCAGAACGCTACAATACTGTGTCGCTGCTAGAACCGGTTGGCCAGGTATATGGGTTGATGTGCAAGACGTGCGACCAACAAGTGAGGCAGCGGTCGTAGTAAGTGTGGCTGTGTCACTACACCTTGTAGGTCGGCTTGGGGCATTGGGCGAGCCTGGAACACAAGAGTCTTGTGAAATGAGTTGTGTTTCTCGTGGAAATACTGGCAGTGGACGCGCGGGAGGCACCCTATCGGCGTCGGCATGTCAACTGCCCGTGCGGTACGTGTCGGACTGGCACGCATTGGGGTTACCGCCAGCGGTATGAGTGGAGCCTTGTGGATTCCGGGGGCGGGGCTGTAGCAGAAGAGGCAGGGGAGTGCGGGACGCCTCCGTGGCGGTGTACGGTCAAGGCGGTGCTCCGGTGATGTGCGCGGTGGTCGGGCGACTGATGTTGGCCGTGGTTGTGTCGGTGCCGCAGCTGTCGTTGTGGCTTTTTTGCTGGCCTCAGCCCTGTTGGTGACCGCGCGAGTGATCCGACCAAGAGCGGTAGTTCCTTGCTGGCTACTCGAGCGTGAATATTTGTCCCTTTTGTGCTATCGGACTATGTGCTCCTGCCAGCAACCGTATGCCTCCCGGTGGTCGCCGAGTTTCCCGAGGTTGCGGTTTTCTCAGGCGATTTTTACGTTGAGGAAAGGGTGTTTGCACTGCTTGAACGAGTGGAGCCTGCATGTAGAAAGGGTGTTTGCACTGCTTGAACGAGTGGAGCCTGCATGTACATTAAAGCAGTGACATCGATTTTCCCGAAATGAGGCGGGTGGGGAGTGAAATCAGCGGCTATTTAAGCGGTCGACGGTTTCGAGGGTTGCACTCACATCTAAAAGCTCGGCAGAGCGGATTTATTCTAGCGACCGGCATTCGGATGGCAAGTTTAACCATGGGTCGGTATAGTTTGCCAAAACGTTGTTGACATACATGACAACCAGGTTGTTGCGAACGCCAGCCTGCCAGCCGGGCGCTTGGAAAACAGGTGATCAGGAGCGACGCGCCGGGGCCCGAATGAGCGGTTGGCAGTACATCCGTCGAGGGAGAGGGCATATACTTTGTTGTTCACCCTTTATGGCAGGCATCCTATGGTTCGCCAGGCTCTGAAAGACCACCCACATGACGCCCTACGTCCTAAACGTCTTCGGTTACGCTGCCAAGTCCAGGGTTCAGATTTGGGATTATGGTGGGGTACCGCTCGTTCACTGACATCCGCACCACTTTCATAACTATAGTCACGCCGGGGCCGATAAATTCTCATTTCTTGTCGCAGTCGACACTCCCACGGGAAACGCCCGACGGTAGCCCCCAAAGGGGGTGCCGTCCTACACGCCGAATGCATGCATCATCACGTAGCCTGCACCCGTGTTCCCGTTGAGGAAGTGGTTGCTGAGAAAGCGCCGCAGAAGAGTGAAGGAATTCGACCTCGAGGCTCTTCCAGCCCGGGCTTTTGAGATCTGCGCGAAATGATCAATCACCGAAACAGTGACAGCAGAAGCCGTAGACTTGTATGACGAGATAGCAAGCACGAAGACTTTCTTCGCGGGGAGTTCCCAGCCAGCGACCCAACATGGAAGTCGAGTTCGTTGCAAAATATGCTAACGTCTCATGGGTAGCCAATGCCCGGCGATTAAGGTGCTTCGCAGCCTCCGCCGGAGCTACAGTGCGAGGGAAAGGAGGGTGACAATGCGATTAATTTTCCTGATATCATTGAGCACGTGCACGTGGCTGACGGCTGCATAGTGCGGCGTTTCAGCAAAAACGGCGGCGGCGTCTACCGCGGATTTTTGAGCGCGGGCAACGATAGGTGGCACTTATTTCGCGTGGTCGTTGGGCACCGTCAGTCGTCTAAACAGTTTGATGGCGGAGACCAGATTAACCCAAGCCAGTCCCGTGCTCCCCCCGAGGAGCTGGAGTCATATTCTCCGCGAATGCGTTCGTAAGAGTGCCTGTGGCGCCACCCGTACCCCACACTCGAGGAGTGGTCGTGGGCACCCTTCCTACAGCCTCTGTTTCCAGTGGGTTCAATGCGTGGGCCGATTCCGTCATTCCACGAACCACTACCACTCCCGTCAGTGCGCCTTTGGGGGCCGCCTCCGCCGCTGCCACTGTCACTCCCACTCCGAGCCAACTTCTTGGTGATGGCGTCTGGACCTCGTGCGCCTGTCGTGTAGCTTTCCGGGAGTTACTGGATCCCCGATTTCCACTTTCTCCGCTACGATGTGACGGTGCTTTTGGAGCAGCCGTGTGAACGCCAAAGGGCAGTGGCAAGGTCAAATATGATAGCGTTTTTTGTGTGCCGTTGAACAGGCGTTGTCCGACACGCGGGAAATCGCCAGTTGGACGGGTAGGAAATCCTCCGGGAGTGTCTCGTGGGAGATATTTTCTGCGCTCAAATTGTTGTCCCTCACGTCTCGCGAAAATCTCTTCCGAGGCATTGACGCTGACATGGAGGAAGGCGTCACCCTTCTCCTTTTATCATTGCCCTACATCAATAGGCACAGACCACGGAGTGGATGGGGCGGGGGTCGAGAGCAGATCCAGATGAATGGCCGTCGAGAGGGGGCCGCCGTGAAGCTTGTTGTTGCTGACGCCAGGCCTAAAATAGGCGGGGCCAAGGTCAAATCCGCTGTTGACTTTGGTCAACCCCATTGGCCGTCCAAGCTACGCCTTTGGGCGAGTTCTGCCTGATCATGAGCGACGTGCTCATATGCGCGTATCCCAGGCACGAGAAGCAATAGCCGTGGCTACGCAAATAAGGGTTCTGCTTCCCGAACCGAGTGGGTGATGTTCTCTCGACAAACCCTGCGGGGTAGAGTCTTTACGTCCGCAGCTGTGGGGGTGGCCTGGGCTTTGTCCGAGGCGCGCTTGATCTCTTCGATGGCCGACCCGTAGCGGCAGGCAGAGACCTGGGCGTTGGCTGTAGCGGGGCTACGCGACAACCTCCCGTCCGTTAGAGAGGGCCACCGTGAGCAAGATTGGGATAGTTTTTCATTTTTCCACGGGCACCACGCGTGCCCTAACTCCCTGAATGGTCAGGCCATTTTCGACCGCGCGGGGTGGCTCCTACTCTAAGGCCTGCTGCTGCTGTTTAGCAACTCGCCGGGCGAGGCCGACGCCTGCTGCTGCGTCACGCCGGGCGAGGCTCTCTGGGAATCACAGCGGACGAGGCCTGAACCTAGTGCTGCGCTACGCAGGGTGAGGCCTGTTGGGAGGCCTGACGATGCCACCGCGGGACCAGGGTCGACGAAGTACGCGGAGGCTGGGTCACCATCACCTTGTCTGGGGCACTTGGCGGCGCATGTTTGAGCTCACATGATGGGTAGAAGAGGATTGAAGCCGGGCGCGGCGACATATGGGAGTCATGGTCGTCTCGTGAATCGATGGGGGCGGGGAAGGACTCGAGTCTGCGGAATAATTGTTTATCATTAACCTATGAAGATGCGACTTGACTGTAAGTCCTAAGCCATTGACGCCGCTTTGCTATTATAAGGTTACGGGGACACCGAGTGTCCGCTGACAAGTTTTCCTATTGGATAGGTCCTCGTTGTCACTTAGGTGTGCATTGGCAAGATATATAATACATCACGTTTTTTCCGTTTTCGGTCGCGATGAGATTTGACTAACAACAGAGACAGGCGAAGGCGGCCCTTTCACACGGGGGCGGTTTGGGCTCAGAGACCATGGGCACTGCTTCGAAAATTCGGTTTCTGCTGTATATTGGTGAATCGGTCTGTGAAGGAGAGGAACACCGTATGACAGGCAGGTATTTCAATTAGATCATACGCTGCATGCGATGTTTGAACGCGTGGAACAGAAGAATCTTTCACGCTGTTTTCAGGTTACTAGGGAATTTACACAATATATGTCATAGGCAATTACGGAGTGTGGGCTATATTCCTCTGCAGCTGCTTTCTGGTGATCACTCAAGACATGTTCGATTGCAGCTTTTTGCTACTATGAACTGTAGACCACTTGTGTACGTTAGATCACAACCCCAAGATGCTGGTTTGTTGCTTGTGACCATGTACTTGTCAAGGTGTTGCATACCAGGGCACACAGTTGCAACACATACGCACACAGTACATATTATAATCGCGGTTTTTTGTAAATCATTTTGTTTGCTCTTATCTCATGCGACCCTTACCTGTCTCCCGGTAGATCTGAATAGGTCTCATCGTAGCGACCCCCACCCCCCCTCATCGTATTTGTACGCCCCTTGGATTTGAAGGTACGATGGGGTCAGCGCTTCCGTTGCTCGTCTATTCACGTTAACTTGTCGTACTCACATTTTAGTCTATGCTATCACCCACGCGTTGTTTCTTCCCATGACGCATACCGGTAAAACCCTGCATGAACCTAAACCACGGCAAGGGCTGGATGAACCTCTTACACCCTTAGGGCGACAAGGAATCAGACCATCACCCCGATTGTTCAAGCAGGGTGTAGCACGTAGACCTGCACCTTTGGCAAATGTTTTCGGGGTATTATTTTCAACCCGACAACGTGAAATAAAAGCTTTGACTCTGTAACAATTCCCTCAGTTTTACTGAGGTCATCTGTCGCCAATACCTTCGAGGTGTCCGTCTGGAAATAACGTCTGTCTGATCATTTGGAAAACAAACGCCATCAAACGATATACCGCCGTTTTCTACGCCAGTTTGACGTAGAAAAAAACCAGTTCACCCGGCAAAGAACACATTTTCGCTTGGCAACGATTGAAACGTAGTCGGTAGACCGTTTTCTGGCAGCGTATCCGGGTATGTGGGACTATCGTACTCGCGCTTAACGCACACCAACACCTATGCAGATGTCAATGTCGACGGTTTACCTTTTTTAGACACAAGTTCCTGCACGTATGTAGCGGTCCTTCCTGTGACGGCTTGTTTGGTAAGCATCTGGTCGATTTCCAGGAAGCAACCAGTAACCAGCATTCCAAATGTCTAGTACACGCTGGCACGGCGAGTACACACAGCAGCAGCACATCACACAGCACACAGCCCGTCAATATCGCAACGCCCAACCAAAATACTGCCAACCGTTTCTTGCAGCACCAACCCGAAGAAATCCACCTACAACACCAGCAACGTTTGCGGTTGTGAGAGGCATTCCGCTCGCGTTACTGAGTGGCGTGGTTCTGCGAACTAGAAATAGTCGACTTAAATTTTGTGCGAGGGGCTAGGCATATATGCACAAACCAGAGCGCAAAAAAAACAAACAAAAAAACACCGCACGACTCATCACGTTGTGTTTGGCACTTTTAGTCATGGCTCCTGTTTTTCGCGCCAACGAATGCCGGAATGCAAGTTCTCACGCAACGCATCGAAGATAGGAGGGTAGGGCTGGATATATCACGAGAAGGGCTAGACGCGAGCCCATACGATGGTGGTGTTGGTGAGGGTGCCGTTGTTGTTGGTATCCGGCGTGGTCATTATTCGTTAGCGTGTCACAGCCTCAAGATTGGTAGTCTGCTCGTTACATTTTCGACATACCATGTAGACCCCGTTTGATATGTCCAGCCATCACCACCGACCGGTAGTTTACCGGATGCCGGCCCCGTTTGGTACAGTGGTCATACCAGGTACCTCTATAGTGCCAGCACACGCTACCGGCAGTATAGAGGACGCGTGCTACGTTGGAGCAGCACTTTTCGTCTGAAATTAGTTCTGAACGACGGGGCTCCATAACCCAAAACCGTCGGAAATAGGGTATATTTGTTTGTGATTTACGTTGTGTACCTAGGTTGTGGGATTTTCCACAGTAGCAGTGTTATTTTTATCCAAACTTAGTTTTGGGAGAGGCCTTACGCTCCCACATAGAGGAAACCTCAGAAAAAAAGTCGTGCACCTCTATCGTAGCATCACACACAGAGCACCGGCGCTATTCACACACAGAGCACCGGCGCTATTCGGAACAGCACCGAGATTGGCACTAGTGTAGCGGGATCCTGTCGTGCCAAGCAATCTCTCCGCCACTGCGGACGGCTTGGGGCCTCTGAGGAACTCCCCGCACCTTGGTATATCAACTTGTACCCTCAGGCCACAGTAACATCACAATACCCTCGTAGCAACAGGAACATACATTGTTGACCTGCGCATCACGCGTACGCACGACGGCAGTGTGTATTAAGCTTTTACGCTGGGACAGCAGTCCATCTATTTAGGTGATGTAAATTATTGTCCTTTTTCCCGGAAGAATGTTTGGGGCATTCCGTGTGATCCCCATGGAGCCCCATGGGAGCCGCATGGAAGGTGACCTACGGGAGACCCATGGGCGACCCACTGGAGACCCATGGGCGCCCCACGGGAGCCCTATGGGCGCCCATGAGCGGCGCATGGGCACTCCATGGGCAACCATTGGGCAGCTCACAGGAGACCCACAGGAGACCTATGGTAAACCAATGGGAGACCCACGGGAGACGCATGGATGCTCATGGAAGCCCATTGGAGACCCATGGGAGACTACGGGAGAAGAATAAGAGCCCATGGACGCCAATGGGAACCCATGGGTGCCCCTTTACGCCCATAGAAATCCATGGGTGCCCATGGAGCCCACGGTAGCCCGTCGTGGACCGATGGAAAAACAATGGATCCCTATGAACGGCCATGGACGGCCATGGGAGCCAAGGGGTAGCCATGGAGAGCCATGGGTGCCCATGGACGCCAATCGGGCCCCACGGGAGCCCATGGGAGACCCATGAGAGATCCACGGGAAACCCACTGGAAACCCATGGGTGCCCATGGGAGCCCATGGGAAACTCAAGGTAGACCCACGGGACCGCATGGGAGACTCATGAGAGCCAGTGGAAGACCCACGGGAGACCTATGGAAGCTCATGGAAGCCCATGGGAGACCCACGGGAGACCCATGGTAGACCCATGGACGACCATGGGAGATTAATGGAATCTCACGACATCGGGCGACTCACGGACGCCCATGGGTGCTCATGGGAGCATGGGAGCCCTCGGATGGCCATAGGAGACCCATGGGTAACCCATGGGCGCCCATGGCACACCCATGGAGACCCATGAGGGTCGATGAGAGACCACGCGAGACCAATGAGGAACCAATGGGAGCACATGGGACCACGGAAGACCTATGGGTCGTCCGTGAGCTCCAATGACTCTCCATTGGGTCTTTCAAGGGTCTTCCATGGGCGTTCATAGGTCTCCCATGGGCGTCAATGGGTTTCCTGTGGGCGTTGATGGGTCTCCCGTGGGCATCCGTAGGCGTCCGTGGGTCTGCCATAAGCGTCCATGAGTTTCCCATGGGTAGCCCACGCAGGCATGTAAGTGGATTATTAGTCCGCAATGCCGATAATGTAACACCCGGGGTCCTACGGTTTAGCCTATCTAATCAGCGAGATATATATCGGGCTCTCATGAACATCCTTGGAGTTTCGTGGGTTAATAGTGGTAGCCCATGGGTGACAAAAAGTTGCTCACCGGTTTCTCGTGGTTTACCCATAGTTTTCTTTGGGCGTCGACGGGCGTCCATGGGTCTCTCTTGGGCTCCCATGGGGTCCCATGAGCTCCCATGGGTCTACCATAAGCATCCATGGGTCTCTCGTGAGTGTCCCATGGGCTCTCATGAGCTCCCATGGGTCTCACATGGGTCTACATGGATTCAACTGGGTCGCCCGTGGGTCTCCCGCGGGCGTCGATGGGTCTCCCGTGGGTCTCCCATGGGCTACCGTGGGTTTCCCATGGGCTTCCGTGGGTGTCACACGGGCGTCCGTGGGTCTCTCATGGGTCTCCCATGGGGTTTCATAGGCTCCCATGGGTTCGCGTGGGTCTCCCGTGGGTCTCCCATGGGTCTCCCGTGGGTCTCCCATGGGTCTCCCATGGGCTCTCATGGGTCTCCCATGGGTCTTGCATGGTCTCCCGTGGGCCTCCCATCGGTTCCCACAGGTCACACATGTTCGTCCAAGGGTTTCCCATGGGCGTCCATGGATCTGTCGTGGGCGTCCATGGGGCCCATGGGTCTCCCGTGGGCTCCTAAGGGCGTCCGTGGACATCCATGGACTCTGATGGTTCTCTCATGGGCTCCCGTTGGCCTCCCTGGGCTTCCATGGATCTTCCACGGGTTTCCCGTGGGTTTACCGGTCTCCCGTCGGCTCCCAAGGGAGTTCGTGGGCATCCATGGGCTCTACTGGGCATCTCATTGGCTTCCATGTGTCTCTCACGGTCTTATATTTGGCTCCCATGGGTCTTCCATGGGCGCTCATGGGTCTCCCATTGGCGTTCGTCAGTCTCCAACGGGTCTCCCGTGGGTCTCCGATGGACTCCCGTGGGTCTTCCATGGGTCTCCCATGGGCATCCATGGGTCCCCCATAGGTCTTTCATGGGTCTTCCGTGGGAAAACCCATGGAATTCTCATGGATCACGAAGCAGCTCGCCAGAAATACTTCAAATAATGTAGATCGTTGGTCTATTCGTTGTGCGGGTATGTGCGAGCCGGAAATAATGACGCTATTATTGCGAAAACCGGCATTACTCCACTTACTGCGATCACGTTGTGATGGATTGACTGCCGCAATCGAGTAGGATGAGTTCGCGAACCCTTACGATGGTGGTGGTGGTAGTGGCATCTGGCGTTGTCATATTGAAAATCTGCTTGTTACATTTACGTCGTATCATGTATATACATATATATATTTGGTATATTCGAGCCAACAATACCAGTAGTTTACCGGATATCGGCTGCGTGGGTACCGGCCCAATATACCGGCACTATTCAGGGCACCGGAACTATCGAGAAAGGGATAATACTTCGAGCTACTATAGAAATCGAGTTTAAGTTGTGCCAGTCAATTTCACTGCCACCATAACGGGCAGTGGCATTATTGAACCGGAACTATGAGAGGAGCCCCCCACTGTATGCCGCGTGGTACGATGTAGGTAGCACGTTTTGACTGATACGTTTTCTGAATGACGGGGCTCCTTGAACTCCTGATAAAATTGTCGGAATTTCGTTGTTTGTTTCGCTGTAAGTTCATTGACTACCGGTACCTAGGCCATGGCATGCAATGCTCGTCGGGTGGAACGCTTTATTTTCCCCAAACCAGTTATTGGAAGGGGTATAGAGCGCTTCAAGTGAGATGCCTCATGAAAAAAGGGCGCACCTCTGCCGTAGCATGCGTCGAATGTACTGCTGTACTACAGCACCTGAACACGTTTACTATAGAAGTGAGAGCAAAGTAGGCCCAACCAGAGGGCACAGTAGCACCGCTCGACAGCCCTATACACATGCCCACACGCAAACCAAAGTGGAGCCCAGGTAACAGTCGCAGCGACAACAACAACACCACCATCCGGAGAGCAGCACACATCGCCAACAGCAAGCAACGCACACCGCACACACAAATCTACGTTTTTCGCCCCTGACTGCTGCTGCTTTCAGTTCCGCACGATTCAGGATACATAGTCTAATCAGAAGGAAATTCCCTGTCGTTGTTCTCACATGTACCACACTGATGCAACAGAGCAGTGGGGGCACTATAACGCACCTGGGTAGAGCTCGGAGGTGTTGCACATACACCTAGTCTTTCGCGGACCATCAGGTATTAGTCTATACCTTTAGAGCAGACTGCGACAGAGCCCGCCGCTGTGCTCCTGTACCGACATTGACTGCTCGTACAGTCCGTACTTGCACTGACTGGAGCACTACGAATACTACTGTGCTGTACACCTTCCACCTTCCGTTCCATACAGTATCGAGTTCCACGAAATTCCCTCATGTCTCTGCCTCCCGTAATAGAACCGGCTGTGTGGGGCGTAGGGATGGGAATTTCGTGGGCGCATTACATCTCGGTGCAGCATAGTCGCGTGTACGATGATAACAACTCAAGATACTGGTTTTCAGTCAGAGCTCATATTTGAGAAAGGGCGTTCGTGCTTGCCGTGCTTGCTGTATTCTCATCGATGCATTTTTGTCTCAGCTGGCTTCCTTATTGCCCTGTTTATTGTTCATAGGTGTCCTGGACTGTACGGTGCCGGCCCTTTTGATGGGATTACCGCGTGTACGATATACTCCTGCTTTTGCTGGCTGCATTCTCATCCTTGCTGTACTCCTGCTGCACTCTCAGATCCTAAATCTATGCTTTGTTACCCTGTCAGCTGCAACTTGCTGCTCACATCAAGCTTTTCCCTTCGACTGTTCGGTACCTTCGTCGAACGTCCCACCTAACGAAGTTTTTTTTGCAGTACACTGAGGAACAGCAGGCCAACGTATATCGTCGTCTTCGTTACAGTGAACACGTGCCTCGTATGAAACTTTTGGCGAATGTTGCGCAGATAACGGCAAAAGTTTTGACAGTGTATCCGATCCCGCACTCTGCGAAGGCGTGATACTGCCCTCCTTTCCCGAGTTAAAGTTGATATTCCCGATATCTCGACAAACGCGCTGCCTTGGGCTGCATTGTGTCTTCCAGGCCAACCTTTGATTAGGACTATCCCGTCGATTCAATCAAAACAACAATCAGTCATATTGTAAAACTAGGGGCTGTTACAGACACAGACCACCCTCTTGTAGGTCTCTCTACTATGCAGGTTCCACGTTGGTCACTCACGTGTAATGAATAAGCTCTTGTATTTGCCCCACAAGCCACGGACAGAACTGAACGGTAGACGCGTGCTATTGCGCGGAGCAAATGCCTCATCCCCTTTCCTATACGCAGGTGCTTTCAAAGGCATCCTCGACCTTACGCCTTATTAGGCTCCCAGGGCAATACCATAACACTAGGCCACCCTGGTGAGCAGTATATGCAGAAATATGGAAGAGTCGGAGAAGCACCGTAGAGCATGACTCGAAGATGAGGCTCTTCAATATCTACTCCCACACCTCTACCTTGCAAGGTTACGGAGCCTCAGGAAAAACGCTAAAGCAGAAAGCCACAAAGGAGAACGGAAGACGGAAAACGGGCTACAGAACACCCCAGCGAATGGCGGGATCGACAGGCGCGAGTCCTGCCGTCGACGCCGTGCATTATAAGACTGGGGGCTGTTACAGACACAGGCCGCCCTCTTGCAGGTCTCTCTACTACGACGGTTCCACGCTGGTCACTCACTTGTGTTTGGTAAGCTCTTGTCGTAGTCCCACAAGCCACGGATATAGCTGAACGCTAAACGCGTTCTAATTCGCGGAGCGAAGGCGTCATCCCCTTTTTCCTATACGCACAAGCCTCCAGAGACATGTTGAACCATTTTATATAGTTACCGTACCTTAGATGTTACGCCTTGTTAGGCTAGCAGGGCAATACCATACCACCCACTCACAAACGTCCACGTACACCCATGTGGCGTGCCCTGTATTATATGCCTGGTGCACACGGGCTCGCACAAACATGTGGCGGGTTCTGTATTTTACACACGAACGAATGTTAGAAGCGACAAAATTCGTGGCTACGAGTACTGAAACCGATGTGAGGCGTAATTTCCTCAATGTCAATCCAGTTAGCAAAAATTCGACAAAATAGGCACCATTTGGCTTTTATGCTGACCGGACGCCGTAATCTCCTAGAGTCCGCGACGACACGATCAAGGGCAGACGGGGTATCCCAATTCTCACCGCCGAGTCTGGGCCACTAGTTCGATGGGCCCTTGTTACCGCGACTAAGCAATCCACTTGATGGCGGTGCATATCGCCAATTAAAATAACACATAAAACTGCAATCACCACATAAATAGGGGTAGATACTCATGCCAGTGGTTCTAAACTGCTGACACGACATCCCTTGAATAACTGCTCCCTATATCGTAGGTGTCGATCTGGCTGACCACACCGACTCCAATCTCCAGGGTTTGGGATCGTAGAACAAACCGCCAGCACACAGGAGTAGTCATTGCGATTACGTCTTCAAAATAGTTGCGGGGTGTCCTCTTGCCGCTCTCATGCTGAACGGGGCACCTCGTTCTGTGTCGCTCCTTACCCAGTCCTGGCAATCGACAGTCGCGTCTTACTGCCCCAAATATGCACCATAGGTGCGCCTACAGCCACAACGTCAACGCAGTGAAATTGACCAACACACCTCCGCTTCATGTTCTTGAGCCAAACGGCGTGAAAAATACCGGGTGTCCCTACATTGTATGGCTGCTTCAGTACTGGTTCCACGTTTGTTTTATGTGGGTCGGATGGCAAGTTCTACGGTCGGAAGCGCAGGTCTAGTAAAGCGGGAGCAAGGACAAGCCAGGAAAATAAAAGTAGAAAGAGTTAGGAAGTTATTTTGCTGTGTTCATGCTTCAACACTGCTACATATTGCCCTAATTGCGTGAGAAGGCATTTTTCTCGAGCGCAACGAGCAACACTCGCCAGCTGAACGTGCGACGTGACGTGAGGTTCCTTCTGGAACGCGCACGTTGCCGTACCGCGGATGAATTTATTCGTCATCCAAAACGCCGTACTTGATAAAAATTGAAAGCGCGACGCGGTTAACAATTCCACGGCTTAGGAATACAGCGAGTACTGCTGTAATACTGTGGTAAAACACAAATCGTACCCCAATAATGATGGGTAAGATGCCCCCGCCGACGAGAAACAAGTTGACCACAATGCCCCACCCTTGCCGAAGCTCGTATCGAAAATAAGAACGGAAAGCGCGCAGTCACGGACAACCTTCTCCCTACCCAACGCGTCGACGACCGGCTGCTTTGAGCAGGCCGCAGCAAGCGACGTACACAAAAATTATTACTACTGATATCACCACGCAAACGGTGTAAAGCGCAGCCGGCCACGCCGCGTCGTCAGGTCCCATAAGCGCGGCGATGATCGCAGGGATCAACATCTCGCCCAGAGCGCCACCGATGACCATTCGTGACGAGTTCTTGCCCGAGAGGAAGAACCCTGTCTCCGGCAAGGGGTGTTTCGGGCCCGCGACGGTATTGAAGGTTCCGAGCGACCAGCGTAGGGGAACAGGGTTAACGATGGCGTCTGGTCATGCTTACCGGGGGGATCAATTGTTTCTGCGCTGCTATCTGCAAGGCATATACATATTTAGCGGGTGCAAGGGGAAGGGGAGGGAATTGAAGCGATGTGTGTACGAATGCCTGCCACGCATGTACGCGCAGGGATTATATATTATCCTTGAAGGAGAGGGATGGGTATTCCGGAAATGGGCGAAACACACGCATACTTGACACATCCTTGAGGTAAAACACTTCTATCGGCGCCAGGCAATTTGCCAATGCAGAGAGGCGTCGCGGTGCCTTTACGCGCAACCTCAACATCTCACGGTGTATCTTGATACACGGTACTGTACGTGAAGGCATCTGCTCGCTAATGCTTGAGTTTGGCAGAATGTAGTGCTGTGACGCACACACGCCATTAACAGTAGCTTCTCACCTTGCCCTCTACCATGCGCCACCAGAAAAGCATACTGCGTTGAACACGCGTCACATTTTTTTCATATAAACACTTTTATCAGCGCCAGGCAATTTGCCAATGCAAAGAGGCATCGCGGTGCGTTTGCGCGCAACCTCAACATGTTGCGGCGTATCTTGACGCACACGGTACTGTACGTGAAGGCATCTGCTCGCTAATGCTTGAGTTTGGCAGAATGTAGTGCTGTGACGCACACACGCCATTAACAGTAGCTTCTCGCCTTGCCCTCCACCATACGCCATCAGAAAAGCATACTGCGTTGAACACGTGTCACAATTTTTTCATATAAACACTTCTATCAGCGCCAGGCAGTTTGGCGATGCAAAGAGGCATCGCGGTGCGTTTGCGCGCAACCTCAACATGTTGCGGTGTATCTTGATGATACACGGTACTGTACGTGAAGGCATCTGCTCGCTTATAGTTGAGTTTGGCACGATGTAGTGCTGTGACGCACAAACGCCATTAACAGTAGCTTCTCACCTTGCCCTCCACCATGCGCCATCAGAAAAGCATACTGCGTTGAACACGCGTCACATTTTTTTTCATTTTTGGAGTAGTTCCTGGACGTAATATTTACGTGACATTTAAGAATTTTTGGGTAGATTTTGGGCATTCTTTTAACGTGATTGTTGTGTTTTTACAGATCCTTGTGGTTTGAGTGCGTTGCTGTATGATACCGCCCGCGAGAACACTCGAAGGCACATCTAGATCTCAGTGATACAGTCGACTTGTGATCGGCTTCTCGTCTCTCCAACCAGTGACGGCACAGTTGGTGCTGGGTGGACACGCCACCCTCGGTTTTGGCAGCAAGCTTCACATACAGCACATGTTTCCATGTCATTTCTGTGAGTTTTCGACACCCTGGTCATAGAGTCAAGTGATCGGCGTGTAAATGTGCATCTATAAAAAGAGTGTACGCCTATGGGTGAACGCGCCAATTTTCAGTGAAACAACGGTCACTGCACTTTATTCGACTCCGCGGGGCATCACTGCTTTTTGCTCCAGCCGCATTCACTGATCAGGTAGTACGATGTCATCGTGCCGCGGTGGGTTACAACCTGCTTAACTAGAGATTCAATTAATCTTGCAGGGCTCTCCACTAAAACGAAAGAAAACACGACGGGAATTTCGGAACACGACGAGAAGTTGGTGGTTTCTTGCCTTCATGAACGTGTATTGTATTGAGATCAAGGGCCGGGTGTCTTCGTTCGTCTCCCGGCCATCATACACTAAGGAATCTCTGCGTTTCATCCTGCTTTTGTCCGTTCCACCACAGGTAAGCACTTCCGCTGCTTCTTGTGCCCTGTACGATAGATATGTTGTGCCGTCGATGCTCAGAACGGTTTTGGGCGGCCGAAAGCATCTGAGCTTCACCCCCTTGGACAGAACGGAACCGTATCCAATGTGCGCGAGACCTGGCTCGCAATGTCTCGTGCGGTAAAAAAACACTATTCTACAGGAATACCAATGTTGTACTTTTGCGACATCCGATACGCCGTAGCCAACAAGCACACGACGCAATGCGGAAACGGTGGCGACCACGACCGCTCCCCAGTGGTCCACGCAGTTATGAACTCATATTTCATAGCCAGGTTCTGTAAAGACTACCAATGTACTATTTATGATAACAGCATTTAGTTCCGGAATAACTAGCCAGATCGAGACCAGTGCGTGCCGTGATCAAGAGGATATGCACCATATTCACTCTCTGTAGGAGATATTGCACGACCACGGACGGATCGACCACTTGATCAAGAGGTTCTCTCGTACAATGCTGGGAGGCCTATCACAGAGCATGACGCGATATCTAAATTCTCCTGTTCGTCGTGCTGTTGCGAACAAACCGGCGTCTTCATTTGTCATAGCAGGACGACACCCCCGGAACCGGTGGCGATCAACGCGAGGTGTGGGAAGACCTAGAATCAACGTACACCATAACTGCACCCGCGAGACTGTCCGCGCCAAGAGTACGGAACTGGCCGTCAACGCCATAAGTTAAGACAAGGCCAACATGGTCTTCTTTGTGGATGTAAGATATGACCAGCGACGAGGGAGGCGACGGGGGATCCAATGAATGGCCGGCGTTCAAATATTATAGAATGTCCTCGTCTAAGGCTTTTCGCCGGTGGTGTACCAGCACATTTGATATGATGGCCCGTAGTAACCTGACCTTTCACCCGTCCCATTTCCAGGCGACCATACGTCACTAGTATCTAGACAACTTGTCCCGCTGGAACACGACGCGGCGAATATCGCCGACCATCCATCGCTACGCTCACGGAGTTGATGGTTCTGCAGTTGTCCCGTGCCAGCTTGGGTATGGACAAGCAGGTTAACACGAACAACCGTGCAAAAGGCGAGACCGCATCCACGGTCGGCGCTGAAAAACCTTGATTATCCATGCATGCGTCCACGACTCATAAAGACTTGGGCTGAATGTTTTCAGAAAGGAGCACCGCGTCATCGAAGGGCAAAAATGTCAATATTTCTATACGATCAAGTGCACCTCTCGTGTCTACGGTCACGAGAAGCCGGACTCCAACTTCGATAACGACTCCGGTGGCGTTTTTAGCAGCGGATGGCTCCAACTGACGTACGGTTTGGTCAAGGGCAACGGAATGACTTTCCTAATGCATGGCGGCGCCACGTATTAGCGCATTGACAACAAGCTGATCCCTCTCCTGAACGGCGGCATGACCGAAAACGTGTTGTTGGATGTACCGAAGACAACCGTGACCTACGGTATAAAAAGGTGACGTGTAACTACTACCTGCAACCTCTACAACACCCCCGTTCAACAAAAGCCGAGTGCGATTTTCGGCTTTATCGCTCCGGGCTTTGCGTCACATATCTTCTCTGCGGTCGCATAAATAATGGGAAGGGTTGGTATCATCCCAGGATAGGGCGTTGAACTTTTTAGGCTTTAGGCCAAACGTTTCTGACCGATCTGACCGGTTGAGCTCCCCAAGTGTGGGGCTATTGGTTACTTTGATAACTTCGCGACTATGTTTGCTTTACGCCTAGCGCATAGAAATGTCGGTCGGGTTGCGCGAACGAATGTCTTCGAAGTCATGTGTCGGGTGAGATAGTAGGATCCTCATGCTAGGAGCTCAGACACCTCTACTGCACCCCTGGCGTGGGATGGCTCGTGTGCTGCCAACCTCGGGAATGATGTCCCTCATCTGCTGAAATGTGACGTTGTGGGGGCACTGAAAACATCTAGAGGGGGACTTGCATATGTGCCTTCGAAATGGAGTTTGGCACTGGCGTCGTCCGCCATTGTCATCACGCCGCAAGTAAAACGCCGATGGGATCTTCGTGGCAGCATCGGTTGGCATCGGTGGAACATCGTAGCTTGGCAAGGGCTTGAGGCCGCCAGAGCACAGTCGCCCGCGGTTTTTGGACCACCGGCGCGCCATCACTTGGGTCACTGGAACATCACCGTACGAGGCCGTTGAAGCATCGCCACCTGGCATCGCTGCAGCATCCCCATGTGGAGCAGACAGGTCGATACCACCTGAAACGCCTGTGGGCTCTGACGCTCCTCGTGACCAGCGCTTGAATAATGCTTTACCAAGACGCAGCGCAAACAACGAGGACACCTGATCCGGTGCCTTCGTCCACCGTGAACTGGAGGAGGCTGACGCGGTCAAGTTAGGGACAATCAAAATGCAGTCTCGCGACAGTGCCTTTGGTGTGTGGGCTCGGCGATAAGGAATAATCTGGGATACTTAAGGCCTTCGTGTACACTGGCACATCTTTCTCAGGCCTCCCGCTGTTTGCAGATGTATTGGTAGGTTTGGGGCAAAAAAAAAGATATATTGACCGGACCAATCAACCATAGACGCGTAGCAGGTGGGGATCGCTTTCAGAGAAGGAGGCTACCTTCGTCCCTAGCGTTCAGGATGGGCTCCGGGTGCTAGTCCTGCAATAAAAAATATGGGCCAAAGCACATGGCATCTATCTCTAAAGATGAGGCCGAACCACCGGAAGCGTGAAATGACCACATAATTTGACACACGCTACAGTAAAGGTGCATATTTTCTTTCTGGGGTTCCTCAGAGCTCCATACCTCACCTTACACCATATTTGGTAAACTGAAAAGCCAACCTGATGACCAAACCCATGGCCTAGGTATTGACAAAATTGAAAACCAAGAATGACATTCCGACGACTTCGGCATAAGGAGATTCGCCATCGAACAAAGAGACGCGTGCTACGATAGAGGTAGCCCTTTTTGGATTTTTGGCTCTGAATGGCGGGACTCCTTAACCTGAAACCATCAGAATGCCCTTCTCGTTTTTCGATAAGTTTTTGATATAAACCTAGGCCAATGAGTTTGTTCATCGGCTTGCACTTCCAGTCAAAGAAGACAGTTTTTTTTGTGAGGCATAGAGCTCCTCACGTGAAGAGCATCACAAATTATATGAAGTACTCCTGCCGCAGCATGTGTCCAGGTTTGATTTCCCCCCATACGTACTGCATCTATCGTGTAGCATGCGTCACTATTGGATAGGTGCAGGGGGTTGCACGTTGTCTCTATCCGGTACGAGTATGGAGGTGGCCTGCTGATGATTTTCGTTTGTCTGAAACATATGTTCCTAAGTAAACTATGCAATCACGGAAGTACTATTGGTACGTATATATGGTAGCGCGTGTGGTTGTTTCCTACACGCCATGCCCACCTTCTCCGTGGAAATTCCCTCTGTTGTTTGCGATTAGGAGTTTGTAACAGGTTGAAGCCAGTGTTTGGTATAGGCCCAATACAGCCCAAGGTTTAGTATTCTATTCAATCATTCAACTCTGCTGCTACCACCAAGAGTTTCTAGACAACTATAGCGCATCTTATGACAACAAGAGCCAGTACTCTACCGAGTCGCAGATCAAAAGCATGCTCGTCTTGGCAAATTCGGCCTTCGTCTGAGCTGAAACTAACTGCCGGCCTCGCTATAGCGTGCTGTGGAAGTACAGAGACCAAGTTGTTTGCGCCAAACATCTTGATTGGGGGAAGTTGCGAATACGACACGAACGATTGCCGAAGGGCATGGTATCCGGGGGTGCTGGAAGATGGCAAACGATTCTCGGCAAAGCAAGAGAAGGAACTGACTGTCTGCCTGGCACACGACCTCCAGAGATTCGACCTCCACGCGGAATGACAAAAATCAAACCAACTACTGTAGTTCGTAAAAGTGTAAATCATGCTGTTGGTTGACAAGTTTCGAGAAGAGAAATGAGGGTACCTACTGTCAACAGAGGATGAGTCGTGGGTTCGATTCTCGCCGCCTTCATATTGGTTCTTTTCGAACATGCGCGCTGGAGACGCTTTGAAAGGTTGTGGAAGTATGCTCCTGCATACTACTACTGTAGTACGCGGCGAGGGGAGAACCCCGGAGATCCCGATAACGGCGTCGACGAGAATCAATTAACGAGCGCTAGAACATATTTTGTTGGCTACACAACACCACCCACTCAGCTACTTAGTCACGTGATTTGGTGATCAAACGGATAGTGTTATAAAACTAGCATGTGTGTGTCGTGGGTTCGAATCTCACTGACTTCATTCTTGTGTTTTCCTAGACATTAATATGGGGCGAGGGGAGAGCCTCCGATATTCCTTATACGAAGTCAGCGAGAATCGATTAATGAACTCAAAAAGATATACATTTTGTTGGTTATATTGCACTAGCCACTGAGTCACGTGACTAAGTAGCTCAGTGGGTAGTGCAATAAAACCAACGGGGGGTGATTAGGGGAAAGTAGTAGGACGGCACTAGAATAACAGCAGGCAGACGGCCATGGCAATTGCCCAAGGGAGGGTTGAGAGCGTGTAGTAATTGAAGAAATAGTGATCGCTGACAGAGTGGACGTGAGGCTCCGACCGTTATCGGCTGTACATTGACGCGCTATAGGCGCAACCCCGGCATGGATGGCCGTGATTGGGCTATGCATGCCTTCGTGTTTGTCTCTATGTTTCAGTGTCCTTGTCTTTATCAATCGCATACTCGTCTGATCAGTTTGTGTCCATGTTGGACACCCCTTGCATCTTCTTCTCGTCACATTTGCGGGCCTGGGTCCATATCTCAGAGCATGCTTGTCTTCAGCGGCCCGCCCACTGGTGTTTATCGAGCGCGGTGAACTGAAGATTTGGTTAAGAGGAGCATGTGAACGGTACAATGTCGAGTGAGAGTCGTGCCTACCCCTCAGCCCCGTCGTCGTTTCATTGGATGAAATGAATACCGTCATTGTATGTCTGTAGTGCGCGTTGACGATAGTGCCGTCTATCCTCCAGATTTGTACTCCGTATGTTTATGGGGCTTGCTTGTCAGAGAACGTTTGGGTTTGGGTCCATTCTCTGTTGTTTTTCGTTCAATACTGCCTCTTATGCGACAGCGGGCTGGCTTGCCGTACTGAAGTAATGAGGATGTATTCCTGAACATGTTTACCTTTCTGAACAAGCTGCCATGGATGTAATAACCTGCAGCTCTATGCCCCACGCGGTCACGCAGTGATTTGGCGTACCACCTTGTCTTCGAATCGACACTGGTACTCCACCGTACAAAGAACGAGGCGCGCGCATCGGTGTCGAGGGCGAAATTGAAATTTTGCACCGATATTTCTCGCGACATTTGTGGCCACCAAAGCACGTACTTGGTGCCGCTATAGCGGCCTACCATTCTAAATATTGCCAGAAATCTTAGCACAAGATGGACGATAAAATGGATCAAACCAGCTTCCCAGCTGCTTCTCCTTCTGTTGACATATTTTCCACTAACATGAACTGTGCCAGTCGTGTACGCTACCACCCACTGTCACGTACAACTCCTATACTACCAGCAATCCCTAAACACGAGCTGAAGACCAACACGCTCACCTGCACTTGGAAGAATTGAAAGGGTGAGCGGGAAGGTTGACGCCATGCACAACCCAAACAGTCCCACCCCTAGCGCGGCCCATGCAAAACTGACCTGTTATGCGGTGGTGTAGAGGAAAGAGGGCAAATTCGGATCCCATTAACGGCGCATTCGCGCCCGCACACTCATCGGCACAGTTGCACAATAATCGAAGAGGCCAAGAGTCCTCGCGACGGGCACGGCAGCGACCACATTTCAATACCGGACGTGGGAAGGAGGGGAGCGGGGACAATCTAGACGCTCCTCCAAAATATAAAGTTGGTTGATTTCACATCGGCGGCTGATGTTGTGCTTCTTTCTTACTTTTTCATCTTGAAGAATTCCAGCTGCCTACCTATTCTTATCCGCCGTTGGGACTCGTGACCAGGATGGCACGTCATCACATTTGACCTGCACTGGCCGCTACCGCTTTCGGTGCTTCTTGACGCTCTATCGAATAACGTAGCAGTGTTGGCTTGGATATGCGCTTCTCTTCCGGTCGGTCGTTATCCGAGTATCGGTTTATCATCGGTTGAGCCTATCGGGTAAAACGAGGCTATTCCTGTACTTCGCGTGTGTTTGCCCATTCCTTGAAATATACAGTGTATTGCGATACGAGCACTCCTATCGCTGACCTTTCCAGCTATTAGCAGCAGGATAGACGACAGTAGACTGCCAAGCAGGTTAGCCCTGACGAGGAATTCCGTCGAAAATCGGACGGCCAGGGGTACTGCCAGCAGCCTCCCCACCGTGAGGCCACCCCAGAATAGGCTGGCGCGGAGCAACAGAAGGAATGAGCGCATTAGCAAGGAGGTGTTGGGGACTCGCATTAGGCATGAGCCGTCCCAAGGCCGTAGATTGCGTGTCCAGTGGAGCAGTTCGTCCGCTTTGAAAGTCATCCCACGACAGGAGTGCAGCAGAAGTTTTCGAGCTCCTAACAGGAGGAGGAGGTGAATATCAACATCGCCCAAAACAAGACTTCCAAGACAGTCCTTCGCGCAACCAGACGAGCATTGATATGAGCTAGTCCTAAACCTAGTGTATTGTCAAAAACGTAATATTTACAGATAGTTCCACACCTGAGGATCCTACCCGTTCAGATCGGTCAGAAACGATTGGCTCAAACGGTGCAACCCCTACTACCATTGGATGACTCTTAGTTCCTAAATCTACTACCGGTGGCGGCGTCACCCATTGACTTTTCCAGTGTGCTGTTTGTTTTTTGGAGGGGGTTGGCCAAACTTGAGGGAACGAGGTCATACTATGTAGTTGGCAGGTACGAGAGAGCAGAATAAGTTACAAGGACGACGGCACCGCAATTATTTTAGCCTAGCCGAAACGGTATAGCCGACGTCAAACCGCCGTCAACTGACACATAACTCACAATAGCAAACACGAGGTTGTGCTCGGCAGTATTAACGTGACCGAAGCCCATGTCATCAGAAATATGAAGCCGCAACGAACGACCCGCCCTTACAAATCCAGCGGTCCAACGATATCGAACTAGTTATGATGAGAGTGTATGCAGTATTTTCTTCCTGGTTCCCTCCGCACCTGGCCATGCGGACAGCGCCCACCTCTCCAGACAATCCCTCTCGCAGCACAACAGTGGCAATCCACGCGCCAAACCCGACCTCGGCTCCGACGTAGAGAAACAAAATTAACGCTAGCATGACAATCAAGGCGATCGGCGGAATCTCCGTCTCTCCGTTTTTCGGCAGAAGAGCTGTTCTGTCATTCTGGCGGTTCGTTTGACGTGCCACAACGTCACGTGAGGTCTTCTTGATCTCAGCCGGGGGTGGTTCGTCCAGCCACATGCACTCTTCGCTCTCTCCCAGTTGCTGCGCGTGTGAACTATCACCATGGATGTGCCCTGCCGATGCGCCCGGTGATGAAGCGCATTGATTGCCGTGCTCATCCGTCGAGCTACTTTTAACCGATAGCACGCCCGTTACAGATGATTCAGAAGTTAGATCTTCTTCCTGTTGACAGTCGGACTCTGTTGTGCCAACAATGCTGTCGTCTGAAGGCCGTCGCTGTGCTGCTGCTCAGTGGTTATTTCGGCCAGGAATAGACGGCGGAGTATAGTTTAGTTCAATGATAGAATAATAAGAAACGTGCAGGTCCGTTACTCCGTAAGTATATTGAGTTCCTTGGGCATATGCGTCTCATGCTCTGTTGGAACGTGTGTTTAGTGAGCATGAACGCCCAAAATCTTCCCTGTCTCGCACCATCCGATGTCGCCACTGACGCAACGCCGACATGGCTCGGCGCTACTGAAAGCGCACATTCTGGCTGCGACGTACGTTTTTCCGAGAATCGAGCGCATCTACTACAACTGCGTCGTAGAGGGTGTAGAACCGCGATTGGCTTGTCTCGAACGTCCTGCAGGCAAACCAGAAGCGTTCCTGAATGGTCACTAATGCAAAGGTAAACAAGACGCGGGTGCACTCTACGCCAGAACCGATATCGGATGCCGACAAGGGCAACGTTAACTCCTTTTCACAGGTGCAGTAGCAGTATCCTGCACCATCAACGTGTCGTTTTCAACCTACACGAATCACGATGGCCCGCCTTCCCAATTAACATGCCTTCCTGATACCACCTCCCCATATGATTCGTGCAGTTGTCCGTATGTTTCACGTGTG
Source organism: Undaria pinnatifida (assembly GCA_012845835.1). NCBI lineage: Eukaryota > Phaeophyceae > Laminariales > Alariaceae > Undaria > Undaria pinnatifida. The sequence continues at coordinate 12,156,168 of JABAKD010000027.1, forward strand.
AATCACGCTACTGAGGCTCACACCTTACCTTCCATCAAATCCGGGTAACTTCCGGATGTCGAAACGCTGTCTGTCGAACACGTCGTTCCGTCCGATTCCTCTAGGAGAATGATTTGTCCACTTTCTCGCGAAGGCCAGCCTCTGGTGTCACTGCCGGGGCCGTCGTCGGCCACAAAGCAAGCCATAGACGCCGGAATTGCGAGGAGACCAAACGCTACAAAGACCTTCCGGTACCCGAGCTCACCCACGGCGACAGGGGCCACGAGCGCTCCGATGCTGAAGCAAAAGTGCAACCCCTGATCATCATCATCATCGTCGTAATCATCATCAGCATCATCATCATCATCATCGTCATCATCGTCGTCATCGTCATCGTTATTATCATCGCCATCATCATCGCCGCCGTCGTCATCATCGTCATCGTCGTCATCATCATCATCGTCATCGTCATCATCACCACCGTCATCACCGTCGTCATCATCACATCATCAACATAGGCGGTTAAGGTAAGAAACAAAACAGAGGAGCCGATGACGGGCAGCGGATGGGCGTTCACTACGCTTTTGTATTCACCCCGTTGTAACTGCGGCCACATTTTGGTGGAAACTTACATGGAATTACATGACCGAAGGGTCATGATTGCACCACATAAATTGATGCAAAGTTTGTGATGGCATCTGCCAACGAGAACGACGCTCGACTTACCTGTCATCAAACGCAGGCTTCATGTCCGCTTAGTCGCTTAAAGAGAGGCTTTGTTTTATATTCTTCGAAGTATCGTGTTGTTATTGTTTTCAGTGGCGATGGGGGGCATGTTCCACAGCCATGGCACCAGAGCCGCGACATTTGCCGCTACTTCTCGTCTACTTAGTTCTGCCAGAAACCAAGAGTCCTCCTCCCCCCAACAAACTGGCCGGGGCTCTAACATACGCAGTCTCGGACGACCGAGGCCCCCAATGTAGCAAACCGATGACATACATCAAGTCCGAGGTCGGGTTGATAGTACGGTGTTCGACGCAATACAGTACCTGGGCTTGACTTCCGTTGCCCCTGTCTTCCCAGTCTCTTTTATTTAACGAGATACAATACCCGCGTCCTATGGGTCATTGCGGGTGTATACCGTGGAAGATTCTGAGGAGTTCCATCTACTTTCTCACTGGGTGGTCCTCTGACCTCGCTCCCGGCTGCCAGCGTAGTGGCTGCACCGATACGCAACAAGTGGAGAACGACTTCGCTGGGATCATCGTCTGCATTCGCTACCACCTGAGGAAGTGCCGCGAGAGCCTCCGTGTACCTCCAGACTCTAACGTCGAAACCGAACCCATACGACAGCAAGGGGGCGCTTTCCGGCAATACCGATAAACCTGAAAGCAATTCCAGCCTGAGGGCAACGCCACCACCACCTGATTCTACCCCGGAACGCACCCCCGAGATGCCGCCGCGTGTGTGCACCATAAACGACTCCTGTTAGGCCTGGTCATATTTATGACTTCGAAAACGAACCTCGATGCTAATAGCCTGGAGCCACTGCAATGAGCCCAACCTCTGCTCCTCCCGGTACAACGCTACGTCTCGCATTGTCAAGCAATGCACGGGGTGTAGCACGCCGGTCGACGAGTCGAAGATTTCGACTGACCTCGCTACACACAAATTTCCCAACGCGAAAGACATATAAAAAGCTCGGCCGCCGGAGTCCCACGAGGAAGTCTGGCCCTGTCCTCCCAACAGGACGTCCTACAAAATCGGCGGCGCGATCCCTGTGGCGACATGCGACCGTGTAGCCCCTTTCAACGCGAGGTTAATATACGGCGAAGTTGTGAGCAACTCTGTACGTCGACGCGATGTAAGTGTAACCTGGCCAATAAATTCCCCGCAATAGTATCAGCTTGATTACTCTCCAGTACACACCACGCCACGAACCCGAGCAACTCCTGGATCTTCTCCGCATCAGAGGCCGCCGCATCAGAATACTCAACCTCCGCTATTAACGCTCCACAAGCGGTATAAGCCCGGAAGATTGACATTTAAGCCCGGTGGGACGATGGCGCAACCAACTTGCGGATGAGCTGGTTGCCAACACTCCTGATCATATCGAAACGTCCGCTGTATCCCTAATTTGCGCCCCCGTCGGGCATTGTTCTTGGACGTAAGAAGTATGCATCTCGCGCGGCCGCTTCCGTTTACCGTATGATCGGTCTCGACCCCACGAAGTAGCGGGGCCCGTCCCCTTATTCGTCAGCTTTGGCGGCCGCGGAGCGAGTGGGGGGCCTCGCGCCCGGCGCCCCGCTGCCGCTGCCATCGTCGCCGCTGCCGCTGCCGGAATCATCGTCGCCACTGCCAGAACCACCACCACCGCTTCTTCCGCCACCGCCACCGCTAGCCGTTGCCGCCGCTTTGCCCTTGCTCTTGTCCTTCTTCGCCGGGGTATCCTCAGCGACACAACCGCTGGCAGCGGCACAGCCATCGGCCGACCCACCATCGGTCGCCCCCGCCAAGCGCTTAGTGCCGTCTCCTCCCGTGCGTGCGTGACCGTCGTACATGCAAATAGCCCCGAATCCGCACTTGCAGTATTTGACCCACTGCTGGCACTCGTATTCTGCGACACCGACCGCTATATCGGGGCGGGGCCAACGGCGACATCGAGTTGGAGGACGTCGGCGTTGATAAGACCAACATTTTGGATGTAGGCGGCGAGGCGGGACCATGGCGACCCCGGGGTGTACGGGAAAACACTCATCGCCGGCAGGTAGGCCCAGATGTTGCCGAAGATGTCAGAAACGAACCGCACATCTAGCGTGAACTTGACCAGGTCCGTCTTGACCAGTTCCGCCAGCCTGTTCCGGTTCCCCCGGCTTTTCACGATGTCTGAGTGCTTCATCACATGGTTGTTGAGCATCTTGGTCCCGAACTCGAACGCTACGCGCAGAGCTTTCACGTGAGCCCGCGCCACATGTAGATCCGCAGCGTCCTGTAGAATGCACGCGTCGCGACTGTTACAATCGCGTGCCCCAGAACGCAAATGTGCTACGACAACCGGGATAGTGACGCAGGCCCCACCGTGCGGCACGAAGGTCAACAAATGTATGCCATGCAGACCTTTTAGCAATGGCGTCGACGCGGGCCAAGATATCGATTGTGTCCCCCACGCACCTTTGCCCTGCCGCCCACTGCATACATGCCGAACGCCCCTCGCAGATCACCTGTCACAGCCGCGTCGTAGGGTTGCTCCATGACGTCACGGCGCGTGCGGTGACTATTTTGTTGATCTGCTTCCCGACAGTAGTCAAGGGATCGCAGGCGCCGCCGTCTTCATGGAGAGCTCGGCAGACCCCCGATGCGGCCAGTCCGTCGTGGGCTGCATGTTCGAGTGCAATCGATGGCGCCCCGACGACCCCGGCATCGCTCAGAGCTCCGCCGTGCCCGGAATGCCTTCAAGTACCCACGAGGATCGCGTCTGGCTGTAGCGGGCGCCGAGGGCTCCGGCACCGCCCAGATTGCCATCGCAGCCGACCCCCCTCCCATGGCCCACGGCGAGCCCTTCCACCTGTCCACCCATGGCGAGCCCGCCTGGCGGTCCATAGGGGGTACTGGGGATGCCGACATCGCCAATGGAGCCGCCGTAGCCGACCCACGTTCCACGGTTCACGGCGGGCCCGCCCGCTTATCCGTAGAGGGCGCTGGTACTCCGGCACCGCCCAGAGCTCCGGCGTAGCCAAACTCCGCCATCGGGCTCGAGGTGAGCATGTCCATCTGCCCGCCGGAGGCGCCGAAGACTCCATCTCCACCCCAAGCACCGATGTATCCGACTCCCCCCCTTTGGCTGAAGGAGTGCCCACCCGTTTGTCCGGTGGATAAGCCGGCGGCTCCGGCACCAACCAGAGCACCGCGGTATCCAATTCTCCCTCCCGAGCTGGCGGCGACCCCGCCTGTTGGTTCGAGAAGAGGGCTGGGGGCGCCGGTACCGTCGCGAGCACCGCCATATCCGTACCTCCCCCTCGGGCCCACGGTAATTCATCCAACCTGTCCGAGCGTGCCTGCCCCGCCAGGCCCGTCGACAATCGGCTGACCAGGCAGAGCGGCGCCGGGAGAGCCGTGGGAGGCGTACCGTAAAGCCGCTGAGCTGCGGTCCGAGCCCGCCGGTGCCATTCGTCCACTCCCGGTGACGGATCGGCGCGTGGCGTCGACAAAAACATCCATCGTCTTTTGGAGCACGGACAGGAGCTTCTCGACCTCGTTCTAGGAATCCTAATTTATGGTCGCGAGGTCAACCTGTGACACGGATCCCCTCCCCTGGCTGTCGCTGCCCGTCATTTTCCCTTGCAGGTCGGCGTTCGTGGGTTGAAACAAATTCAGCTGGTATCCCTGGTGATCGTCGAAACAATGCTTTATGTATTTTATCATATAGTAAGGAGTGACACATAAACCGTGCTCGCTCCGTCGTCTGTTGTGATTGTTGATGTTTGCGAATGCATGAATACGGTTCTGCTGTTTGTCACGCATTCGATTGTCGCCCGTTCGTATGACATAATCGCCGATGCTCGCTGCTCTCGAACCGAGCAATAGACAAACTCCACGCACAGATGAGCCAATCCACATCGCGCTCGAGGTCTATCGGTCCCGATCGCTTGCTCATGATACCGCATGCACCATAATATATAGGTTGATGTAGCAGACCCTCACAGAGTGCTCGTATTCCGCCTGCCGCTGCCGCCTTGCCCGCGGCAAAAGCACCGCAGTAACACCAGGTGAACCCATAGCAGTCGACTGGCTTCTACTGCAGGCCTATCAATTCACACGGGAAGTGTCTTTCCGCTCGTGTGTTCTGGTGTACTCGCAGGGCTATGCACGTGAGACGCTTGCAAGCCTCGAGAGTGATAGTCGCTTCCCCTTGCGTCCGATCTTACACGTCCATTCGTCGGTATGACACCCAGTATCGTAGGTATTTCCATTCGTCCGTTTTGACTAGAGCTGACACTTCGAAGAAATACTTGCTTTCCTCAACACACCGAGGACAAGAATGGAGGCATGCGCGCAGATTCGATGTGGCGGGGTTTGTGGCACCTGACCTGTGTTGATCGCTGTACGACAAAACCAAGTATCCCACCAGAAGGCGGGTGGGTGTCGGGCATGAAGCGCCTGAGACCAACGGTACGGTACGCGAGGGTCATGTTTAGTAGTGTTTAGGGCCTCGTTGTGCTTTTCGATTTCCTGATGGGCACCGTCGTCATAGGATCACTTGTTACGCTTCGCAAACAACACACTCGAAGCATATTTTAGGCCCGTTGTTGACTTAGCCACAGAGCCACTCGCACGAACGGCATACATTTGGTAATAAATATAGGGATACCCCCCTCAGCTGCGACCTTGGTCCGGAAAACTCCATTAGTGGTTTTCATACGCAGGAGCTATGGCGCAAGCCAAGCGTCGACCGGCTCCACGATCGGCGCATACGATATGCGCTCTTTGCTCCCCTCTCAGACGTGAGGATGCCCATGCACAAATTTCTTCTATGCCAACGGCCATTCAAAGTTGTTGCCTATACCCAACCTGGGAAAACTGACCTGCAGCCATGGCGCCGCTCCAGTGCCGTGCACATTGCTGATGGCGGCGTTGGCAATACTGTCGATAGCCCCGCCGCAGAAACCCTGGAGAATCAATTATTGTTGTTCACCAGCGATGATTGCGTAGCATTGGATGGTAGTGATGAGAACAAAGCACCACCTGGCAGCAGCTGGTCATTGTATTGTTGGCTTCAATATAAACCTTGCGAGCATGGCGGCCTTATCATGTGTCATATGCCCTGGTCAATAGTTTTCCTTGGATGGAAGTTGGAACACGTTTCAGTGGAGGCATAAAAAGTTCGATACCAGGACAATCACGTGTAGAAGCACGATTCATGGATGGCAACAAGAGCAGCTGTACAAGAGCACGGCACTTTGTAGACACAAAATAGACGAAGAGATAACGCCGTAAAACAAGAAATATGTAGAACCAGAGACTATACTATATACACGCGGTTAGTTTGAAGACTGAATCAGCCAAACACATATCGCGTACATTCGAATGACAATGTTTTCTAGGATAGCTGAATTCCACGATCACATCACCTGCAAGAAGCACCACGCACAGACCAGCCAGAAAGTCCCAGCCGCGACTAGCGCCAATGAAAACAGTCCAAGACCGGCTGTTGCAGCCCCCAACCGGTTCATGGGGTTATTAAGTGCCTGTCGTAGACGCGGCTTGAGCTCCGTCGGCGGCAGTCTGATATCCAACACATTCATCGAGCGTTGGAAGGCAAAAACATGACTAGGTGCACGGGTGGACGGAACGTCTCCATTTTGGGACGCTTGTAGAACGTGCGGCGGGAAACAGACATTCAAAGCACCTTTCGCAAGGACGTGAATCGCGCAAGGTCCCAAGGACGTGGGAAAATGTGATGCCTTGGGCAATCCCCAATGCTTCAAACATCCCACCATTTGGAACAGTCAAGGTCCCGGGAACAGGGGCGGATCATGCACCATCGCAACCAATCATTGACTTGAGTTTAGTCCGCGTATGTTTGAAACGCAAACAATCAACTCACGATTTTCAGAACAAGGCCGGGCCCGATCTCTGTACAACCTATGAGTTTCATGGAGCTTGTAGGCTGATAAACAATAGTTTACATGACAAACTGCTTAACACCAAGTCGCCGACCCTTGATCCGAGCATTGTGGACGAGCTTAAGCAGTGGCCCCCGTGCAGACCACTGGACGATGTCCCGTCTAGGTACGAAGTTGAGGAGGCGATCCGTGCGTTGGCGAACCGAAAGGCGGTAGGGCCCGATGGTTTCCCGGCTGAGGTCTTGAAGGTTTTGGCCGACGAAGGAGAAAACACCCTCGGAAAGTTCCACGATATCATCGTCGCTGTGTGGAGGGAAGGTGGCGTACCGTACCAATGGAAAGATGCAACGATTAAGGTGCTTCAAAAGAAAAAAGATCGGACTGAGTTTGGCAAATATCGTGGCATCTCCCTCGTGGCTCACGCCGGCAAAGTACTCCTCAAAGTCATCGCGGGTCGCCTGAGTGACTATTGCAAATGCGAGAACATTCTGCCGGAGGAACAGTGTGGGTTCAGACCCCGACGCTCGACGGTTGACATGATGTTCGTAGTACGACGACTGCAGGAACTGGCGCGGAAGAAGAACACCTCCTTGTACTTGTGCTTTATCGACCTCACCAAAGCACACGATTCCGTCGACCGACCCTTCAGTGGGATGTCCTTGCTCGTTTTGGCGTGCCGCCGAAAATGCTCGCCGTCATCCGCCAATTCCACGATGGCATACAAGCATGTGTGCGGCTGGATGATGCAGAGTGCTCGGATAACTTCGACGTGGGGCAAGGTCTCAGGCAAGGATGCATGCTCGCGCCACTGCTGTTCAACATGTTTTTCACGGCGGTACTGCGTGTGACCGAGAAACGCTTCCTCGCTGATGGAGCCATCACGGACAACATGGTGCAGCTCCAACGAAAAGAGGAAGGCGAGAAGAAGGGCACTTCACGCACAGGCAAAGTCGACGGGCGGAGGGGGAAGGAGGGGGATGAGGTGCAGAGATTGTGAGGTATGCTGTACGCGGACGATGCGGGCATCGTATCGCGATCATCAGAAGGGCTGGAGAGGATGATTACGGTGATCGTGACTGCGTGCTCGTCGTTCGCGCTTACGGTATCCGAGAAAAAAACGGAGATAATGTGCCTGGAAACCAAATGCGGGGGAAAGGTGTCCTTCACAATAAATTCAGCCGCCCAGGTATACAAACAAAAAATCGAGTTTGTGTACTTGGGCGGGGCTATCACCGCAGACAGAGGCCTCAGCATTGAAACAACGCGGCGTCTTCAGAGGGCATGGGCGTGCTTCCAGCGGTACAAGATGGAAACATATGACCGCCCGGGTGTGCGCTTACGGTTGAAGGTGCGTTTGCTGAAAGCTGAGGTGGTCGAGACACTTCTTTACTGTTGCATGACGTGGAGCCCGAAGAAGCCTGACTATGACAGGCTACGACGGGTTCACCACTCCATGCTCCTCCGATGGCTTGGATGGCGGCAACGGAAGCGCGACGACCACACCCTATCGTACGCTGACGCGCTCGCCAAGCCAGCTTCCGAGAGCATAGAGACGATAGTGCGCCAACGGAGGATATTGTTTGCGGGATTCGTAGCACGTATGGGGGAGGAGCGTCTGCCACAAAGGGTGATGTTTGGGGAGCTTGTTGGGGGTAAGGACTACTCAGGGGGGCAAGAGAAAGACTGGATGGCTCATCTGAAGGAGGATATGTTGGTCTTCGGAATGAAATTTAAAGGGTGGAGAAAGGCTGCTCAGAAGGCTGGCAGATGGTTTTGACGAATAGAGGAGGGAGCCGAGTTGTTCATGCGGAAATGGCATGAAACACAGAAGCGCAAAGCTGCAGAGCAATGCGCAAAGGCTGCGGCGGCGCCATCGACCGTCGGCATCTTGAAGCGGCCGGGGTGAGGGGGAAGCGGGGGGAGGGGGAGGGGGGGAGGGGCGGGGGGGGGGGGGAGGAGGGAAGGGAGGGGGGGGAAGGAGGAACGTCATGCCCAAGAGACTGAAGTCTGGGTTTGGCTATCATCGTATTGAAAGTTGTGGGCCTTCCAATGGCCGTCACAAGATAGCGTAAGACTGCCCTAACTTCTTTGCCATGTTGCGTTCTCTCCTCAGTGCCATTTGATGATGCACTTGATACCCTCTATGAGCCCAATGTCGTCTTTAGTCAGTTTCTAGGATCTGCTAGTATGACATTTTTTTTCTTCTCTTTTCCTTTCCTTGCTTCCTTTTCTTGTCTTTTCTTTTCTTGCTCTCCTTGTCTTTTCTTTTATTTCGTTTCCTTTTCTATTTCTTTTTTCGCTTTCTTCTCTTTTCTTTTCTTTCGTTTCTCTTCCTATTTGTTCTCTGCTTCTTTTTTCCAATTGACTTGCGACTGTCGTGCGTATGCGTAGTGGTAGATACCATGTGTGATATGTACGTGGTAGTCTTTCTTGGGTGGCAAGCGGTATGGTCGGTTTTTCCAGGCGCGAGTAATGAGACGTATGCACCGGTATAGACCTGGCACATCGTAGACTGACTCCTGATTTCACTTTTATATGTTTCTGGTGGAGGCATGATTTGCGTCAGCTGTGATATATGCGTGTACCACCTTGGGTTGTTTGTGCTTTTCCCTGGGGTATTCCTCAGCTCCGGAGTGACTGGAGCCTGTCCTGTGACCACGGACTTGACTATGCGAGTTAATGTGAGAACAACAACAACAACAAAACAGCGGTACGCTGCTGTGCTCGCAGTAACCTTACGAGACTTCAAGGTAATTATTTGGGATACAGTATGTGGAAATCAGGGAATATTTTGATGTATGGTTTTCACGTGGTCGACCAAATATTTAACAAAATAAAAGGTGTGGAGGGTTTCGCCCGGACAACGTTTCATGGGTAGGTTTGGAGTCGGGTTAGGGTTAGGGCCAGGGTTGGGGTTAGGGACTAAAGTAGGGTATTGGGCAGTTTTTGAGATTTTCCGTCTTATAATGCTGCAATCATAAAGAACTCACAATAATTGCCCGATTTCCATACTCTATGGCATATAATAATCCAGAATTGCGGTAAAGGCGGCTCCAGTAGCACGCCCCAAACGGACAGTGTATCGATTGAGCTGCCAGCTCCATCGACGCTCGGTCTGGAGGGGCCGGCCGCCAAGAGAGACCGCGGGCTCCATTGGTAGACAACAATTGGACTCGTTTATCTTGATTCTCGGTGCCTAGCTGGCTTGTAGCTGCGGCTGCTAAATCGCTCAATCTGCGGCCACCTAATTTGTCTCGCGACGCCTGGTACTGGAACCCGTCGCCCCCCTGCTCCTTCTTATTGATTCGCGAGTAGCGGCCTGACAAGGAAATTCTAATCTGCTTCCTCTTCGTTCAGGATTGCTGTCGTATAGCTGGTATATGATACAGCCAGCCGTATAAAGTATACCGTATATAGTATTATGACAATGTCAATAATCCGTCAATCAACCGTCCAACCGACAATCAATCGAAAAGGGCTACTCGACGAGTACGGAACATGTATGTACGGTACTGATATACGGACTCTGCTGGTGGAAAGAGCAGCAGTACGAATAGTGTGTGTTGTCTTCACGTTAAACCATTCTACTTTTTGCATACCCAACGCCATCAGCACACCCAGTGTCCGTGCTGATTCTTCATCCTAGAGAGGTACAATTTGTGTGGTCGCAGACTGTGAAGCATAGTAAACCTAACAGTCGCAATTCATCGAGGTAAAGCAAGTGAATTGCTAGCGAATAGGGTACGAGAACACAATAAAAACAAGCCAGACAATGAAAAAAAGAGAACAAAAACGAAACCAAACGGAAACAAACGAAAATGAAAACAAAACAAAACAAGTAGTCTACAGTACGAGGCAGTAGTTCAATGTAAAAAAAACACGCCATTGACGATCGAGGTGCAACGGGGTACCCGATTTAAGAGCCTGTTTTGGGTTGTGCCAGGTTGCTTAACTTCCGACTTCTGTTCGGCATTTAATGACGGACTATGGTCTACAGAGTGCCTGCGACCGCTTGCTTGGTTGAGTCATTGCAGTATGACGTGTGGCGTCTTTGCCATGGCATGCCATGGCATGATTATGGAATATGAAGGGCCGCGGACAACGCCCCATGACATACCATGGACATGTCATGGTAGTGCGAGGCAATGCCATGCTCGCCACTGGCAATGCCATGGTAATACATTATCATGCCATGGCAATGCCATAGCAATGCCATGAACGACCATGGGCAATACCGGACGACCATGGGCATCCGTGGTCATGCCGTGGCAATGCCATGATTCTTCACGGAAATACCGTGGCATTGTCATGGCCATCCTTGGCAATGTCATGGACATCCGCGATAATGCCATGGTTGCCCATGGCAATACCACCGTCTTTTATGGCCATGCCATGGTGATGCCATCGTATCGACATGTCATTGCCATGGCACGTGCCATGGACTGTCCAACTAATATATGGTCGGGAATGCTTGGCTTAGTTGTGCTGCAGAGCAGCCGAAGCAGATCCGCCTGCACCATCCACCTCCGATATTTCCATACTTGTCATGTCTCGTGTATGCGCAGGGGGTGCGTGTGTTTCTGGTTTCTTTGAAAAGACATAGCTGACACCTGATTGCTGACATTTATCTCCCCACCCTTTTTATTTGTTTCTGTATTATATTTCTTATTTTTGGGGTTTGAAAAAAAAAGTGCGCAAGAAAACAACTTTCCACAGTTGGTTTTAAAAGGTGGAGGAAACTACCATACATAACGAAATTCTGTATTGTAGTGGCCAGTAATCCAGCAATCACCTCTGTGTTGTTGCATCCGACCAAAGAAAGGTGGTTGCAATACCCATCAGATGCATCCGTATGATGGTCATAGACGAGAAAATGAGCAATTCGGTTGCAAATAGACAGCAATTTTCCTGCCTCAGTATTGAGATGCGGAATGGGAGAAGCTGTGCTTGGACCTCTGGTTGGGATAGGAACAACTGCCAAGGTAAGGGAACGGAAAACAGTCCGGGAGGAAACAGGTCGCGGAGTGGTAATAACTCGGGAGGACGGGAACAAGACACCTTACGGCGGGACGGTAGACGATGGGAAGATAAACCAAGGACAGGAACTGTCGAGAATCGCGGTCGGCAACGAAATATCACACTGTTTCCCGTTCCTGTCCGGTGACCATGCCGTCGTTTTTTCGCTGATGCCCGTGCTTCAATCTGAAAATTGAACCTTTCGTCGTAAAGCTATTGTTGTAACAGCTGGCTCTACACCGACAGCGGCTGATAATTCACCAGGGGCACGCGCGGTAAAGGTCGGGACGGGAGAATGTGGTCGACATGGGAACGAGACGGGACGCAAACGGGAAACAGTGTGATACTTCGTTCCCGACCGAAATTGCCGATAGTTCCAGTCCTTAGTTTTATTTTCCCACCGTCCACGGTCCCACTGTAAATAATCTTGTTTCCGTCCCGACCTTTTACCATCCCACTACCTACTCCCTCCCCGATTGTTTCCGGTCGCATTGACTGGCCAGTTATTCCGATCTGCTTCGGCGGCTCTAAAGCAGAACCAAGCCAAGCATTCCCGACCGTATCCCTGGCCGTTATCCCGACCATATTCCTGGCCAATATCCGGACATTTTCCCCGATCAATGTGCCGACCGGTTCTCCGATCCCTTCCCGTCTCGTCCCACCGGGAAATCGTGTACGCCCCTTTTGTCCTGCCAACCGAATGGCTTCCCACCTTCCCGTCCCGTCTCCATCCCGCGGAAAACAAACGGGAACCGTTTCCCATGCCGCCCCTCCAACTGCGGCCGGCGAGACGGCCCCATCCCGTACGGCGCGTGCCCCCGGATATTTTGTATATGATAATCGTACATATGTGCCACATCTGGAATACTTTATTTTTTTTCCCGGGGTATTTTTCCACTAAAATGACTGGAGCCTGTCCTGTGACCACGGATTTGATTGTGAGAGTTCATGTGAGAACGGCAACAACAATTAGACTAGAGGTTCTGACTGTTCCTTTACGCAAAATAAAGTTATACATTTCGTGCCGTGCTGCGCTTATTTGACTCCCTTTAAGGGATCCGTGTATAACGAAACTTGGTGTAGACTATATAATACGAAACCTATTTTTTCCGCCCGCCATGTTTTAGCACATCTTCTGCTACATTGGACGTCAGACAGTGCAAGGGTCCACGTCACCTTCCGCTTGAAAAACAGCACCAAGATTTCCTCAAAACATTTTATGCTCTCCTAGTTAGTGCCAGTTCTGCCATAAGGAAGGGGCGTCGGTGCCGGTATGGAGGACCTTGCTTTCCCAACGCACCTTATTGATCCGTTGGAAGGGGCCACCTGCTTCATGATACATGCTTCAGTGCACAGCTGATACATACGCAGAAACACTGAGCTAATCTTGGAGCTGCAGCTCACACTATTAATAATAGTAGTCACGCCATGCAGAATATGTGATACTGTTGTCCTGTACGGCACATGTCAATCCATGTGTTTAGCGCTTTTCGCACCGCACGGTTGGTTATATAGAACTGCCCACTGGCCCAAGTAGTCACGTGACTACGTAGCTCAGTGGGTAGTTCTATATAACCAACAATATATATGTTTGGGAGTCCGCCAATTGACTCTCACCGACTTCGTAACAGGGATCTCCCGGGCTTCCTCCCCTCGCCACGCACTACCGTTGTATTCAGGGGCAAGCTATCATAACCATTCACGTCTCCAGCGCGCACGCTCGCTGGAGACGTGAATGGTTATGATAGTTTGCTCCTGAGTACTACGGTAGTACTCCTGACATGGCGACAAAGCACTTGGAGGTTTACCAGAATGGTTATAGGAGTTGGAAATGGTTAACACGCAAGAAAACACCGCCCGCTCGGACGATGTTTCAAACAGGTTGCATCGACAACGGGGAAGAAAATGCAAACTCCGAATGATGCGTCTCATACAACTAATGATCTTGAACGAAATGTTTCAATGCCCACCATTTTAATTGTTTTGTGCGCGCCCTTGTCGTTGGAGAGCAGTGGCCGCGCGATCGGGTCAGGTGTTCATTCGACGGGGGAAGATGCGTCGTCTTGCGTGCGGTGTGCATTTATAATATTTGCGGTACGTTCGGTTGTATTGTATTGTTTTCCGATACGGGCAGGCGTCCCCTGTGTAGCAGGTGTAGTAGGTCGATATTGTCCCTGCTATATATAGTCGTTGATGGCGTTTTGGTTTGAACTATTCCCTAGTGCATGGTCGGCTCTAAACATGTATGAGTTTTGTATCCTCCTTCGACGACCAAACGTTATTCTACTGAGCCATCGTTTTCATTTATGCTGTTCTGGCCAATCCCCACAAAGTTTCTCTTCCCCTGTCCGGATGCGCGTTAATAAGGTGTCGCATCGGCGAGACTTTAGCACGTCAGCATCGGTCAGAGCGGCCAAGTACATGCTATTCACCTGCACCACAAGACGGGCGGTGTCATCCACTGCTCCAGGCACTATTCATGGGATATGTTGGCGGTTGATGAAGACGGGGGAGGGCGGACGCGGAGCGCCTTGGGGGGCTGTTCTCCTTTTGGTGTGCTTTAACTCCTCTGTAATATCAGGTAACTCAAGGGGATCAAACATTAGCGATGCGACGTCTCGCCTGCCTGTTTGTGCACTATTATTGTCTTGTTGCGTGTTAGTTCCACGCGTTGTGCTGAATCGGCGCGCCGACGTTGACGTCTTTGTGTCTGCCTACTATATATTTGAGCGATTTGTTGAGCCTGCCTGCGGGATCTATATTGGTATTTTTTATCGACCCCCCCACCCCCCCCCGCCCCCGCGTATGTCCCAGGCGCTTTTTGGCCAATCGAGCCTTTTCGCGGTCGTTCCCATGAAGATTTTGTGCATATACGGAGGGGAACTGGATGAGGTTGTTATGGCGTGTTGTTGTTTTTTTTTTGCAGGAGGTTGTGTGCTTGGATAGTGGTGCCCGTGATGTATTCTGAGCATGCGCGGAGGAAAACTCTCGAAATAAAGTTGTTATGACGTGTTTTTGACTTTTGTTTCGCAGGAGGTTTTGCGCTTGGATAGTGGTGTTTTGGCAATACATAGCTCTAGCCATATACGTGGAGAAGCAGGTGGTTCATCCCCACAGTTTCATTCCCATAGCTAGTCACACATGCGCACGTGAGTACGTGGATTAATGCACGAGTCCCTGCGCTCGCCGCTAGTCCATGAACTGTACAAGTTGGTTAAGGGGGTACTGGCCTGCTTCCTCTTGCTGCTAGCGTTAGTGGGCAGTTGCAAGGGTGTCATTTTTCTTTTTTTTTTCTCGGGGTGGGTACGCGTGGTGAGAGGGTTTTCTAATATTTTTTTCGATAGAACAGTATGTGTGACCTGTTTTGAAAGTGTATTGTCTAGCGTGCAATACTCAATGCATACTAGAGGTATATGGAGTCCAGAGAACGCCGAATGCGCAACATAGTCTCCGCGATTGTGTAACCGTTCTCGGCTTCAACTCTCTACTGTCGGCGTTGGTAATGGTTGTATATACTACAAATGATTCAGGAGGGCATTGTCTCCTTTTGAATTAAACAGGCAGTAAAAATGGGCGCAGTTGTCCTGTGCCTTTTGGGTTGGATGGTTGGTGCATTGTGTGCTGGTGTCGAATCGCACTACAGAGGCAGGTGGTACATGGAGAAATATTATTAGGAATCGGGAACCGATAAGAGTAATTGTTTTTTTGCTGTTCATAGAGAGAATTCGGCGTTATGGTTCATAGTTTTTTTTTCGGAGTACGTACGTAGCTTACTTTGACAGCAGCAGCTGGCATTGTTTGGTTGATCGCGCTTGTGGAGATACCAAGTGGATACCGCACGGGACGGTGCTGGCAGACTGGCAACACACGCGAACAGACAAGAGCTGTTGTTTACAACTGGACAGGTCCCCCACTGGACGAAATCATTCATGATTCGTGA
The DNA here is from genome assembly GCA_012845835.1 of Undaria pinnatifida. Taxonomy (NCBI): domain Eukaryota; class Phaeophyceae; order Laminariales; family Alariaceae; genus Undaria; species Undaria pinnatifida. The sequence continues at coordinate 12,171,726 of JABAKD010000027.1, forward strand.
TTCTCGAGTTCATCGCTAGACATGAATCTCGAGATCATCGCTAGATAGATGGCGAATCGGGGAATTAGCGAGAGCAAGAATCAACATCGAAGGCGAAGCGCAAAAATCCAAGGCAAGGAAGCGAGCGCGGAAGCGTCGACAACGGGTCTCGACTTGACCGGTATGATATTAACTGCAGATACGGGTTGTTATTTGTCTCCTCAATCCCCGATACTGGTGGGCCAAGAGCGTGTGTGTCCGTTTGGAAACGTTTCGAGCGAGTTGTGTTGCTTGTGCAAAAACAAACATAAAAAGCGAGGAAATAGCAACGAATTCACCAAAATGATCAAGTGCATGCGCATCACAGATCGCGGCAACGATATATAATCGGACATTCCCCCCGATCGAGGCAGAGATACGATGATGCTCGTAATCGTGAAAATGATCATGTCGGTCGTACTCTCGGCGGCCTGGGCGTAGGTACACAACGATACTTTGAGTACGCATGGCATCTCGTATCACATTGGGGTAGTTCATCAGTTGAAAAACGAAAAAGCTTTGGTGCCAAGAACTTACTTGTTTGTTTTGTACATAATGTGTTTGACCACGAGGACCCGCAGAAAAATGCGTTGGATTACTGTTGGTTGAAACGTACATGGTGTGTTTGAACTCAAGGACCCACAGACAAACGCGTTGGATTGCTGTTGGTCAACGATATTACCGCAATTCGATCACATGTAGCAGTTGAAAAAAAACGTTACAGCAGCAGGCGGTTGGTGTCTCAAATGAATATGGCTTCACGTATCATTGGGCAGACTAATTCATATATTCTGCAAGTTGACCACAAAAATCCGCTCCACATTGCTGCTGTTGGGTGCGTCGTAATATCATACTGCTGTTGGGTGAGACGTGATGTCGTACTATAATACCTATTATTGCAATGGAGTTCATACGTTGCGGCAAGGCGTCGCAAAAACATTGCACGTGTAAGATATCGCTCATCCCAAGCAACTGGAAACTTCTTGCTGGCACCTATCGCGCTTTCGCGGTGGGGTGCAGATTAAAAGTTTCAGATCGACGTGTACGTGCACGATATATATTATTTTAAGAATAAAACACACTCCAGCTATAAAATCGAAAATTTTGTCGAAACTCATGTTTGCAAGCTGTGTGTGATACTCCGATCGCGCATATTACGGGTTGTGTGTCCTCATTCAGGATATAGGTCGGCGACTCCCCTTGCATCTACAGTGTAGCTATCAGGGTCAACAGGGTGATGTTAGTCAGTCTGTGCGCGTCAACTATAAAACCCGTTTTTGAGGGGGACAAAATCTGACAGCTAGCTGTGGAAGGAAATGCATCAGTTTATCAAGTGAATCCTGCAAGTCGAATAACCGGTGAGGGGAGGGCGGTCTTTGTGGACGTGGGGGCCTGGGTTTGATTAAGAGAGAGCGGGGGGGGGGGGGGGGGGGGGGGGGGCGAAGCTTAATCTGTTCGTGGCAACTATCAATCCTATCCTGTAAGTCGTTCAACCAGTGAGGAGAGGGCGGAGCGTTCGAGGGGGTGGGGGGGGAAGGGGGGGGAGGGGGGGGGCGGGGGGCGGGCGAAAGGTAAATAATGTCGCATAGATGTAGGGGTTTGCTATACGCGTGGTTCTAGGTCAAGGTGATGGTGCGGGTGGTGGGGAAGGAGGGGGCATTGGGGGGGGGATGGGGGGGCGGGTGAATTGCAGCAGGGGCATGGATTGATCTAGAAAGATAATAATGAGGTGATATCAAGGGCGTGGAAGTGCTTATTACTTCGGCCGATTTCGATGTTAGGTGGGGCGTTTGAGCAAGAGGGAGCGGGAGAAAAACACGGAGGGAGGGGGGGGAAGGGTTTCGAGAGGTTTAGGTCACATATAATACTCCGGAGTATAAAATACACTCCATGGACCAGCTGTGAAATCGAATATTTGGTCGAAAATCATCTTTGCAAGCTTGTGTGTGATACTCCGATCCCGCGTACTACGTATATATGTAGGGGCTTGCTATACGCGTGGTGTTAAGTCTAGGCGATCGTGCGGGTGGTGGGGAAGGAGGGGGGGTTGGAGGGGGGGAGGGGGGATGAATGAAAGCTACGCCATGGATGGACAGAAAGATAATGACGTGATATCAGCTGGCTGGTAGTGTTTACTACTCTGGCAGAATTTTATTTTAGGCGGGGTGTTTGAACAAGAGGGAGCGGGGCGTTTGAGCTAGAGGGATCGGGGCGGGGCGCGGGGGGGGGGGTGGGCGGGACACTTCAATATGTGCGCGGAAACTATTACTTCTGAAAGGGGACAAATCTGACGGTTGTCGCAAGAAGTCATCCCTTTATATCATCTGCCTGGTATTGTTTATCATTCTAGAAGATTTGATGTTAGATGTGGTATGTGGTCATGCAATATCACCACCATTGAGCACGAGAGGGAGAAGTGCGAATCGTCAGGGTTTTGAAAGGAACGCTTGGTGTACCCGCGCTCAATTACGTTACTTCGTTAGTCATACTTCGTTTGGCATAGGGTGGGAGGCGATCATGCAGACGGTATGCACGAAATACCCTACGTAATAGGTTGGTAGTGTTGGTCTACCGCAATGTTAACATATCTGCCTGTACTTCCTTTTCACATTATTATTGGCTCAAATGTACGATTTTACGCCCATGGTTTTTACCGTGCCGACGTGGGGATCTGAGGTCGCCATTTCTAAGACAGATATAATGTGGCATAATGAACGGGTGACTTCCCATGCGGACTGCTGGGTGAGAGATAATCTTCACGGCCAAAAACGATCGACTCGAGGGATCCCGAGGGCGAACACAATTATATAATATGACAATATGAATGAATGACTTCAAAAGTTTTTTTTTTGCAGCAAAAACGTGTGAAAGTGCCGTTTAGGTTGAAGTGGACGGCGTGCAGTATTCAATTGTATGTGCATGTGAAACCATAGTGTTCGTACAACACGTTATCGACCCCTCATCTAATACGCAACACGTACGTCGTGACACGTCGTGCGAAAACCATCAGAAATTCGCGTTTTTGTGCGGTTTCCGTGCGTGGGCAACTCTCTAAGTGGCAGGTTATTGTGGAATGATTGTCTCGACCGACAATGTGCAACCTTCGTTTGGCACCTTTTGCGTTGTTTTGCGTTTCCTGCAAAGATGTGTTGTTTAGCAACTCAGCGAAAGCACAGTTAGAGTGTGCGATCTATCCCGCAAAATACCTGGTAGCGTACAACAAAGATGTACAGCATCTATCTCCAAAATAGTGAGCCCATGAAACTTCGCGCCCGAAAAAATTGCGCAAATCTGTGTCATTCTGGCTAGATTCACACCATCGTCAAGCAGCAACCATCCTGCACAAACTTCCAGATACGCCCCAGTTTGAACCATGTGGCGAATAATGTGAGGTTGTACAACGAGTTCAGTACTAAGTGCCTTGGCAACCTTCGTGCCGAACCATTTTGTGCAACGTTTGCGATTTTAGATAGATTCGCAACCTCAAGCAACACACAGCCTGCACAAACCTCCAGAAACGCTCCAGGTTGAACTATGTGGGGCAAGATGAGGTTGAGCCATGTGTTCAGATATGTAGATTGACAACCGTCGTGACGAATCATTTTGTGCAATCCGTGTAATTGTGGCAAGATTCACAACCTCAAGAAACGCACAGGTTGGGCAAAGTTCCAGAAACGCTTCAGGTAGAACTATGTAGGGCAGAACCAGGTTGCACAATAATATGTGGGACCTTGTGACAGATTGCGCAAGGGGGGGGTTCCGGCCAACTTTGGTACTGCTCTGGACGGAACTACTGTCTTCGAAGCAGCAGGCCTCACGGTATCGGAAAAGAAGACAGAGACGATGCTGCTACGAACACCGGACCAGACATCCCTCGCCCCACCGCTCGCGATCGAAGCATCAGGCCAGAGGTATAAACAGACGACCCAGTTTTTATACCTAGGCGGCATTATCCACGAAAGCGCTGACCTCTCGCTCGAAATCGAACGACGGATCCGTCTCATGCGGGCATGCCTCAAACGGTTTGGCCCGGAATTGTATGACAGGACGACCGCCCCGCTTAGTCTGAAAGTCCGCATGCTGAAGGCCGAGGTCATTGAGACCCTGCTGTACGGGTGTGTGACGTGGACCCTCAATGCGGACCACTTCGCCAAGCTCCGATCAGCCCACCACGAAGTCCTTTTGCGAGTCATTGGCTTCCAGCGCCGATTACGCACCGACCACACCACCCTCTCGTACGCGAAGGCCCTCAGGATGACACGATGCGAGAGCATCGAAACGACCATCCGTAAACGGCGGCTCTTCTTTGCCGGGGCCCTGGTGCGACAACACAAGGGGCGACTGCCCCGTAGGTTGATGTTCGGGACGATCGCTGGTGGGGAGAACCCGAAACCAGGCGGACAACTTAAGACTTGGCCTAGAGCCATAGCTGAGGACCTTAGGGTGTTCAAAGCCAACGAGGGATCAACGGAACACTCCCCCTTAGTTTTTGGAGTTGGGACCGCGCTGTGGCCCACTGCAGCAAAAAAGGTGGGCAAGTGGTACCGGGGGGTCCTCGAAGCAGCTGAACGGTTCATGGGCAGGTGGCACGAGGATGAGGCAAAGCTGAGTAGACAGCGCCGCGCATCCGCCGTGGGTGGTGTCGAAGGGAACGGGGGGAGGGGGGGCAGCAGGAGGGGTAGAAGGAACACCGCCCAAGGGTATGGGGGCAGGGGGGGGGACAGGAGGAGTAGAAGGAAAACCGCGGTAGATGAAAGTAGGAAGGAGACCGCAGACAGGGTAGCAAGGTACCAGGCCGACTAGTAGGTGGAACCTTTCTATCTATGCCACTCGTACCGCCAACTGCTGCGGCTGCTCGGAATGTGATGTCTTGGTACTTTGATTTTTCCGTGAATTTATTTATTTTATTTTATTTTATTTTTTTTCTTTCCCCTTCTTATCCTTATGAAGGGAGTCTTGCATGGTGGGTAGGTGACGAGCCTCTTTTATTTGGCCCTCCCAGCCTTCCTTCTTCTACTTGTTTCTTTTTTCCGGGGTATTTTTTTTTTCCCTTCCTTTCCCCCTTGCATGTCCATTTTGGCTCATGCTCGGGGTATGTTTCTATCTCCCGTGCTTTGGCTCCCCTTTTTATTTATTTATTTATTTATTTTGTCTTGGTTTCTTTCGTTGTTTCTCTCTTTTACAAGGTATTTTGGTTTAATGAGAAGAACACAAAGGGGGGAGGGGGGGAAACAGGAGGAGTAGAAGGAAAGCCGTCCAAGGGAATGGGGGCAGGGGGGGCAACAGGAGGAATAGAAGGGAGACCGCGGTGGACGAAGGCAGGAAGGAGATGGCAGGCAGGGTAGCAAGGTACCAGGCCGACTAGTAGGTACATAGCACTTTTCGTCTTTCTCTGGGGTATTTTTTTCCCCTTTGTTCCCTCCTTGCGTGTCCAGGTTTTTGGCTCGTGTTCGGATTATCTTATTTTGGTTTTACTTTACTTTATTTTATTTCATTTTATTATTATTTTTTTTTTTTTCCGAGCTTTGGCTCTCCTTTGCGGTTGGGTTGTTTCTTCGATTTCCCCTTCATTTTGTTTGTTTCATTTTTTGTTTTATTTTTATCTTTGTTTTTATTTGTTTTCTTATTTTGTTTCTTGTTTTTTTTTTTTTTTTTTTTTTTTTTTTTTATTTCGTATTTTTCTCTTCCAATGTATTTCTGTTGCTGATGTATGTATGTTGTGCCTGTCGTACCCAGTACTAGGGCATGACATTGCGTTGTCGAATGCATTACGATGCATTATCTCTGTGTCGTGGCTTGTGACCACAGAGCTGATCTTTCTAGGGTGAAGAATCAGTACGGACACTGGGTGTGCTGGATGTCGACGAGTAGAAGAACGGTTTAATGTGAAGAACACACACACACACACACAGGGGGGCCGTTGGAGCATACACACTAATAAAACCGAGGAAGTTTTGGATGCGCGGCCGAATTTGTAGTTGTCAACAAGAAGAGAAATGCGTGACCAAACCATTTCCCTCCTGCTGTATCAGCTGTAAACCTGTCTTGAATCTTGACCGTTGGGGACGAATGCCGTCGAGAAATGACCCCGTCAGTAAATAATATACCAGGTACATAGGAGCATGGCTGGAAGATTGGAAATAGGCAGTTTAGGAGGACCGGACGGACCGACCGAAGTGGCCTAACGTCTCACGATACGAGTACGGTAGGTAGTGATGAGGGGTGGTGATGCAGTGTTGATAAGTTCACCAGCTTTGCGCTCGTCGGACATACCAACCCAGGGTAGCTCCCGGTGGTGCATTTCGGGGATACATAATTGAAGAAGTCATAAGCGCTACGCGAATAACTACACGTTGATGCTGCCAGTTTTGATATGTTCATGGAACGTATGGGCAGTCCAGGAATCGAGTGGGCACAAACACGCTAAAGGAACAGCTCGGCAGCCGAAGCATGCCGTGTAACACGACCGGTACGGCATAATAAGCCAAAAGGTACTCGTGCCATTCCATATTTGTTTGGGCACATACGCTTGGAGCAACATCAACAGCTTGCAAATATGAGTTTCGACGAAACCTTCGACCTCACGGCTGGAGTGTACTCTAATTTATTATAATATACGAGGACACACAACTCGTAATACGCGGGATCGGAGTATCACACACAGCTTGCAAAGATGAGTTTCGACGAAATCTTCGATCTCACAGCTGGAGTGTATTTTCATTTTTTACAATAATATACCAGGTATTTAGTCTAGTAATGTAATTTTTATAATATATACCGGTGGACTATTAGACTAGTACAAGGTATACAGTTTGTGATAATCTAACCATTTTATCTTCCTTTCGAAAAAAGGGGAACCGTAACGAAGGGACATGTTGTTCCGGCCTGCTCGTTTGCATTTCTTCTGCTCTTTTTAGGCCGTGGAAGATCCATAACCACCCCGCATCCCAAGCTTTCCGGTTCTGTCTAGTATCTAGATATTGTTTTTGCGCAGTCAATTACGTCGCATTTATAACGCGCTGAACAACGACCTCCAACCACCGGGTAACCCAGCAGACACGGGTATTCACGCATAGTGTTGCATCCACAGCAGGTCGTGGTTCTATCCCCAGGTCGGCCGCCCGCACGTTTCCAAGGGAGGTCTAGTCTTGACGACGCGTGCTACGATATAAGTAGCACATTTCGCCTGACATGGTTTCTGAATGGCGGGATTCCTTACCCAACCCCAAATCGTCGGGAATGCGCAATTTTTGGCGTGATTTACGTCGTGTACTGAGGCCATGGGATTGTTCGTCCGGTAACAGTGATAGTTTTCTGTTGCGGGGAGAGGTCTTAAGCTCCCAAATTGAGGAACCCTAGAAAAAAAATGTGGTGCACCTCTACTCTCGTGGCACGCGTTTCTTCACCTCGACTTTGGGGTGCTGCAGTGATCCAAAATGGTCGAAGTTCACCTGACACAGAGCGAGACCGAACACAACGACCTCCAACTGAACGTTAGCACTTCACTTGATGACAGCTACACCTCCTTGCAAGAAATTGCAGCCCATTAAATTGAGACACGCTCACCATGAGGTGCGTAAGGGCGTCGGGCGCTGTGGGAAGCAGTCGCAGACAACCAGAAACGACTCACGAGGTTATTTCGTTACGTCAACTTGGCCCGCCAACATCATGAATTCATACGTTTACGAGTCGGTATGTATTACGATGGCCACAACACGCACGGAGAAACGGCTTTCGTCCAAAGCTATCTGGGGTGTTTGCGGATTGTTTGAAGCACTATGCATTCGTACCCGAAAAAGATCGGACGGGGAAAATCCATTGCCGTTTGGGGTAGTCGAGTATTGGGATTAAAAAAGGCCCAAAAAGGGTGAAAAAGCTCTGAGTTTGTCAATTTTCATCAGAATTTCGATCGGAGAATAGTGGGTCTTGCCTGTTGAACATCATTTTCCAACTCATTTGTATTTTGTAGCGAAACGTTTACGAGTTACAACATACCCGCGCCTAGCTGACAAAATACTCCTTAGGGTGCTCCCGTGGCCTTAGCTTTAAGTAGCCCCCGTTTCTTTTGCAAGCATTGTATAATGACAGCACATTGTAATACAGTGTCAGTATAGCTAGCAATATATTCGGTAAGATAGCCCGCAGAATCATGGTCTATGGCCACAAGAAGATTCTCTTAAACGGAATATTCTGAGTGTAGCAGATAATCCCGTAGAACCTAGCTAGCTTATACCACAAGAGCGTTCTCGGCAATGGAAGGTTCGACCTTTGTGCTGTATCCTGACCGCTTCCGGTGCCGCTTTGACCTGACGGCACCGCCCAGCTCTGAGGTTGATCCGTTTTTCTCCGTATTTTGCCAAGTAGGGCCCCGGCGGCCTTGCAGACTCGCAAGACCACCGAAATACCGGCCGTCCTTTCTTGCTTAATTTTTTTGTCGGGTTTTCTTCGTGTTTGGGTCACGGTAGCTTTTGCCGCCCCGCAATACCGCCGGATTCTCGATAATCATATTCCTGCCGCGGTTGATCCCCTGGAACTGTGCTCAGGTTCCCGTGAACTTCCCCATCACGGCGATAATTATGCTCTCCCCTTTTATGTGTCTTTTCGTTTCGTTTTTTTTGGGTGTACACCTTGCGTTGCCATTCTACGTTATATGACGGGTCAGTCGGCCCCCTGTAGGCGTTGGTTTTTGCATGCTAACTCCGTCGCTCAGCACTGCTATCATTTTTCTGCGTTGGACGAATTAGGTCGATCCACTCGCGTACCTCTTGGACTACCCTGACTTCTGTTCGTGTTAGTTAATACGTTTACCGGTGTTGTTCCCAGCGCAAACAGGCCCCCCAAGGCGCCACGTTGTTCGCTCGACCAAGTGGCCCTAGCAGCCCCTTAGTTTTAGCGAGCCTTACTTGCTATTTTGGATTTTCGGGCGTTGGCCACACGGCTACGCGTAATGCCTCCCGGTTATATATACTCACGAATTTGGGTGATCTTCTATAGCGAGCTTTCGAGTAACCGACCCTGTACGGCAAACGATTTCCTGTTCGCCCCTCCCTGGGTCCCACATAGATTGCTCCGGGAATATGTTTTCTGTCTTTCCATTTGTCTTCGATTCGATTTTGCCTATATTTGTTATCTTTTCTCCGTCTTCAGGTTTCCTTTTTCGTTTCCAGCTTTGACTGCTCCACTTAGGTTGCCCCCATTCTGGGTTTGCTGTCTTCCTCTATCTTGTTATGACCTTTTGTTCCAGCGATCTTCTTTATTAGTGAAAGGCCCCATCATTAGCGTTTAGGCCTCACTACGAGGTGTGGGGGAATCTATAGCTTCATGTCTTTGTTTCGAATAGCCACATCTTCGACCCCCTTTCCCGGTATTTTAGGATGAACTTTGTCGTCACCCTTCGACCGTATTGAGGTCTGCATCTAATACTTTTGAGGGTGGGCTAATGTAATGGAGTGTCAGTATAGCTGGCAATACATTCGGTAAGATAGCCCGCAGAGTTATGGTCTATTGGCCACAAGAATTATCTTAAATGGAATATTCTGAGCAGACAACCCGTAGAATCTAGCTAGCTTATACCACAAGAGCGTTCTCGGTAGTTGAACGTTCCTCCTCTGGACAAGATAGATAGAAGTAAGCGCGTTAAGCATTCATGGTAATATATAGCATCTAGGAGAACGTTCCTTGTACGTACCATAGGTAAAGGTCCAGACGAGAGCACAGGAGCAATGCTGGGGGAAAGAAAACTGTGTGAGCCTCACCCCACCCCCATGCTCTCACTCCTCCTTTCCTGTCTCCTCAAGTTTCTCATAGCTCAACGCCAATAATAAGAAATCTACAAAGAAGAACCGGTGATGTCTCCAAGCGAAGCTGATACCCCTGCGTCCTTTCCCTCACACCTTCCGGCACCACAACCCTTCCGCAGCATGCTGTGGTTTCAGAGTCTAATTTGTAGCTGACCCCCCGCTGCATGAGTCATACGACGAAACACAGGTCGTCGTTTCCACTACGTACAGTAGTTTATCTGTTTGCGGAAGAAAGGCGCCATGGACCCACACAACTGTGGGACTGCCGACGACGGTATGAGTACATCGCCTGAGTTATTAAACAAATTTACGGTATGTGTTTGGGTGTGTTTTGGAGCCACTCGAATTGTGGACCCTGCCGAAGATGGCGGTGTGGCAAGAAACGAGATTGTTTTGGATATTAATACTCCCAGCCTAAAACTGTAACTAATATGTCCCATGACAATTCAGACGGTAAAAATCAAAACGGGCACCTCCGTCAAGGCCGTACCTCAGACACAATCCACACTGAAACTTAGCAGTTACGGTTGTGGAAAAAAAGCGTCCGCCACGCCAATTGAGTTGGAAATAGCGTCTTCCGTAACACTCCTCGTAGCATGCCGTCATAGTTGGTTGGCGCATGCACCTGCTATTGTAGCCGTTACTACCAGCATCCGCACGTTTTTCTATGTTGGAATTAGTGTATTCTCGGGCCTTTCTGTTGTACAACACCCAATAAGCTCCTTGCCTGCAGCAGTGCACGTTACTGGGCGCGCGCGAAGATAAGGGTACATGTAATCTACAGCACCTGTAGACGGCACCATTTCTGGTTGGCGGCAAAATATTGGTCAACTAGTCGCTTCAGTACACTTCCCACTTGTAAATGGAATAAGTTACGATATCGTTCAGGGTCTACCTAGACCATGATGGGGCCATCGATCAGGTCGCACTACTTGTTTTATCTTAACTAGACTTTGCGGGGTATAGGGCTCAGGTTTTCCTCGTTGGCCCAGAATATTCCGTCGGATATTGCTTTGGGCGAGTTACAAGCAAATTGAACATTCCTTTTGGACAAAGGTAAATATAAACGCCAACAGGAATCTTTGGTATGAATCCCCGAACCGCACTCGTAGTAAAGGCAGGCAGCCGTTGACTCTGTAACCATTGATTTGTCCTTTCTTCCAGCTAGGTATTTATGTGATATCCGTAGTTCCAAGGCTTCGCTAGGCTGCCTATTTTTTTCCGGCATTCACCTAATCTTGGTACAAGGCTTAGTTTGGGTAAGCTATTATTGGTGAGCCTTTCCCAAGCAGTCAAACGGACTAATACCCCTCTAACTTCTTAACAAATGGCGTCGTCGACATACCATGTTTTTCGGGTCGTGGGTTCGAATCCTACCATCCACAATAACAAACGTTTTCAGACTTTCCCCATCCATGTCGAACTTGATAAATACTCTCCTCCCCGGTGTCCCCAGGAGATGAAACCGCTTGGATATTGACAGGTCCGCCCGTATATCCGGCCGACCTGCTATCCCACCGTTTCAGGGGGGGAGAGGGTTGTAAGGCTTAGTTTGTGTAAGCTATTGGTTTAACCTTTTGCAAGTGGTCAAACGGACTGATACCCCACTAATTCCTTAACAATCTGGCAACAAGCGAAGAGGACAACACGTATTATACCACACCAGGTGCCTGGGTAAAACGAAGGGAAAGCGGCAGGTACGATATTATACTCAAAATACACACAAACATGATGATACCGGTTTTACAGCCTTTGCTTTGGATCTAAATTACCATCATAGCGGGAGCCGGGTGCGCTGGGGTGTCATTGTTTTGCTATTACTACTGCTGTTGTTTGTCCACACTTTTGTACTACTCGTAATGCATACCCGTTACTGTCCTTTACCACGAGCAGTGGCAATTATTGTAAGCAGGTTCCGTTTTTTTTCCAAATTGATTTTATTTTTAATCGTTACAACTGGCCCTAGCGGCCGGTATAGGATCTACTGTAGTAGTAGTGGATGATCTATTAATAGATCATCTAGATCGTCGTGTGTCTGATGTCTGCAACTAACTGTCTTCTTGGTGTTTGCTCAAACATCGAAAGTCGTCTGTAGCGGAGTCGTTCTACGGTAGTCCGCCCATCGTTTCTTTAATGAAAGCGTCGGTTTTGAAACCAGCTCCCGGCAGTGTCTCCTTGAGTACGGCGCGCTTTGCCACGCCGACGCCATCGTTCGATAATCCTGGCGCAGACAAGAAAACACAAGAAGATATATTTTTCATGGCGTACTTCCTCGTGTCGAGCAGCCATGAAAAGTTCGCTAAACAAAATCGTCGGTTTTGGGGGGTGCTATCGTAGAACCAATCAGCGGGATGCAACGAGCACAAGACCCAAACATCGATCATCACTGCACTCGCCATAGAGATCCCGGCGGCCAACACATCATACGAAGACGCCAATTCCCTATCAAATCAGATAATTGCCGGCCTTCCAAGGCCGTAGCTCAACAAGTGGTTGAGACAGCTAGTTGTTTTACCCCCTCGATCCCGATGGGGAGTTTTGTGGCTGCCCTGTGGGTTGCACGTCGAATGGTTTTGACATCTTTTGACCCCTTTGTTATACGGCTTAGTTTGGGTAAGCTATTGGTTAACCTTTTTTTGCAAGCGGTCAAACGGACTAATACCCCACTAATATCTTAAAAAATGGCGTCGTCGACAGATCATTGTTTTTTTGGGTCGTGGGTTCAAATCCCACATCCACCGTAATAAACTTTTTCAGACTTCCCCGTTTCGAACTTGAAAAATACTCTCCCCGGTGTGCCCAGGAAATGAAAGGGCTTGGATGTATTGACAGGTCCGCCGGTATGTCCGGCCGGCCTGATATCCCGCCGTTTCAGGGGGGAAGAGTGCTATAAGGCTTAGTTTGGGTAAGCTATTGATTAACCTTTTGCAAGTGGTCGAACGGACTAATACCCCACTACTAACCTTAATAAACACTAATACCTTAACACAATCTTGTGTAACAGTGTTGATGCTCATTTCCGAGGCCAGGGGTGTCTTGGAGGTGAGCACAGCGACATAATATATATGAAAACGTTGGGGGAGTCGGGTACTCCTTTTCGTCGCGCTATCTTCATGTCATGCGTGTTTTGCCCCAAGTCACTATTTCCTGTATGGTGTGCTGAAACACGTGCCCAGATATACAATTCGTTGTAGTAATAATGTCTGCCTCACCACTCTCGATATACCTTGGTGATGTACTTTTTCAAGTACCCTAGGGACTATACTTCGGGCGTGCGGCGGTGCGCTGGCGCACTATTTTTTGCGAGATTTCCACCTACCGCACCATGCCCCAGAGTCAATGTGAGGCCTGCCCCACCCCCGTTTTTCTTTTGTTTTTTGCAGCACCTTTTTTCGCCGCAGGTGAAAAAAATTGCAAAGATGAGTATTGACCCGAAATTCGTCGAACTCACGGCTGAAGTCCTTACTTTTTTTTTTTATAAAATTGTGCGGCCCTCCTTTCGCCGTAGGGGAAAAAAATGGGGGCCGATTTCGCCGGAGGCGAACTGTTTTCCCCGGTCATTTCGCCGTTGGAGATTTTTTTGGGGGTCCGGTTCTCCGCATTCGAATTATTTTTTGGGCCCGTGTCGCCATTGGCTAAATCTTAACCTCAGTCAGGTTGATTTCCGACGCAGGCGATTTTTTGCTCGACACTCGACACGCCGACTCAAGGCTCAAAACAGTCGCCAATTCATACAGAAAACAGGCCCAAACTTGGGATATGATAGGTAGATGCTACGGGGGTACAACGGATTGCTGGTGCTGTTGCTGTGGAACATCGCACACAGTCTGCCAGCCTTACTCTTTGTCTTACTTTGACCGCGGGACTCTCTCCCAACCTGCTCTAATACAAGTGTGTTTCTTTCATGAGAGTGCCAAGTGGACGAGTAAGCTTGGGTGGTTGAGCGAGGCGCCTTTACCGGTTTTGTCCCACAAAAATCGTACCAGATAAAGCACTCAATATATTTCACTTTAAAGAGGGTTATAAGCTGTTTTTTTCGTGTTTTTGTGCCCTTTCTTTTGTCAAATCGCGAGAGGGTATCGACCCACCCTATCCCTAACCCCAACATTAACCCTAACTCCAACCCTAACCGTAACCCTAACCCTGACCCTAACCCTAACGCTAACCCTAACCCAGGCTAGGACTCCGACCCGAGCGCGGCTTCGCCGCGCGTATAGGAAAAATTGATAAAAAACGTACGGACCACCTCAAACATCAAAATATATTTGGTATTTCATCTGGTATGACTTGTGGGGCGAAAACATTGCAAAGGCTACTGGTTTAAGCGTTGCACGCCCTTAACAAATTGTTCGTCAACGCCTGTTTGGCCATATACAAAAGGTGATGTTTTTTGTTAGATTCCTTCATTTTGCCTCCTTGACTCTTTTACTTGGTACCAGTGTATTCATTGCGTGTCTGCACGCTGAAAGAAGGACCCCTGCCGCCCGCCTACTGCGAGAGAGTAAAATGAGTGCAATAAGAGCCACTTTTGGATTATATACGCGTTATGTACGCATATCATTTCCATATTTTGACCTCCGGCGGCCCTCCGGCGGTCCTTCGGTGGCCCCTCTCGGGGTGCCGCACCGGCCCGCGGTTCGCGCACCATGGGCCGGAAGCCTGAGAATAACCGTGGTATAGAGGTCTACACTACTACGCGTTAACACACTACTTACTTGCCGAATAGTGAGCAGTCCATATTTTTGGTAGGCCTACTTCATATTTTTGGTAGGCCCACGTCTTCGTTTTTTTTTCGTTTTTTTTTTTTACCTGTAACAATAAGTACTGGCTTGCAAAGGTATGCGTGTTTTCTGCACATTAAACCGCTCTTTCTACCCTACGATATCAGTGCACCCAGTGTCCGTGCTGATTCTTCGTCCTAGGGAGATACAAGTTCTCTGGTCACAGACTGTGAAACAGAGTAAACCAAACAGTCGAAATCCATCAAGCTAAATAGAGCAAGTGTGGGTGAATCACATGCACACACGCCCAGCAATATCCTCACACCAGACCTGATTTCCGCCACAATTTGTTCAAAATATTTCAAGACGTGGCATATATACGGGGGGAGGCGTGTTGGAATTTAACGCTTCAGACGTTTCAAGACACCCGTTAGTTTTGATGGCAAAGGGGGATGATATAGCGTGGATGCTGCACATGCCAATTTATTTGCCGCGCCACATGTGTAGATTAAAGACTATCATCTGAACAGCACCACGGCACATATATATTTCGACCGAGCCAAGACCACGTGGCGCGCTCCGTAGCATCGAGTCTAGCAAAGTAGAGAAAGGTCGTCAATGCCTCTTATTGAGCATCTGCTTCACGCCGCCCATCAAGCAACGTAACATATCTCGTCCAGATCACACAAACACCCCCCGATGCCAGCGAAGAGAGAGCTCATGGGGGGTGGGCTCGGAGGAAGGCCGTTCCAATTCATACGATCGTTATTACTATGTCTTCGAAGTACCTGGTAGAGCTTCACCGACGTTTTTGGCGATGAGTTGCTTGGAATTAAGACGGCGGAACAATGGCAGTAGCGCTTCACAGATTATTTAGCACCACCCTGTTGACCTTGGCGCAAGCTAGTTCTAAGGATAGTCACCGACCTACCGGTATATCTTTAATGAGGACACACGCCCAGTAATACGCGCGATCGGAGTATGACATGCACAGCTTTCAAAACACGACTTTCGACGAAATCTTCAATCTCATACATACATGGGTGAAGTGTATCATAATGCCTTTTATGTTATTAGTTGCGTTGCCTTTTCATGCTGCATGCTGCGGTACTCCAATTATCTAAAAAAACAAAACTTCAGTGTTATTATGTTTGCAGTACACACCTGGGAGTCAATTTCCATGATTGTTGATTGATCGTTTGTCTGCTCGGTGTGTGTTGTACTTACAGTCTCAGTGTGCAGTGCGTGAAATATTCGTCCAACGTTCCGAAATGCACGGGCCCTTCGAATATCATACTTCGATTATTATGCATCATCGCCTGTCCATCACAATCATCATTGAACAACTTCTTCAGTAGTACGACGTATAGGTTTGGGATTGCTATGATTGATTGTTTGAAGTCGTCGTAGAATACTTTAATACAATTAGTAGTCCTTGCATCTTGCATGCGCGTACATCGCATGCAGTATTTTCGACAGACGACCGTTCTGCCCATTCAAGCTGTCGATTTAATTTTTGAAGCGTACCTTATCGTACGTGATATGATGTAATGGGCGTCGCCCTCCAGTTTTGAGTGTTCAACGCAAGATACATACACACATATATGCATGCAATAAGAAATACCAGGTATACGATTTCGACGCCATTGCACACGTTGGAAGGTGACGAACCTCCGTCTCGTATAACAACCGTGCTGTTTCGAGAATGACCAAGGCTGCGGTTGACGGGGTAACCCTTTCTCCACCATCGGATTTGAGCCACTCTCCCGTGTACCTCACTGCGAAAAACATTCTAGGTCATTTGTTTGGCACAGCGTTGGTAATCGTTGTATGTTGGTTTCATACCGCAAAAAAAATAAGAATAGAACTTGAGACTTCATGGGGACAAGGGGGTCACTCGCTCGAGTGATCACTTCTTGCCATCGCGAGAAGAGGCCCCAAACGTGACCCCCCTACTACAACAGTGAACTTGGGCAGATGCTCTCACAGTAGTAGAGCTAGATGCATACAACGGTCCCAGTCGGACGTACTGATAGAGATGTTCGGAGGTCACCGGACAGGCAATCGACAAGCGATCACGGCTACGGCAGTAGGGATATCTGGTTTTCCACTACCGCGGGTCTGAGCTATCATATCATACCTTACTCGCAAGAAAGAGTGACTCTGCACCTCACGAACAAAGCACGTCGGGCGATTTTTTTTGGCGCATCGTATAACTAACCATTGCGTCCCGGGGATTCATACCGAAAAATGTAAACAGCACGAAAGCCTTCCAGGTATGACCGAAAGGAACAGGGGGATCACACGCCCGAGTGACCCCGAGCCACTGAAAAAGTATCCCCGCCCCTACCGTAGCATTGGTCAAGACAAGAAGGCGCAGAAGATTCGGACAGCAATTGGAGGGACAAATAAATTTAGAAGTGAGAAGGTAAGGGGACAGGTCACCCTGATTGCGAGGGTACAGGACACTGGACCTTCCAGTAAAGTTTCCCTAGAAGCGTCAGCGGAGTATCCGTGACGCTGGTGTTACATGGGGACCTGACGAACCAGGGACGCACTCGGTGAGTATCCCGACCTATCCAAGGAATTGTCTCCAAGAAACATTCTGAGAATAATAGCCGATGTTTCGACGGTATTCTTAGCCGTGTCGGACCCGGGGACACGGCATCCATATCACCCCCCAGCACTCCACCAAAACTCAAGAACAATGGGATCAGAAAAAAATGGTACAATGCAACACGTCTGGTCTCGACATTGCGTATCTCCGATTGCGAATCGTTCAACATGCCTGAATTGTTTTTCAAAATGTATTGCTTATGCGTACCTCCGATTGCAAATCGCTCAACACGACTGAAGTGTTTTTCACATTGTTGGCCCGGGGAGAAGCCGAGGTTTTCAATTTCGAGGACGCTCTACTAGCAAAATGTGATTCAGGCCCGTTGACCAGCGGCAAGTATTATTACCCTTAAATGTTCCCGGTAAAGAAGAACCGAAACAAGACCACGGTACGAGGGGTAACCCCTAGTTTCACCACTGGCTTTGAACCACATTTTCACGAGTGACTCTGTACCTCTTGCTGTACCTCTTGCGGACTCGAACGCGTTACGCGGTATTTTTTGCGCAGCGGAGCTTACCATTCCATTGCGGACTCACGTGGCAAAATCGAAACAGCACGAAGGTAAGATCGCAAATGAACAAGGAGGGGCAAGAAGGGGTCACTCGCGCGAGCGACCCCGAGCCACGACAAAATATTGCCCCAAAGGTGACCCTCCTGCCGCAGCCTTGATCACCGGTGGCTATCAATGCTAAAAGAAAAGGTTGACGTTACAATAGAGTTTCAGCATCTCTTACACATGGGAGAAGGTTTCTGGTTTGCTGGCTGGTATTTTGACAGAGAAATTAGCTTTGCGATTTACGACACCGATGTCGTAATCTCTTATTTGCGACACCGCACTTTGCTTGCGCCACACGCCCCTGATCATCCCGAAAATGCCACGACTGTTTAGGCACGGTATTATATAACCATCAATATTGAAGCTATCGTGTGCCCAAAACGACCCGGCACTGGACGAGATATCTGGCATTCGCGTGCTCATGCAGAATCGTGAAACCGGAAGGATTTCTTACAACAACACTCTTTTCTCAAGCTTCGTGAGCACGCGGATACAAGATATCTCGTCGAGTACTGGGCCTTTTTGGGCACACGATGGCTTCAAAGAAAGCTCCGTACCATGCTAAAACAGCCGTGGCAGTTCCGGGACGATCCTGGCCGTATGGCGCAAGCAGAGAATGGTGCGTAGATAATAGGCTACGGCACCGGTGTCGTAAATAGCGTCGCTCTAGTTTCCACCAATACTATCGCTGCTGCGAAAACGATTACGATGCAGTAGCAGAATAGACTACACTGCTACTCCACAGTACGAAGTCACGTTAATATACTACTTTGGACTCAACAACATGGTCGCAGTTCTAAATTGGTTTCGAACCCTACTCCTACTGGGCTACTGAGAATGTTACCCCTGTAACTTATTGCAAGGCGTCTGTTCCCACGCACGTGGATTTGGTTGTACTTTTCTCCGCCCTCCCTGTACTATACACGGCACTCTCGGGCAGGTGCGCAGGGGGGGGTAATTCCCCCCGATCCCCGCTGTTTTCCGATTGGCTTTGGACACGGCCGTTCCTCGTCTATCAGCGCAAAATGTTTTTTTCTTCAAACTTCGACGTAGCAGCGCGTATCAAAGAGGAAAACCCGGGTGGTATGATCCATTAAAATACGAAACGTCGTCAACGATGTTATATGATACCTGGTACTTCGTACGAGGAAGAGCGCGGGGGAGGTGGTATCAAACAAAGCGACGTCAGATCATGAGCACCTGGTAGTTATCTTACGCGCGGCTCCCAAGGTTGATGCTTCGCTGAGAGAGAAACGGAGAAAAACCACAACAACAACAAGACGGTTGAATACGACCTGATGATACGGATGGAGTTTTTAACTTGCCAACTATTGACAAGCGGAAAGCACGACGAGAGCGTGATGAGTTATTAATAGCACAACTCGATGAAAACCGACGAGCACAAGAGCTCAAACGTGGCAAAAAGCTGAACACTATTGGCGAGAAGAATGAAGGCAAACACCGGCGGGGAGAAAGAAAGACGCCTGTGACCATGGTTTGTGCAGAATAGGAAGGTGGCTGAGGGTAGAATATCTTACGAGTTGGGCTGGAGACAAGTAAAAGTGACGATAAAACAATAAAATAATGCCAACGTGCCTCATGCACCTTTCGAAAGACTTGCAGTTCCTCATAGCATCATCAATCGACATTTGCTGGCTGGTGTGTTGATGCAAAACATAATGACTTCATAAAAAGACACCCATGAAATAAATCGCGTTGAGGTGCGGTTTCGCGTGGCCTCGCTTCTGCAACGGCCTGAACATAACCATTACGTTGAAAAAAATATCGTATTTTTTTGTCGTTTTTTAATTTGTGGCGCCGCGTGTAGTCTATGCATTTGCATGCGTGGAACTGTCACTTTCCAACACCACATTTCCTCATGGAAATCCCTGGATCGAGTTGGTAATTATTGATCACTGCATCTAACTCTCGGCGACAAACTACAGTACGCGGAAACACAATGCGATCGACTCTGACGTAGCAAAAGGGATGATACTCCTTCAAGTTGGAACATGCTTCACCAAGACGTTAAGTTCTGAATGATAATACTTGCGTTTAGTTGCCCCCTGCCTAAAAAATTGTTCCCCCTCGTAATTTGGTATAACTCGCACGGCAGTGCAGGTTTCTGGTGAACAGTCTAGACTAAGTATATATCTAGACTTTGCATTATACCTCGAGGTATGTACACTTACCGTAGTATTTTGATGAATTACAACTACTGCACTGTGCAGTCTACAGTGACTATTGTATAGTGGTATTATGTAGTAGTCTGCTGTTGTTGTTGTTGTTGTTGTTGTTGTTGTTGTTGTGTGTACTGCATAGATATATAGTCTTCAGCTGCTAAAGGGATAGTGCTCCCTCTGTTGTAGCTTCCGCCCCCCTCTGCTACTATTGGTGCGTGGTCATCCCCCCAACCTACCCTCATCTGCCCCTTTCCTGTTGCGTGCTTGCCTCTTTCGTGTTGTTTGTGTTAGTTACTTGCTTGTGTCTTCTCGTCTCACCCTCTCTCTGTGCAAAACATTTGTCCCTCTCGTGCAGCAGCAGAGAGCTTCCAACAGAACACCTCTCCCTACGTACGCACGAACCCTGTGGCCCCGTGGCTCTCACCTTAATGATCATCATGTTATGTTATGTAACAAATGCTCCCTTGCTGTCTCCACTCACTGCTGCCATGATATCGAATCCAGTCTCATGGATAGCTGGGTGGTGGCTGTTGTAACGAGATTTAAACAAATCTGATGCCAGGGAATGTCTTTGGTTTCGAGTCGCGGTAGTGCTGTACTACTATATTGATGGGCCCTCCCCCCCTCCCCCCTCCCCACCTCCCTTTTGATCAAAATCAGGCCCCCACGTCCTTAAAACTCCGCCCTCCCCTCGCCGGTTATTCGACTTACAGGACTCACTTGATAAACTGATGAATTTTCTTCCACAGCTGTCAAATTTGTCCCCCTCAGAAACGGGTTTTGTAGTTTCCGCGCACAGACTGACTAACATCACCCTGTTGACCCTGATAGCTACACTGTAGTTGCAAGGGGGAGTCGCCGACCTATATCCTTAATGAGGACACACAACCCGTAATACGCGCGATCGGAGTATCACACACAGCTTGCAAAGATGAGTTTCGACAAAATCTTCGATCTCACAGCTTGATTCAATTTGAGTGTTTTTTAAATTTTTATAATATATAGACTAGTCTAGACTAGATGGGCGAAAATGCGCAGGTAGGTGGTGAGTGGTTGTCGGAGGGGCGGCAAGTCTGACCCCGACCGTAAGCGTAACCGTAACCGTAACCGTAACCGTAACCGTAACCGTAACCGTAACCCTAGCCCTAACCCTAATAAGCATAAGCCGAACGCTTTGGGGGGACCCTCGGGTGACCGGTGCTGTGCCTCTTGTGAAGTGTGGCCTGTGTGCTTTGGAAACTCACTACTCGTGCATTCTCTCGTCTAAATGCTAGCCGGGTGTCTATCATGTACGTATAGTCTAGGCTATACGTCGTATACGTAGTCTAGTCTAGTCTAGTGGTTTAGTCTTTTCTACCTTTCGTTGATAGTAATATACTAAATCTGTTTTCATAATTGAACTGCTTTTTCACTTTGTACACTGCTGAAAATGCGCAGGTAGGTGGTAAGTGGTTGTCGGAGGGGCGGCAAGTCTGACCCCGACCGTAACCGTAACCGTAACCGTAACCGTAACCGTAACCCTAGCCCTAACCCTTATAAGCATAAGCCGAGCGCTTTGGGGGGACCCTCGGGTGACCCGTGCTGTGCCTTGTGGAGTGTGGCCTGTGTGCTTTGGAAACTCGCTACTCGTACATTTTCTCGTCTAAATGCTAGCCGGGTGTCTATCACGTACGTATAGGCTATACGTCGTATACGTAGTCTAGTGGTTTGATCTTTTCTACCTTTCGTTGATAATAAAATACTAAATCTGTTTTCATAATTGAACTGCTTTTTCACTTTGTACTGCTTTCATAGTCTACAGCAGCAGTGTCAACACGTCTGGCGCTATACTGCTGTACACAGCACCTCTGTTTGATGTCCTATTTTCAATACCAAGTTGCGGGCGGGTGCTATTGTGCTCGTATTGTGCCAGTAGACTATAGACTAAACTTTTAATTCATATTTTGTTACTGCCGAAACACTCGTTTCTTTCGGCCCGGAACGAACCCTGGGTGTGCCGGATGGCATTGGGTGCAAAATCCCGGCTATAACCAGATGTTAGATAAAACGACACATACAAATGCTGTGTGCGCTCGTTGTCAGTTGTCACATGCGGCGCGGAACCCGTGATGTGTCTGTGAATTGTTTGAGTGTGTTCGCCGTCAGTTGTCACATGGGTACGAGCCCACCATTTTTGCATACAATACTACAATATTGTAGTGTGCGTTCCGATTGGCCGCGTGGTCTCTCTCAGCTCATCACTTCGTTACTTGGCGGCCCCACGCCCATAGGTTGAGCTGTGGCGCATGCATGTCTGATACTCGTACAAATCCTGACGTCAAATATTGGGCGTATGCTGTACAAGATGCTTCGAAACATATACAGTAGACTATAGGTACAGTGAACTGATAGTGTAGGAGCTTTATAATGTATCAGGTATACTGTACTGGTAGTGTAGGAGCTCACTGATGTATCAAGCCTACGTCTGAGTGAGAAGATATAATAAGCAAGTCAACAACAGACACAGCTGAGCGCATAACGGTGCGGCACCACTCCGACGGTGGTATCGATATCGGCAATAGGCCCACATCCGGCGGATGTCCAACGGTACCACTCCCCCTCCCCAACTTTCCTTGCGCCGCTCCCAGCCCCAGAACCATACCTCAACCTGCAAAACCGAGAATAAAATACGCACCTGAGAGACGATGACCATGATCCCAGCAGATGGCCAAGCCCTCGCAGAGAGAAGACCATGCCGAAGGACACTTCTTGAACGCCGACATCGCGAGAGAGCGACGGCACTGCCGGCCCCAGAGCACTAATGAAGGCTCCCAACAAGAAAAAAGACGAGAACATGGCCAGTGAGGGCGCAAGCCTGTTGAACTCGAGAGCCGGAGCCATGCTATACTTGGCTCGCGCAGGTACAGATTAATACGCGCAAGGTATAGGGTACGGCGGACCTGGGAATAGCCTATATGCGAGCGCAGCAGAAATAAATGTCGGCGGGAGGACTCGGGAGCGTACGCACGCGATTTGCGAAGGGAGCGATCTATCCGCTGTGCGACGGCTATGGGAGTAGGAAGACGCGATGCTGTGGACCACGCAGGACAGCAGCAACACGTGGTTTGGAGACAGGACCACAAACAAACGTGGTAGGTTGACGGGGTAGCGGCAGTGGATATGCGGCATATACCCTTAGGATGGTTCTTGTATGATTCGTAGTTGATGAATAACCGCAACCTCTTTTAACCATACCTTGACTCCAGCAGCCTTTCAAAATGGTCGCAGCCCCCCCTGATATCCACAGCGCCCAAAAAAAGAACCAGTGACTAAAAACAAAACAGTGACTACAACGTCCTTTCCAAAACTCACGTGATGCCGAGCCGCAAATGACTTTCCGGCGGGGTAAGCGTTGTTTGTGTAGTGTATGCTTTAAGGAAAAGCCGGGTCGAGAAATAACCTAGTCTAAACCAAAATATATTATTAAAATTAAAATACACTCCAGCTGTAAGATCGAAGATTTTGTCTAAACTCATCTTTGCAAGCTGTGTGTGATACTCCGATCGCGCGCATTACGGGTTGTGTGTCCTCATTAAGGATATAGGTCGGCAACTCCCCTTGCAACTACAGTTTAGCTATCAGGGTCAACAGGGTGATGTTAGGCCGTCTGTGCGTGGAAACTATAAAACCTGTTTCTAAGGGCAACAAAATCTGACAGCTGTGGAAGGAAATGCATCAGTTTATCAAGTGAATCCTGTAAGTCGAATATCCGGTAAGGGGAGGGCGTAGTTTTTAAGGACGTGGGGGCCTGATTTTGATCAAAAGGGGGGCGGGAGAGGGTGAGGGGGGGGGAGGGGACGGGTGGGGCAGGTCAATTTGTGCGTGGAAACTATAAATCCTTCTTGTGGGGGAGGGGGGGGGAATGTGGCGGGGGGGGGGATGGGGGGCGGGGGGGGGGAGGGCTTTAGGGCGCATAGATGCAGGGGTTTGCTATACGCGTGGTTCAATATATATATATGTACTCAAGGAACATATACAGACCTACAACACCTGTCGTCCAAGACCTACCACACCTGCGCGCGCCCTTCGGACAAAGAAGCAATTGTGGATACCGCTGTCGATGTTGCAATTAGCGGTGGGAAGGGGAGATACACTACTATTAATTATTATAAAAAATGAAAATACACTCCAGCTGTGAGATCGAAGATTTCGTCGAAACTCATCTTTGCAAGCTGTGTGTGATACTCCGATCGCGCGCATTACGAGTTGTGTGTCCTCATTAAGGATATAGGTCGGCGACTCCCCTTACAACTACAGCGCAGCTATCAGGGTCAACAGGGTGATTTTAGTCAGTCTGTACGCGGAAACTATAAAACCCGTTTCTAAGGGGGACAAAATCTGACAGCTGTGGAGGGAAATGTATCCTTTTATCGAGTGAATCTTGTAAGTCGAATAACCGGTGAGGAGGAGGGGCGGAGTTTTGAAGGACGTGGGGGCCTGGTTTTGATCAAAAGCGAGCGGGTTTGGAGGGGGGGGTAGTGGGGGGGGGGGGGAAGGGGGGGGGGATTTGTGCATGTAAGTTATAATCCTTTCAAGGGGATAAATCTGACGGTTTTGGCACCAGTTTATTATTGGGGGGGGGGGGGTTGGGGCGGAGGTGGGGCGTGTGGGGCAGCTCAATATGTGCGTGGAAACTATACATTATTTTGAGGGGATAAATGTGACGGTTTTGGAAATGATGCATCAGTTTATCATGTATATCCTGGGGTAAGTCGTACAATCAGTGAGTAGAGAGAGGGTGGAGTGTTCGAGGGGGTGGGGTTGGGATGGGTTGGGGGGGGGTGGGGGCGGAGGGGGCGGGGGGGGGGGGGGAAAGGAAGGGTTTTAGGTGAGGGGTATGTTATACGTGTGGTGCTAGGTCTAGGCGATGGTGTGGGTGATGGGGAAGAAGGGGGTGTTCGGGGCGCGGGGGGGGGGGAAACAGCGGCATGGATGGCTCTCGAAAGATAATGAGGTGATATCCTGTGCGTGAAGTGTTTATTCATCTGGCGGATTTCGATATTTGGTGGGGCGTTTGAGTAAGGGAGATCGAGAGGGGGGGGGCGGGGGGGGGGGGAAGATTTTTTAGCAGGTTTAGGTCACAAATAATATTTAAATACACTTCGGCTGTGAGATCGAAAATATGTAGGGGCTTGTTGTACGCGTGGTGCTAGGTCTAGGCGATCGTGCGGGTGGTCGGAAAAAGGGGGGCGTTGAAGGGGGGGGGTTCGGGGGGAAAATAATTGAAAACTACGTCATGGATGGTCATAAAGATAATTACGTGATATTAACTGCGTATAGGTGTTTAATACTCCGGCCGATTTCGATTGTGAGTGGGGCATTTGGACAAACTAGGCGGAAGGGGGGGGGGGTCGGGGGACGGGGGGGGGGGGACGGGGGGGGGGGGGAAAGGGTTGGGGTTTTTATGAACAAGAGGGGTCAGGGGAGGGGGAGGGGAGGGGGGGGGCGGGGGGCGGGACATTTCAATATGTGCGCGGAAACTATAAATCCTCAAAGGGGACAAACCTGACGATTGAAGCAATAAGACATCCCTTTATATCATCTGGCGTGTAATGTTTACTATTATAGAATCTTTGATGTTCGATGCAGCATGCAACCCAGTGTTTAAGTGTAGTAAATAACGTGTTAAATCTTCATAAGTTGTTGTTGTATGATACATGGATCGAAAGCTAGAATATTTTATAGAATATTTGTAGTTACCATTATTTTCTGACATCGCTAATTATAAGAAAGAGATAAGTATTATCAAATACAACAGGCGAGGTGATGTGGTCATGCACTGTTTGTCACCACCATCATACAGTTACCATTATTTTCTGACATCGCTTACTATACGAAAGAGATATGTATTGCCAAATACAGCATGCGAGATGATGTATGTGGCCATGTACTGTCTCTGCCATTGAGCATTAGAGGGAGGCATGCGAATCGTCAATTTTTAAGGAACGCTTGGTATACATGCGCTCAATTACGTTACCTCGTTAGTCATACTTGGTATACACGCGCTCAATTACGTTACCTCGTTAGTCATACTTCGTTTGGCATAGGTTGGGAAGCGATCATGCAGACGGTATGTACGAAATACGGGTTGGTGAGGTTGTTTACCGCAATTTTAACACATCTGCCTGTGCTTCCTTTTCCAATTAGTTTTCTCTCAAATAAATGTACGATTTCACGCCTATGATTTTACCTTGCCGATGTGGGGCTCTGCGGTCGTCAATTTCAAGTCAGAGATACACCCTACAAATAAATACATCAGGCGAGGTGGGTATGTGATGTCATATATATATATTATTTGTGACCTACACCTCCTAAAAATATATATATTATTTGTAACCTACACCTCCTAAAACTCCCCCCCCCCCCCCCTCTTGCTTTCCCTTACTCAAACGCCCCACCAAATATCGAAATCCGCCACATTTAAACACTTCACGCACAGGATATCACCTCATTATCTTTCGAGAGCCATCCATGCCGCTGTGTTCCCCCCCCCCCCCAGCCTCGAACGCCCCCTTCTTCCCCATCACCCGCACCTTCGCCTAGACCTAGCACCACACGTATAACAAACCCCTCACCTAAAGCCGTCCCCCCCCCCCCCCCCGCCCCCACCCCCCACCCTCCCCCCCCCCCAACCCATCCCAACCCCACCCCCTCGAACATTCCACCCTCTCTTTACTCACTGATTGTACGAGTTACCCCAGGATATACATGATAAACTGATGTATTATTTCCAAAAATGTCACATTTATCCCCTCAAAATAATGTATAGTTTCCAGACACATATTGAGCTGCCCCCCCCCCCCCCCCCCCCCCCCCCCCACCACCCCCGCCCCCAATAATATACTGGTGCCAAAACCCTCAGATTTATCCCCTCGAAAGGATTTATAGCTCACATGCACAAATTGCCCCTTCCCCCCCCCCCCCCGCCGCCCCCCTCCAAACCCGCTCGCTTTTGATCAAAACCAGGCCCCCCCTTTCCCTTCACAGCTGTCAGATTTTGTCCCCCTCAGAAACGGGTTTTATAGTTTCCGCGCACAGACTGACTAAAATCATCCTGTTGACCCTGATAGCTACACTGTAGTTGTAAGGGGAGTCGCCGACCTATATCCTTAATGAGGACACACAACTCGTAATGCGCGCGATCGGAGTATCACACACAGCTTGCAAAGATGAGTTTCGACGAAATCTTCGATCTCACAGCTGGAGTGTATTTTAATTTTTATAATATATATGCGATGTCGTCACTATTGATCGCGAGGGTGACTTTACTTCGTTAGGTATATGGTACTGTGTTTCGTAGAGGTCGTCTCATGAGGGTATGGGATGGGTCGGCAGTGTGGTTTATCGCAATTTTATCAGGTCTGCCTGTGCTTCTTTTTCAACTTATTATTGTCTCAAATGTACATATATGTGTTGTTGATGATATTAAGGCTACGGCATTGTATTATAAAAAATGAAAATACACTCCTCCAGCTGTGAGATCGAAGATTTCGTCGAAACTCATCTTTGCAAGCTGTGTGTGATACTCCGATCGCGCGCATTACGAGTTGTGTATAGTATCATATATATTCCCTTTCTTAAATGTCGGGTTGGAGCTATCATACCACATCATACTCGCACGAGTGGCTCTGTATCTCACTAACAAAAAAGAGCTAGGCGATGTGTTTGGCGCAGCGCAACACACCATTCATTCGAGGATTCGTATGAGTTTTTTAAACAGCACGAAAGCCTAAGACCACAAGGGGGTCACTCGCGCGAGTGACCCCGAGCTGCTGCAAAAAAAGCCCCCCAAAAAACAGCATAATCCCCCAACCGCAGCCTTGGTCTGATGCTATTGCACGCTCTGCGCATGAGTGAATACTAGCTATCAACATTCTTGGAGTAATCTTTCAGTCAGTCGAGTACTACACGCAATCGAACATGGGTACAGGTCAATATGCCAAAAATGTTGGTTGACGGTCTACGTAGTTCTGTCCTGTCACTACCTCTTTATTTAGACGTAATGTACTGGTTTTAGTATGGAGCGGTCCATGACGATGGTCTGTCAAAAGTCAAGAAAGTGCCGTCAACCGACATTTTTTTTGGTCAGTGCGTACGTATCGTAGAGCATGGGACACGCATGTATATGGATGTATACTGCATCGATCAGGTCTTACTTAAGATCCTGTCCGTCTGAGACATCGGGTCAAGCGGGCCTTTCTCTGGATTCCGGAAAGGGGACGTCGAGAACACCGACTAGCGGATATTCCGTTGGTGAACCGGAATAAGCGGTCTCTCGAAGGAAGGCCTCGGGGTAAACGGCACGCGCCCCCCTCGTTCAGTCCGGGTCTAGTCTATTAATAGTCGCTAGCATCTCCTTGTGAAATACAACGAACAGTCAAGTATCGGCTCAGTCGGCCATTATTAACGATCGGGAGCTCGTCATCGCGACATGTCATGACATCGTCAGCCCCCAGGAAGGTCAGTTCCACACATCGACCTTTTAGTTTTCGCCGTGTTTGCGTCAAGGACAAAGGGTCCATGGAAAAAATTAAAACGATAGAGTAGACAATATATACTGTGGTGAGCTGTCAACCCATTTATTCGGGACTTCAGAGGGAAATATTGACCGCTAAAACTGACGCAGGATCAGCCGCTCAAGGCAACGCTGGCCGCTGGATTTGGGTGTGGTTAGAATATCTTACTCGGCAACAACGAGCCGAGGACTTGTGAGCCATCTCCCACGCTAGGCATTGCACGTTGTGGGAGGTCAAACGTTTGTTGCCGGTTAAGCTGCTCATGTAAGTGTGGAACCATCGGTTGGTATGACACGTTTACGAGAACGCTTGCTTTGTTGGACTAGCGCATATAAACAAGGATGCGTATTTTCCCCTCACCTTCCTACCTGGAACCCAGAAATTTCCGGGAAACAGCCTTTTTCAGCTTTTTTTCTTGAAAAAAATCCCCTATTATTTCCTCTCATTCCAGGAAAAAAGGCGTCATTATTTGGGGGGGACAAAAATTATCATCCCCGGGTGGTCCATGCACCACGTTAAGCACGAGTATATAATTCTTTCAGGCCTCTGGGCAGTCATTTTCAGTCGTTTTCACTCCACACAGTAGTAGTACCAGGTAGTGGCTAGGGCCTTACCCAATAAGCTGGCATCTCTTTTAGCTTTTTATGGAAAAGCTTATGTCTGAGCGAGCGTAGCCAACATACAAGCCGAATAGCTTATTTGAGAGCATAACAAAGAAAATCGAGCATAAAATGGTTATGCCCGTGTTATAAGGCTTAGTTTGGGTAGGCTACCGGTTAACCAGTTGCAAGTGGTCAAACGGACTAATACCCCACTAACTCCTTAATAAATGGCGTCGTCGACAGACCATGGGTTTTTTGGGTCGTGGGTTCGATCCCCACCATCCACAATAATAAACTTTTCAGGTTTTCCCCATGCATGTCGAACTTGAAAAATACTCTTCTTGTGGTACCCCAGGGAATGAAACGGCTTGGATAAATGACAGATCCGCCCGTATATCCGGCCGACCTGCTATCCCGCCGTTCAGGGGGGGAGAGTGTTATAAGGCTTAGTTTGGGTAGGCTACCGGTTAACCTTTTGCAAGTGGTCAAACGCCACTAATACCTTAACACCCGCCCGTATATGTATGTGCAACATATGTGCGTCTGGTTGTCTGGCAGCACGGGGTGGAGACGCCAAATGGGTGGCCGCACGGTAATAATACAAATTCACGAGGCTTAATCACACTTATTGTCGGCACTGTTTATCGCGACATTGGACGGTCCTACATAATATAACACATCAACACGCCGAGGATGAGGACCACATCTTATAGCTTGTAACGCTGACGCCGGGTACGATATGAGGCAATTCTGGCATGACAATAATATGCTTATTATTTAAGCTTCCGCGTTGGTATGATGTTGCAAAGGGCATCGCTTTGATTCTGCCATCCTCCGCGTTCATGGAACGGGTATTTTTTATTATGTGCGCTTGTATGGACGAGAGCTTCAGCGACCGCATTGCAGCATTTGCTCTTCTCATCTACGTACTGTACAAGAGGGGGCGGGGAAAGCAGCATTGCGTCGTGCGGAGTGCGGGGGTGCTGGGTAGTCCGCTCTGTCTGGCTAGCTCGCTAGCTCTGTTTTTGCTGTCGAGTTCCGAGTACATGTATTCATAGAGAGTTCAAGCAAGTTTTCCAACTGACATGGTATGGAAAAGGCAGCAAGGCGCTGTGCGCACTGTGTTGTATATGGACACAACACACAACAGCAGCACAGTAGTAGTATGATACGGGTTACAATATAGTCTAGTCAATATTTCGAATTATATAGAAGGGGTGCTGGGTAGTCCGCTCTGTCTGGCTAGCTCGCTAGCTCTGTTTTTGCTGTCGAGTTCCGAGTACATGTATTCATAGAGAGTTCAAGCAAGTTTTCCAACTGACATGGTATGGAAAAGGCAGCAAGGCGCTGTGCGCACTGTGTTGTATATGGACACAACACACAACAGCAGCACAGTAGTAGTATGATACGGGTTACAATATAGTCTAGTCAATATTTCGAATTATATAGAAGGGGTGCTGGGTAGTCCGCTCTGTCTGGCTAGCTCGCTAGCTCTGTTTTTGCTGTCGAGTTCCGAGTACATGTATTCATAGAGAGTTCAAGCAAGTTTTCCAACTGACATGGTATGGAAAAGGCAGCAAGGCGCTGTGCGCACTGTGTTGTATATGGACACAACACACAACAGCAGCACAGTAGTAGTATGATACGGGTTACAATATAGTCTAGTCAATATTTCGAATTATATAGAAGTAGTCTATAGTCCAGACTATACGGAGTACCTGGTATATATTTTACAGCACTGACACACCTGCACCTGCCACGTGGCTTGTAGAAAAAAAACAAAGAGCCAAAGAACCCACGTTTCACGAGCTTATCGACGACAAGCAAGGATGCCCAACGAGTGTTAGACGAGCAAACACGTTTTTTTCGAACAAAAATCAAGCTAGAGATGGAACAAGGAGCGAGCATAAGTCGAACTTACCCGCGCAATACTGGCATAAATCGCGAGCTTATTTCCAGTTTCAAAGCCTATGCCCGCTGAAAAAAAACGCTTAGTCTAGACTATATCCGAAAAAAAAAGCTTATTGATTGGGTAGTCTAAGGCCCTACAAGTGTCAGGGCATGATGGGAAAACCCATGCTAAGGATCGGCTTACTCGCGTGGGCCACCTCATACATGCGGGGGCCTTGGTTGCCTTGCGCGGTGGCAGCGGATAAAAAAGAAGTCCCAGATGTTGATCATTATGTAGAAAAATCCATTATATTATTGTCGCGTATCCGAGCATATTATCACAATAAAGACATGGGATGAGTCAAGATCGGCCAGAAGCCGCCCACAAATCAGGGGCAAAAACTGGACCAAAACGAGACTGATATAAAGGGCGTACCCCGTCGGAATCAACCCAGAACTAAACATACCGTAGAAGGCATGTTTCCAGCGGGGTGGCTGACATTCTGACAACACACCACCATCCAATAGAACACACTCATTTCCCAATACCATAGACACCCTCGTACATACGTGAATCATGAATCTTGTGTCCGTAGATTAAAAAACTATACGGCTCATCGGGCAGGCTGCAAGTGCTAGATCTTTTATCCCCCCTGCTTGCATGTCTGCCTTGATAGCAGTGCCTCTACATCTGATGCATTTATCCCGAAAATAAAACATAGTTCCCTTATTCTACCAGCACATACTTGACATCCCTCGGACATGGTCCAGTCACAAATAAAAAACCCGAATAAATAACAGCGTCAAGAATTTAAATCCAATATCCCCCCAACTCTATATTATACCTACAACAGTGAATCATCATCAATCTGATCATCAGTCCAAGCGAATAGATTTTGAATCGACGTGTCCGCTGAACGAGACACGATGCCTTGCGACCTGTACCAACAGAGTTGACAGCAAAACGACAGCTCTGATATGATCAGCAATCAAACATCACATCTCCTACCGTACTAGGCACCCATTGGGAGAGCACCTGATGAGTGATGTCATACCACAAATAAAGTCAACCGCCCATAAGTTATCATTCGTGACATACGTGCATATGCGCGTATGCTTGCGGAATGACTATCACCGATGTTATTGATTCAAGAACAAATCGTCCACAATTTATTCGTGTACACTTTCACCCAATACTATTAACACGAGGTATACCTAATATCTTCCATAAAATAACACAACCCCGAAAAATCCCAAGACTAGTCTAACCAAATAGTATCACACAAGATACCTTATGTGGAGATAGTAAATCCCAACAGCAATGATATCCCCAATTGCCAAATCATCCAGCATATATATCTGATCAGTTCTCTGCTGTCTCATGGCGGGAGCGGGCTTTCATACGGTACCTACCATCTCAGTCACGGGGGGGGTTACTACGTATCCCCAACCTCCAATTTTGGTATGTACTCGTATTTAGAAAGCACGGAAATCATGAAATATTTAGTCGGACTGCATACGGTACCACAATCTGCTGCCAGATACGTCGTCAGCAGCGTATCATTTCAAGAAGCACACAAAAAACGCGCAGAAAACATCAAAAAAAGAACGACCGTTGAAAAGTCATTAACATTTCATCTCGTGCTACATCCGTCCCTCTCTAGTACTACGGACCTCGGCCGTCGGGCCCACCTTCCCTCCACCTCATTGGTCTCCTGGCCGAGGCTGGGTCCTCTTCCCCACCTTATCCACCTGGGCGATTGCACGTTGTCGCCCCAAGTGGCTTGACACAAAGGGAACATCGGGCAGAAAGAACCACGAGTGAATGTACCATCTTTCTCAAAAGTTATCATGAAAGTCGGGCCAACTTACATGCGACCCTAATACAGAATCATGACGTGTTATTATATATGATAAAAAATGAAAATACACTCCAGCTGTGAGATCGAAGATTTTGTCGAAACTCATCTTTGCAAGCTGTGTGTGATACGACGTACTCCGATCGCGCAGATTACGGGTTGCGTGTCCTCATTAAGGATATAGGTCGGCGACTCCCCTTACAACTACAGTGCAGCTATCAGGGTCAACAGGGTGATGTTAGTCAGTCTGTGCGCGGAAACTATATAACCCGTTTCTGAGGGGGACAAAATCTGACAGCTGTGGAGGGAAACGTATCCGTTTATCAAGTGAATCCTGTAAGTCGAATAACCGGTGAGGCGGGGGGGCGGAGTTTAGAAGGACGTGGGGGCCTGGTTTTGATCAAAAAGCGAGCGGGGTTGGAGGGGGGGGAAGGGGGGGAAAGGGGGGGGACTGGGGGGCGGGGGGCGGACGGGCGGGCAATTTGTGCGTGGAAGCTATAAATCTTTTAAGGGGATAAATCTGACGGTTTTTGAAAAAAAAAAAAAAAATGCACCAGTTTATCATGGAAGGGGGGTTGGGGTGGGGGTGGAGCGGGTGGGGCAGCTCAATACATTATTCTGAGGGGATAAATGTGACGATTTTGGAAAGAATGCATCAGTTTATCATGTATATCCTGGGGTAAGTCGTACAATCAGTGAGTAGATAGAGGGCGGAGTGTTCGAGGGGGTGGGGGTGGGATGGGGTGGCGGGGTTGGGGAGGTGGGGGGTGGGGGCGCGGGGGGGGGGGAGGGGGGGAGGGGGGGGGTTGGGGAAGGTTTTTAGATGAGGGGTTTGTTATACGTGTGGTGCGAGGTCTAGGCGATGGTGCGGGTGGTGGGGAAAAGGGGGGCGTTCGGGGTGGGGGGGGGGGGGGAAGCAGCGGCATGGATGGCTCTAGAAAGATAATGAGGTGATATCCAGTGCGTGGAGTGTTTATTACTCTGGCGGATTTCGATATTAGGTGGGGCGTCTGAGCAAGGGAGAGCGAGAATGGGGGGGGGGGATATTTTTTAGGAAGTTTAGGTCACAAATAATATTCAAATTGGAGAGGTGGGGGGTGGGGGCGCGGGGGGGGGGGGGGGGGGGGGAGGTTTTTAGGTGAGGGGTTTGTTGTACGTGTGGTGCTAGGTCTAGGCAATGGTGCGGGTGGTGGGAAAAAAGGGGGCGTTCGGGGCGGGGTGGGGGGGGGGGAAGCAGCGGCATGGATGGCTCTAGAAAGATAATGAGGTGATATCAACTGCGTATAGGTGTTTATTACTGTGGCCGATTTGGATTGTGAGTGGGGCGTTTGGACAAACTAGGCGGAAAGGGGGGGGGGGGTCGGGGGAGGGATCGAGGGAGGGGGGGGGAAGGGAACTTTTTTTTTTCAACAAGGGGGATCGGGAGAGGGGGAGGGGAGGGGGGGGCAGGTGGGACATTTCAATATGTGCGCGGAAACTATAGATCCTTAAAGGGGACAAATATATCACATGTGCCTTGAAGAACGAAAAATTGACTTGAACTCTTCAGGCACTAACGACTCTACTAAACTGTACGTACCATCTGATACACACACAAAAACAACACATCAATCAACTCTAGAGAGTAGTATGGAACAACAACACAAAAATCAAGAGAAACAAATACGCGTCTTTTGTGAGCCGAGGCTCGTGCTGGCGCGGAAGGGGCGGTCCCCTCCTTCCTTGCTCTGTTCTGCTCGCTTCTTCCCCTGACTTTCCTCAAAACCCCTGCTGTGCACATGCATGCTGCTGCTCCACGATCATTCCCATTAGCTTTGCTGGCTGTCCTTCCACTGCCATCCCCCCTTTCGTTCCCAATCATCGTCGCGCAGAATTGCTCGTAACTGCAGCTCAAAAGTCAGCCCCGAAATCGCTCGCTCAATGCAAGCACGTACAAGGAGGTGTAGCTAGCAGGTGAAGGACCGTGACTCTTCTGGCTCATCGCTATCCATCCCTGACTGCTCCGCCTCTTCCTGTATCTGGTTGTCTTAGGCTGCGTCTCGGTGGTCTTGCTCTCTGTTGCTGCTGGTGTACGTGATGGTTCCGTCACTGTCGTGTAGGGTGGAGGTCGATGACGAAAGAAAAATCGTTCCTGAAGCATCCCGGGAAAAAAGGTGACTTAAGTCAGCCCCGGTTCAGCGCGTTCACATACCCGAGCACGGCTCCAATATAATGGCATCGTTTCACTAGTGCGAACTAGTGTAATGGCCCCACAACACTAGTGTGATGGGAAAAACCATGCTCAGGGTCGGCTTGCTCGCGTGGGCCACCTCATGCGGGGGCCTTGGTTGCGCGGTGGCAGCGGATGAAAAAGAAGTCCCAGATGTTGATCACGATGTAGAAAAATCCATTATATTAT
This sequence comes from Undaria pinnatifida, assembly GCA_012845835.1. NCBI lineage: Eukaryota > Phaeophyceae > Laminariales > Alariaceae > Undaria > Undaria pinnatifida. Next base: position 12,206,925 of record JABAKD010000027.1, read on the forward strand.
TGTCGCGTATCCGAGCATATTATCACAATGAAGACATGGGATGAGTCAAGATCGACCAGAAGCCGCCCACAAATCAGGGGCAAAAACTGGACCAAAACGAGGCTGATATAAAGGGCGTACCCCGTCGGAATCAACCCAGAACTAAACATACCGTAGAACGTTTGTTTCAGCGGAGTGGCTGACATTCTGACAACACACCACCATCCAATAGAAAACACTCATTTCCCAGTACCATAGACACGCTCGTACATACGTGAATCGTGAATCTTGTGTCCGTAGATTACAAAACGTTACGGCTCATCGGGCAGGCTGCAAGTACTAAATCTTTTAGGGCAGAATGCGAGTGCCTGAGTTATGTTCATCGGTTTCAGTTGATCTTTAACTTGTTCATGCCGTCGTTGGTTTTGTCCTGCAGCCGTCCATCGAATATTAGAAAACCAGTACTACTCAGTAGTGCTGATAGCGATATATGATGTACGAATAGTCTGGACTAGAATATACTTCATGTTGCGAGGGCAATCAGCAATACAAAGATACAAAGTACAAAGCAGGACGCGAGCAGCCACAGCAGTGTGCTGCTGCGTAAGCGTGTAGCGATCGCGACCGTATCCGCGACTGTAAACATAAACATGGACGCCTCAACGAAACCACAACGTTCCAGTTGCATCGGCGCCGAGTTCACAAGTTCCACTTGAATGCGATACCTCGCATCATTTTGTATAGACTAGACTAATTTTTTAGTTATATCCTTTCCGTAACTCCGCCCGCCATAACTTACAAATCAATCAACATCTTAAAATAGTCGGAGCTCTGCGACCCTCCCCGAGGATAAATCGACGATGGCGGATCTCCTGCAGGCCATGGCATGTCACTCCGTCACAACGGTACACAGCTGTTGTGTCCTACGTCTATCGCAGGTCTCAGTTGTCTGTGGGCGCCTAGCGGGCTGCTGCTCTGGTGCACATCCTTGAAGCGTTTTTTTTTTAAACGGGGGTTTCCATTCTATATTATTAAGGCGTTATTCGCCCGGGGATAGGGGACATGAGGAATTTTCTCTGGAAAATTTTACTACCTCACTCAAGCCCTATTAATTTCGGGTAATCACCGCTATCGGGAAATGCGCATCCTTGCATATAAATGTTGGCCGGGTTGCGCGCTGGACTGCCTTTTCGAAGTAACCCATCGGGTGAGATATTGATACTATTGAGCTCCGCATTATATGTTCCTATGAAAATTCTAAGAATCTGTTTCACCCCTATAGCGTGGGATAGCCCTTGTACGACACGCCCGTTGCGTGACATCTGCACGCTACTGTTGACACGATACTATGCACATGATACGATTGACATGATACTACTCATTCTGCTGCGCGCTCATTATACTGTAAACTCTTGGAGACCGCACGTCTCGATCGTTTCGATACTAACATGTTCTATCGTGTTCTTGGTCTCAAGAGGTAGAATAGGTCACTATGCTTTCTGTAGTGAATCGAAAAACCATAAATGATCACTTGGTTGCGCGGAAAAAATATGTTACCCCCATGCTCTCTGTGGGTCTCATACCGTTCGAGTTAAACGTTGAATATCCCCCCTCCGCCGTTGCCCCAATGTTCTATATAAACATCTTCTGTTCCTGCACATCAGAATAGCGCCGTTGTAAACTCTGGTGTAAAAAATGCAGAAGCGTCAACAACATGCCATGAGTACTCGTACCACATTAATTGGTGTTCACAACGAAATCTTAAACGGCCAACATCAACAGAAAAAACAACGATAGGTACTTGACCCCCAAAACCCGTTTGGATCTCGTACCCTTCGTGAAGCAGAACGTTCCTATTCAATGTGTGATCTAAAAAAATGGAATTTTAAGCCCCCCACCCCTCCCTACGATTTCTTAAGTATACCTGGTACATGCTTCCCCATCGTGATGTGTGTGTGTTGTCTCCACATCAAACCGCTCTTTCTACCCAACGACTTCAGTGCACCCAGAGTCTGTGCTGCTTCATCCTAGAGAGATACAAAATTCTGTGGTCACAGACGACTGTGAAACAGAGTAAATCAAACAGTCACAATTCATCAAGGTAAAGCAAGTGAAGTGCTAGCGTACCGGGTACGAGAACACAACGAAACAAGCCGGGCAATAAAAAAAAAGAGAACAAAGGAAAAACAAAGGAAAAAAAATACAGAACAAGGAAAACAAAGCATAACAAGCGACAGGTGATCGGAAGAATGTTCTGCAAGAAGACCGGAAAAGAGAATAAAAGGCTGCAATTGCCAGAGTAACCATACGCGCTGAAGAGAAACATATACCTGTTGCACGGGCAAAACAACACGAAGAAGACAACTGCTGCTGCACGGACAAAACAACACGAAGAAGATAACTGCTATTTTACGGACAAAACAACAACACAAAGAAAAGGAAAAGACACAGACATAAGGCTGGCGAGGAGGGAAACAAGGGAGCAAACAAAAAGAAAAAGAGAAAAGAAAAAGAAGAAAAGACGACAGCAAGTCATCACCGTCGCTTTCGCGCGCCCACTCTGTTGAACTCAATGAAAACAAAAAATAGAGCATAAACTACCACTCGCTGTAGAGGGTTCAGGGCTATAGCACACGCTCAATTTACTTAGTCGAACTGGTACCTTGCCACACACGATCTGCCGCTTCGTTTTTGCATTCATCTACAACCGTATTAGTACGCCTGCTCCCCGCCCCCGCCCCCCGGGTTTCTTTGGTTGCTGCTCTTGGCGTCCTATGTTGTGAGGCGTTGCCAGCTCTTCTCCGCCTCGCCAATGTGTCATTTCTTCATGAAGCAGTCCGCCACGTGGACGATCTCTCGGTGCCAGTTCCCACTCTTCTTAGTCGCTCTCGGTCATAGCACAGTCTCTAACCCGAACAGTAAAGGGGAGCTATCAGTGGGCTTCGAATACCCTGATGTTGTCTACCAGACACTAGGGCCAGTTATTTTCCCTCGGCCTCGTCCCGTGTTCACCCCACCAGCCAACGCCCCGAACATCACGCGATGGGTTAGTCGCTCATTGGTCGTCAGTTGTACGGCTCCCGCCAAGAGGAGCCGTCATTTGCGGATAGTGGTCTCAACGCCCTCACATTGTGCCTTCTTGAGAGCCTTGGCGTACGACATGCGATGGTCGGTGCGCTGTCGACGCTGAAAGCCAATGATCCTTAGGCAGAGGTTGTGGTGTACCGTTCGGAGTTTTATAGCGAATGGAGAGGCTAGGGATAGAGGCGGATCCGATGTCTATGTGGGTCTGAGTGGCCTCTAGCCATTCCTGCGGCAGGACCCTAGGTCTGGTGTGCATTGTACAGAGAGGAAGGTGCCAGGGACCCAGCCTACAAAGCACTGCCACCGACCTGATGATAGCAGCCTCCCGATCGGTACCGAGTTCGGTGGTTGAGCCTGAACAGCGGTAGTGTAAGCCCTGAAGGTGGCTTGTGAGAAGAAGTAGAAGGTCTCCGGTCGTGGATACGGTATTCGCTTTGTGGATTATTGCTAACTCAGGGCAAGCAAAGGAGTACAGAGCAGAGGGAGACGAGGAACCTGTAGCTCCCAGACGGGGACCGGCAAGACGGATCATGCTGCTAGTACCTATTGGGACTAACGCATTCCCAAACGTGCAACTCCTATCAACCGTAACAATGTAACCGTAACATCCCTCCATTAGTACATACTGACTAACGGTAGCAGGGATAGTGACAGCCGCGAGGTGACACACTTCCTTTGGCGAAAACTACCGGTGATGTCTTTGAGTAGGTCGAACAGCCAACCGAAAATTACAAGAGGCAAATAGTGGCGAAACTCAAATAGAATCCACTGCTCTTCATAACTCGCACTGCGCGTTGGCTCGCAGCTCGACGTCGACTTGCGCGAAGGTAAACCCGGCTTCCGGGAAAAACCCTTCGCTCCCCATCTCGAGAGCCTTAGAATTTAGACAACAACCGAAAACACCAAGTGACACTCGGACGTAAAATACTTTAAAAAAAAACCGTCCCTCGCCTGGTGAATCCACTGTAGTTGCTGCCCGGCTCTCAACGCCTACAGCGCCGGAAAAACCTGGCCATCCAGGAAAAAACCCATTGCGCAAAGCCCTACAACACCAAGCTCACACAAACGCCACGGTACACCGCACAAACGCACTTGGGTGCTACCGGGCGCAGGGCCACCCTTCGACTACCAATCAGACCAGATAATCTAATCAGCACGTCTCCAAACATTCAAACTTTAACTGGCTGTCAACTGGGGGCACGCTCGAAAATCGACAACACAACTGCATAAGACTGGTACGACAAAGACAACAACAGTCCAAACTCTTCACTTCATATAAATACGACCGCATCTTGTACGGATATCCATGATCACCCGCAGACGGTCACACAATCCAACACATCCTCTTCATCCAGCAATCACGTAAGCTCGAAATCCTTTCCCCCCAAGGCTATCTCGAAAGTCTTTCCAGTTCGCGTCTAGACAGCTCCTCCCAGTTCCCGTCAGTGTAGCGCACACGCCAGTAGGGGGCAAGGTAATCGTACACCTGGCCTTGAAGTTGGATTCCTCCGGCTAGCTCCTTCTGAAAGGTAAAACCATAGGAAAAGTATGCAAGGCTTGGGCGCGGGACAACGGAGCACGGGACTGTACTGACTTGGGTACAGAAGCGTTTGCTAGCTGGGGAAAATACAAGTGCCAGAGAGCAACGAAACAATCCAACTGAAGGGGCGTGAAGCTACGTCGCATGGTCTCTTCCGACAGCCAGTCCGATACTACACCATTTCCTGACTTCCCTTTGTACTCCCAAATAGTCCTCATGCCGGAAGCCGGTTGGACTCTGCGACAGTCGGCGATGGTGACTAGACCTAAACTCTCTTTAGCTCCTGCAGGCAATTTTGAAATCGGGGCCCCACGCATACTGGGCGAACTCTTCACCTATCGAGTGTCGGAAAAGAAGTGCTCAAAGGTGGAAATGTTTTACATCGGCCGTAGATACCCTTCGGCTGCGCTTCTTTCTACCATGCATCATGACCTCTACGCTGAGACCGGGCTGGATCACCCCCGTCACTTTCCACGGTCCTGTGTATAGCTCGTGTTGCAACTTCCTTCCCCTGTGGTCACGATATCGACTGTTCTCGGATTCGCGCACTAGCACCAGACTGTCCTTCACATCGCCAACTTCAGCCGACGACCTGTCGATGGAGGCGTTCGCCTTCGCGCGTGCCGCCACTCGAAGCTCGTGCCGTTTCTCAAGGGCGAGTCGTACTTGACGGAGATTCTGCTTGCGCCTCTCCACGAAGTTGTCGAGTCCCCGTTCCTGATCCATCTCGTCCGTCAGAGAAACTAACGAATCCAGTAACGTGCGAGGCTTGCGGCCGAACAGGAGTTCGAAGAGAGTCATGGTGGATGGGAGCGAGGTGTCTGGCAAGGTGCGTTTGATCCACATAGCAGGCGAAACATACTCGTCCCATCGGTCAGGCCAGGACCTACACAGCTCGGCTAACAACTCCTGCAGCCATCCCCCTAGTTTTTCAACCGACCCTTGGCCTCGAGGGTGATCAGCAGCACCAAACACGATGTTTGCGCGCAACCATCTGCACAAGTGCTTAACCACTTCCGCATCAAATTCCGAGCCTCCATCACAGCGCACCGTCTTTGGAACTCCGTAAGTTAGACACAGCTCCACCAACACTCAGGCTACGCCTACAGCTTGCTTGGTTTCTAGCGGGAACCCGAAGGGGAACTTTGAGGCGTGGTCTACCACGAGCAAGATATAGTTGTTGCCAGTTTGTGATGGTGTGTCAATCTTGAGGATATCCATTTGCAACTCGTCCCACGGCTCAAGCGGTCTACCTGGCATCGTGGCTACTCGTCTACTGAGCGATCTCTTACGTCTACGACAGGCACATGACGACACATAGTGTCGAGTGTCTTTCATCAGCGTGGGCCAGTGGAAATGATCGCGTAAAAGTGATAGCGTTGCTCCTACCCCTGCATGACCATGTAGTGTGTGCACCAACGCAATGATGTCGGCTACCATGGCAACTGGAATAGCAGGCAGTTTTCTCCCCTTCCCATCGTCATACCGAACCAGCCTAGGCTATACCTGTCACACCCGCTTCCCCCCTGGCTAGAGTCAACTCCATTGCTTAGAACCTTGCGAACCTGACCCAGATGGGTGTCGTCTCGTTGCCGACGAGCTAGCTCGGACGGCCTTGCAAGTACCCGTGCCGTCAGATCGATGGTCGATGCTCCACCGGTCGACTGGCTCGACGAAGACGTCGGAACCTCTCCACCGGTCGCCTGGCTCGACGAAGACGTCGGAACCTCCCCCCGTGCGGCCAGCACCTTTCCGATGTCGTCGTGGCCAGGTCGAACGGGGGACGGCGGTAGCGTCGATGGCGGCCGCGCCGTAGCGGGGGCTTCCACCGTGGTGAGACCGACGTTCTCTCTGCCCGGTATGGCCTCCAGTACGCTTGTCGGGGGCAGCTGCGGGTCACCGATCGGTCGTAATCGCACCGACGGGGTACGGTTCCGGCCGCTACGGCGAGGGGCATCCGTCTCAGAGTCAAGAGCAGCACACGCGGCGAAAGGCAACGCTCGAAAGGAGGACAAGAGGGAGTCAACCACCTCCGGGCTGGGGTGAGAGGTGGGGTGAGAGGTTTGGGAATCTGCATCCCCTACGTGGTCTGCCTGCACAGGGTCCAACTCAGCCAGCCTTACACCATCCAACTCCGGTCCAAGGGTCTCTACCGAAGTGCCTGCAGCAGCGGACGACAAATCATCCGGAAACGAATGGTCGACATCGACCTCTACCGGGCTAGCAACAGGCAACCTGGACAATGCATCGGGTACTACGTGCTCTACCCCAGCCTTCCATTCCAGCTCCATGTCGTACTCCATCAGACTCAGCGCCCACCTGTGTAGCTTAGGACAGAGTTCACGGCTTCGGAACGACCATGTGAGGGCAGAACAGTCTGTCACAAGTTTGAACCGTCGATACGCGAGGTACGGCCAAAAATGGTCTACCGCCCACAAGACTCCCATGCACTCCCGTACCGTGGGACCCCGTCTAGCATCGGTTTGTGAAACCGGTGGCTGGCAAACGCTACCGCTCTGGTGACACCGTCGATTGTTTGCATTAGCTAAGCTCCTACACCCATTGTGCTAGCATCCGTATGTAGTTGAAACGGGCCCTCAAGGTCGGGGAAAGCGAGAACCTTCGGGGAGGCCAACGTTTCTCGCAAAGACTGGAAGGCGTCTTCCTCGGCTGTGGACTAGGGAATAGTAAGCTTGCGTGCACGTTTCGAAGCTACGGCTTTGTTGCGCAGGATGTTGGTGAGCAGAGCGGCGGTCAGACTGTAGTTGGGTACAAACTGACCCAAGTAGCCGGTTGGACCCAAGAACGTGCGGTCAAGGCATGCGTGCGATTGCATCTAGCTTAGACGGAGCAGGGTACAGACCAGTACTGTCAATGATCATGCCGAGGAACTCCTGTGACGCTGCGCCAAAAATGCATTTAGCGAAGTTCACAGACAGCCCCGCCGCTAGAAAGCGGTTCAGAAAGAGAGTCAGAGTGGCGAGGTGTTCGTCCCATGTGTCGCTAGCGATCAGAATGTCGTCAAGCCAGCTAAACACGCCTGAGAGATACCCCAGAGCCGACTTTACTCTACGAGTGAAGGCTGCCGGAAGCACTGTCAGTCCGAAACCCGCGCGAGTGAATTCCCAGAGCATACCATCCGCATCTCGAAAGGCTGTCTTGTAACGGTCTTTCTCGGCAATTTCCATCTGGTGAAAACCGGAGGCGAGGTCTAGCTGAGTGAAATACTTCTTGCCCTTCAAACCGTCGAATATCGTCTGCATATCACCCAAACCCCCGCTATCCGAGACTAAGAGTTTGTTAAGCTCACGCCAGTCGATGCACAGTCGCAATGTACCATCCTTCTGCTTAACGCACAAGTACTGGGCAGCCCACGGAGACATGGATTGGCGGATCACGCCTCGATCTACCAACTGCTGAATCTCTGCCCTGATCATGCGTCGTTCTTCCGGAGAGAAATGTCGTTGCTTGGCTGCAAAAGGTGTGCAAAACTCGTTGATAAGAGGTAGCTCAAGCTCACCGTTAGTACAAGCAGGCACTCGCTTCGAGTCGATCGGAAACAGGCCATCCCCGATAAACGCTGCGAGAACGTTGACGAGCTGCTGCTTCTTGAGCGACCCTAGCGTCCCCAGGTTGGCGTCCTCGACGCGAACACGCGGGATAGGTTCCCGATCGGCTGGGGCCTGGCTCGGGGTGCGCGGTTCACGAGGAGGAAGGGGTGGGTCGGCAGCGGAAGGCGAGGCATCAAGCAGCGAATCGAAAGCCGGCTTGTCGCGAACGTTGAGTGCTACCATGCGAGCTATTACTCGGCTACCCTCGACTGCCACCTTCTCCTTACTGCTGTTGACCAACTTGCAGTAAACAGGCGAAGAGGGAATCGTGTGAGAGATGCAATACGACGAAGTGAATTCAATGCAACGTCATAAACAATGATGCGAGCGAGCGCGACGAAAAAAAATTAAACGGGAACAGCTGTTGCGAGGCGGCAAGAATCGCACGGAGGAAAGTAGGTGTTAAAAAAAAAATTAAATTGAAGAAGACAGAGGACAAAATTTGAAAAGACAGCATGACAGGTGTTGGAAAAAAAATGAAAAAGGACGAAATCTGAAGAGACGAATGACAAATTTGAAAAGACGGCACGAAACACTGGTGAAACAGTACAAAGGGCACCACGTATGTAGAGGTGTGGGGAGCGCTCGCGCCCAGGAACAGCAAGCGTCGCGAGGCGTACATGTGAATGCAAACAAGGTGACAAAAAAATCCAGAAACAGTGGGGTGCTTTTTTTTGTGCGCTATACAAAACGATGAGAACGATGGGTTCAAGCAAACAGTAGGTGGGCTGATGAGACAGCACGGAGAGAGAGGAGTCGTATACCAGGCTTATACCAAGCGAGTAACAGTTCGGTGCTTTTTTGTTTTTGGGATGAAGGTCCCAAGCTACAGTATACCCATCCACAGGGCAAAGCAAAGGAGTACCGAGCAGAGGGAGGCGAGGAACATGTAGCTCCCAGACGGGGACCGGCAAGACGGACCATACTGCTAGTACCTATTGGGACGAACGCATTCCCAAAAGTGCAACTCCTATCAACCGTAACAATGTAACAGTAACAGTTTAGTGAAGTGCTCCAGGCCGAAAGCCCAGGTCACACACCCGTTCAGCAGGGTCTCCATCACCTAGGTCTTTAGCAGGCGCACCTTTAACATAAAGAAGGGCATCCTCTATATCGTCCAGTTCGCGCTTGAAACGGTCGTAGCATGCCCACGCGAGTCAGATCCGTCCATTGATCTCTGACAAGATGTCGGCGTTTGCACCGATAAGACCGCCAAGGTACAGGAACTGCATCGTCTGCATATACCTCCGGCCCGCTGCTTCGACGACGAGCGGTGAGGTCGGGAGTACTTGGTTGAGTGTGCACAGCAGCATTGTCTCCGTTTTCTTTCCGGACACGGTGAGTCCTGCTGCTTCAAAAACGGTCACCATGACGGCCATCATCTTCGCAACGCTTTCCGCCGACTTAGTTGTACAGGCTTGAAATCCCGGAGGTGTAGCAAGTTGAAAAGGGGAAGCACTCTTGAGAACAGGTAAAAAAAATATGTATCAATTACGCAAGTAGCCCTGCAAGTCGCTGTTGTTGTTGTCGTTCTCACATTAACTCGCATAATCGAGTCCGTGGTCACAGGACAGGCTCCAGTCACATTATTGGAGCTGAGGAATACCCCAGGGAAAACACATTAACAAATCAAACGTGGTACACACATATATCACAGCTGACGCAATAAACGCCTCAACCAGAAACATATAAAAGTGAAATCGGGAGTTATCCCACGATGTGCCAGGTCCATACTGGTGCATACGTCTCACTACTCACGGCTGGAAAAACCGACTATACCGCTTGCCACCCAAGGAAGACTACCACGTAAATATTGCACGTAGTAGCTATCACTACGCATACGCACGACAGACGCAAGTCAATCGGACAAAAAGAAACAAAGAAAATAAAAGGAAGGAAAATAAAAGACAAGAAGAGGAAACAAGAAAGGGGAAAAAAATGTCATACTAGCAGACCCTAGGAACAGACTAAAGACGGCATTGGGCTCATAGAAGAGGGTATCAAGTGCATCGTCAATGACACAGGGGAGAAAACGCAACATGGCGAAGAATTCAGGGCGGTCTTACGCTATGTTGTGATGGCTATTGGAAGGCCCACACATTTCAAGACGATAATGGCCAGACCCAGACTCCAGTCTCTTGGGCAGGACGCCCTCCCGGACGCCCTCCCCCCCCCCCCCCCCCCCCTTCCCTGCAAAGTGACACCGACCAGCCCAAACGATTTTATAATAAAATAAAATACATTCTAGCTGTAAGATCGAATATTTTGTCGAAAATAAACTTTGCACGATTTTATAGATTAATTTATGTCATCAGTTGATTACGTGATACGTAGTTCATGTGATGTCCACTTTATGGCTTAAAAATAGAGTTACTTTTTTGTCCCAACTTCTTATTAGCAAATCATACGTAGTTAATACCACTTTACTCGTTTTATTTGCGTCCCACACATTCGAAAAGCCCCTGTTCTCCTCACCTCCTTGTCTGTGTCCGACGCAATCGACAATCTGTATGCCCAGCGTAGGGTGGCTCACGCGGAGATTGCTCCCGGTACCCGACGAGGGCCCATCAGGCGGAGGAGAAGATAAGAAGAATGAGACTATATATCGGAGTATCACACACAGCTTGCAAAGATGAGTTTCGACAAAATCTTCGATCTCACAGCTGAAGTGTATTTCAATTTTTATACTATATTGAAGTACCGGAAACCCGGAGGCCACTCTCAACATGCACACCCGAAGATAACAAAAAAGTGAACTGAGTAACAGCAGTAGTACTAGTACACTGCGCCAAAGGGGGCTCAACTCGAACACATCGAAGATTGGGACCGCCAATCATATCAATAGTTCTACTTTACCATCTCCGCAGATTCTTTGCAGTCATACACATCATACATTAGACTTGTGCGCAGGCATAAACCAAATTCCCCCCTGCCTGTGTGCACGTCATGATAACGTTCAACCAAAGCGCAGCATACGGGACCTTGCTGATTCAAGCAAGGTACATGCCTCAAATATCCAATTTCAATTTCAAAACAGTACTGCCTCTGCTCCAAAACTCGAATATGGTAGCTAGCGGAAGTGAACCGCAGTAATCGTAACGGAAATCGCTGATAAAAATACGGGCGATCCAGAGTGCAGTAGGACTAGTCCGTGTAAGACCAGAGATAAAAATTCTCGATTGTGGTTCAATAAATCAAGCCCAAGATTTCCACGAAACCACCTGTAATTACCTGAAATGATTTGCTCAAATTATTATACTCTCAAGCCTTTGGTCAAACAAAATTCAATACTGAAATCAAGATAAAATATACCAGGAATCAAATTTCGTCTTCCACTACTCGAAAACAACCAATACTGTTCCCCAAATCAATATGCTTCCAAACCTTGCACCCTTCCATCAAGAAAATTTCTGGTGGTAATATATGTACTCCTGGTTTCAAGATGCCCCAGGCAAAATTAAAAACAGTACCCTGGTATAACTATTAGTATCAACACAGACCCGAGCTTGATTCTCGGACATTGATACGAGCAAATAGTCTATTCTACATCCCTCCTGCTCGTTCGTGACAACTGTCACGATAATGATCACGCTATCCTACATTCCTGCAAACTCGAAAGTACCATCCTCAAATTCAAACAAAAAAGTAAGAGCATCGCCTTCAACTCTTATTTAATTATCCAAAATATGAGCTGAGATACAACTCCCCCACTCCGGCGTCAAACCCCCCCACTCCGGAGTCAAGCCACACTTTGTCCAACCAGTTCCGCTCTGGTTTAGTTTATACCAAGCTCTCAAGACGCGTTCGTTTTACAGGACACTTTGATTAGGACATACATGCATGTGCTCTTTCAGCTAACTATAGAGCCAGCATTCATCATACCTACCTACTCTACCTGTTCAAAGAAATCAAGCATCATGCCAGCTCGACCTCCAATTCATATCACCAGGAGTTCATCGCAAGACGATGGCGTTGGTGAGATGTCCCGCGGTAAATCCGCGAGCTGAAAAAAATATGTCACGTGGACGATCGATATAGTTTTCCGCCCCACCAGCTCAATGATAGAAATCTCAAATTTCCTTGTCAAACGCTCCCAAAAACAACAAACATTTTGCTCGTATACTAACAAACTGCTGTGCGTTCGTTCGTACATGACGTGTGATCACCTGTGGATAGTATAAGTCTTATATCTATCTACCCTTCCCCCCTGATCACTCGGTTTTGTACGGCATTTGGGGGGGGGCGGGGGGTTAACACAATCCTATCATCCACTATTATTGCCCAGAAAATACGTCAACAAACTACGATCCTTATACCTGGTACCACACGTAGGTACTGCATTAATGAAGGCATAACATCAGGCAGGGTTTAAAATTCAGTTTTGTGTTAAACGTAACCATCCTATCCATCACCTCTCGTTGTTTCAACAAAAAAATGGAGCGCAGATGCATAGACTATATCATATGTGAACTTTTCCCGGCCAACCAAAAAATATACTTCGAAGTATTATAAAAAATAAAATGCATTCGAGCTGTGAGATCGACGATTTTGTCGAAACTCATCTTTGCAAGATGTGTGTGATACTCCGATCGCACGTTTTACGGGTTGTGTGTCATCATTAAGGATATAGGTCGGCGACTTCCCTTGCAACTACAGTGTAGCTATCAGGGTCAACAGGGTGATGTTAGTCACTCTGTGCGCGGAAACTATTAAACCCGTTTCTGAGGGGGACAAAATCTGGCAGCTAATATATTCGCATTTCTCTCTTTCGTTCTCAATGGCGGTGACATTGTGCATGACCACATCACCTCGCCTGTTGTATTTGGCAATATACTATGTATCTCTTTCTTATAGTTAGTGTTAAGATACGGCCTCGAAAAGCCTGTAATCATCCGAATTTGAGATCATTTGGATGGGTTTCGTATGATAAGGTTGGCGGCTTATATTCGGGAAAGTTAGGAATTAGATCGGAGACACGCGCCTCCGATTTCAGAAGCTGTCCCGGGCTCTGGTGAAAACGAATAAAGCTACATCTCTACGAAAGAACGAAAGTGAGTACTCTCCGAGGACCTGTTCAATTGGCAGACCTGCAGGGGGCACTCTGTGTCCCCCACATTTAATTTAACATGTGGCGTCGACGGCAGGACTACTATCCCGGGCTCTGGTGGAAACGAAGAAAGCTACATCCCTACGAAACAACGAAAGCGAGTACTCTCCGAGGACCTGTTCAATTGGCAGACCTGCAGGGGGCACTCTGTGTCCCCCACATTTAATTTAACATGTGGCGTCGACGGCAGGACTAGGAGGTCCTTGGTCAGCGCCGACCGCGGTCCCCAAGCGCGACTGCTGAGCGGACGAAATTTCGTGGATTCCAGCATTCCCGGTGGGCCTTCGGAATCGACGAGGGGAGGCCTGGGCGTGTGGCGATCCGTCCTCGCTGTCGCGAATTGCTTCGCGAACGGCAGAGAGTGCCTCACCGAGCAAGTTTTTCCTCTCCACTTGTGTGGATCCTTGGCGTGGGGGTCGTCCGCCCGGAGACCTATACCCCACACTGTGTCTAGAGGATTGGCCTCTGCCAGAAATTTGTTGCCAGTGCTCAAAAGGTGATTTTTCATGGCTGAGTTCTGCGTGAATTTGGCAAAGTTGCCAGATAACACGGCATTTTGCTTCTCCCTGTCTGTCCCAAACGGCGGTGTCAAAGTTGCGCACGCCTCGACCGGCGCGTTTGTGTGTGCTGGGGTCAGACGATGACATGATGAGCTCCACTGCGCGATGGTCTTTGAAAAGCCGAGCCTTTTCAGCCATCATAAACTGCTCCGCGCAAGAATATGAGGCGTCGTCGACGACAAATGACGAAGGAGACCACTGCGAGAAAAAGGACGGCGGTTGCCACAACAGCACTACTTTGTCTGTAGAATATTCGAGGGAAGGGTAAAAAATCGACGGTGCCAACCCGTCAGAGGCCGTGTTAGGCATATGAGCTTGTAATGTCCCCGTCTTAGGACACCAGTCTCTGGTACGTTGGGCCTGCAGCGTCCCCGTCTGGGAGCGCCCGGCCTCGGGAGCACGGCGCGAGCCCGAACCCACGGGTGGTCGCGTCGTGGCCTTGTCGCTCTTTGGCGTAAAATCGCAAGGAACTGCTCTCACTGCACCCAAAGGGACAGGGGGCTCGGAGCTGTTACTGCTTGACTAGAGGCGCGATTCTTCCGTATCTTCACGGGAATAGCGTCCAGCTGACCGGGCTGGAGGCCGTGGCGTCACCACTGGCCCGTTGTGCAGTGTCGGATATATAACCTGTGCCACTGGGGCAGACGTAGCCTGGTGCACGTGGGTTAGCGTGCTTAAAGACGGAGCAGGGCCCGTAGACCCTGTGGGCGTCTTCGAGAGCGGGGCTCGAGCAAGTGGAAATAAATTCCTCGCCCGAGGGGGCTCCTTCCCGTTAGCCCTCTTGGAGGAGAGAGACGGGGTAGCTAAGCTTGTCGGCTCCTCCTTGATGGGAAAAAGGATAGAGCGCCCGCTACTATCGCTAGGAAACACCGGATCAAATCTTGGAAAAGACCTCGGTGCATATGGGTTGGCTTACCCACACCTCAAACCAACCGCCGCTTTACGGTCAGGAAGAGGTGGAGACGAACCCGCTCGCGTATGGGGGCGACCCGTCGTTGCCGCAGTCTTCATGCTGCGCGACGCGTACCTGGGGGAAGCGTGCAAGGTGCAGGCTCCTGAGTCATGGTTGAGGAGGGCAGCGTTAGGGGCGCGTGCCTCCGTTGTCGAGTTTGAGCCACGGCAGGGGTTAACGGCGTTGGAAGCGCTGGTCCCCATTGCCGAACTCGGACCATGATCGAGGGGGGCGTCGCTGTGGGCGCGCACCCCCTTCGAAAAAAATGTAATCTGGCTGGGGGGGCGCATGCTGGGAGCGCTGGTCCCCACCGCCGGCACCACGCCGTGAAAGTCATCAGGCGACGTAGGAGCCCGTGGGCTCTTGACAGAAATATTTTGTGCTGCGCCACGTGTGAGGCGAACGACAGGCACTCGAGAATCTTGTGAAAGCAAAGGAAGTGTCCCCGACAGTGCTGTCGGCGTACGGGTCGGGTGTGCCGTACCGCCGTCGCCCCGTCAGTTGCCAGTGCGAAAGGTACCTGGTTGGCGCGCGTTGGGGTTTCCGCTCGGATTGTGGGTTGCCCCGAAACGCTTCTCCGGAGCAGACACGGAAGCCTAGGAGGCTGGCGAGGGTGTGACAACACCATGTTGGCTAGGCGTGTATGTGCCGTTGTAGTTACCCCTGTGGCTGTTTGTTTGTCCCTGGTCCCGTGGGTACCCTCGTGATTGGTTTAAACGATTTCGGTGATTTTGGTTGTACGTTTGCGAGCGAGAAGACCGTCCGTCGCGGCGGTAGCTAACCATACGTGCTTGCTACCGTCGGAAAACGTCATCATCGCCGACATCTGGTGGAAACGAGTAAAGCTACATCTCTATGAAGGAACGAAAGTGAGTACTCTCCGAGGACCTGCTCAATTGGCAGACCTGCAGGGGGCACTCTGTGTCCCCCACCTTTCATTTAACATTAGCGATGTCAGAAAATAATGGTATCCACATGATTGTACCTATCGATTGCAATATTCTATCTTTCGATCCACGTACAATAACAAGTTATGAAGCTTTTAACACAGTGTTTTCTAAATCTAAGAACTGCATAGTACGTGTAGCATAAAACTTTCTAGAATATTAAACATTACCAGGCAGGTGATAAAAAGGGGTGTGTTCTCGCTACAACTGTCAGATTCGTCCTCTTTAAGGCTTCATAGTTTCCGCGCCCATATTGAAATGCCCCTTCCCCCCCCCCCCCCGATCCCTCTTGTTCAAACGCCTCATCTAAAATTAAAATATACCAGAGTAGTAAACACTACCAGCCAGCTGATATAATCTTATTATCCTTCTAGCCATCCATGCTGTAGCTCCAACTCATCTCCGCCCTCCCCCCCCCCCCCCCCCGCCCCGCTTTTGTTCCCCGCCCAGTTCGTTCAAACGCCCCAATTACAATCGAAATCGGCCAGAGTAATAAACACTTCTACGCAAATATTGACATCACGTTATTATCTTTCTAGCCATCCATCACGTAGCTTTCATCAATTCCCCCTCCCCCCTTCCAACGCCCCCTCCTTCCCCACACACCCCACGATTGCCTAGACCCAGCACCGCGCGTATAGCAAGACCCTACATATATGATTAATACGCGCGATCGGAAAATCACACACAATGTTGCCAAGATCAGTTTCGACCAAATCCTTGATCTCATAGCTGGAGTGCATTTTAATATTGTATGTGACCTAAACCTCTTGGAAACCCTTCCCCCCCCCCCCCCCCCCCCCCCCCCTTTTGTTTTTTCCTCGCTCTGTCTTGCTCAAACGCCCCATCTTATCTAAATCCGCCAGAGTAATAAACATTTCCACGCCCTGGATATCGCCTCGTTATCTTCTTAGAGCCGTCCATGCCGCTGCTGCAATTCCCACCCCCCCCCGCCCCCAAGGCCCCCTCCTTCCCCACCACCCGCACCATCGCCTAGACCTAGCACCACGGAGGCAAACCCTTACATCTATGCGACCTAAAGCCCCCCCCCCCCCCCCCCACATCCCCCCCACCTCCCCCACAAGAAGGATTTATAATTTACAAGCACAAATTGAGCTTCCCCACCTGCCCCCCCCCCCCCTCCCCCCCTCCCCCCCTCCCGCCCCCCCTCTTGATCAAAATCAGGACCCCACGTCCATAAAAACCCCGCCCTCTCCTCGCCGTTTATTCGACTTACGGGATTCACTTGATAAACTGATTCATTTCCTTCCACAGCTGTCAGGTTTTGTCCCCCTCAGAAACGAGTTTTGTAGTTTCCGCGCACAGACTGCCTAACATCACCCTGTTGACCCTGATAGCTACACTGTAGTTGCAAGGGGAGTTGCCGGCCTATATCCTTAGTCTAATGATGACACACAACCCGTAATACGCGCGATCAGAGTATAACACACAGCTTGCAAAGATGAGTTTCGACAAAATATTCGATCTCACAGCTGGGGTGTATTTTTGTTTTTATAATATACCACCACAACCACGGACCAGCTACCATCTATCAATACCTGGTAGTTGTTGTTGTTGTCGTTGTTGTTTTTGTTGTTGTTGTTGTTGTTGTTGTTGTTGTTGTTGTTGTTGTTGTTGTTGTTGTTGTTGTTGTTGTTGTTGTTGTTGTTGTTGTTGTTGTTGTTGTTGTTGTTGTTGTTGTTGTTGTTGTTGTTGTTGTTGTTGTTGTTGTTGTTGTTGTTGTTGTTGTTGTTGTTGTTGCTGTTGCTGTTGTTGTTGTTGCTGTTGCTGTTGTAGTTTTTGTCGTTGTTGTCGTTGTTGTTGTTGTTATTTTCTCACATTAACTCTTGTCAAAAATCTGGAATCCGTGGTCATACAAAGGTGCTGGAGCTATAAGAAGATCCGAAAAACCAAATAAAATCGAAATTCGTCTGAGAAAAACTGCGCTTTCCCGCCTAAAAACGCACGATGGTATTAGACTAATAGTATAGACCGCTATTACCCCAAACAATACCGTGATCTTTTCCAATCGCCAGGATCAAAAGTCATGCTTTCGACAGACGCCATTTTTTCTTGACTCTTTGGAACTGAAGGAAAATGGTTGAATGCAAAGGTACCAAAGGGCCAACGTATCGTATATCATATACGACAGAAAATTCGGCCATCACAGGCAAGCTCTATGTATCATACGCCCGGCAATAGCAAACATCACTATTAATAACAATCGCTCATCCCTCTAAAAGCGAAAGACCGGAAATTTCCAGCATTTTGGTATTCGAGGTTGATCAGCAGAGATGATAGTACCAGTTGTAGTATAGCATCGTTCGACTGACCCTACCTCGCGGAAAAGCTATTTCAAGCAAAAAAATCGTAATCGCTATGAACCGCTAATCATACCAGTTGTAATATATAAACATTCGACTAACAACCATGTTTTGAAACTTCTAGACTATTGCTGTGGTACTTGAAAATAATACGTGCCTTTCGATTTCGACACCCGGTAGTGAGGTCACCTCTTTTCGCGTACACGTGTTCGCCGCGGACGGGTAAGACGCCGACCAGGCGCTTCGTGCCCCCGACCCCCGAAGATGCTGAAGGACCAACCAGTGCCAATGTCTTCTCGCTTCCAATCGCTTCCATCCTGCTCGCGATCGCTCTGACCTCCCAAATCACAAACCAGAAAATTATGCCTTCCAATCTCCCGCTCGCTGTTGCTTTTTTCACGATCTGCTGACATTAGGGGTGGCCACGGGCCTGGATCGGCAGCACCAGGTAGCTGTGGCTGCTGCTGGTTCGGCTGCTGCTGAAGCATCTCTTCCTTCTTGTCCATTTGCATAGACCCCATCATCCCTTTTTCCCCATCACACGCCATCACTCCTCCAACCTCAAATACCATGGTCTTAGATGCCATCACCTCTTCGTGCTCATCTCCGCCAGCTTCCTGCGGTGGTGACGGCAGGGGAAGCTGCTGCGCTTCCACCGACTGCTGCGACGGTTGCGGTGCCTGTGACAATGGCCATGGAGTTGGCGCGGAAGCACCAGATAGTTGTGGCTGCTGCTGGTGCGGCTGCTGCCGAAGCTACGCTTTCTCCGTGCCAATCTGCATAGACTCCATCATGCCTTTTCCCCCATCACACGCCATTACTCCTCCAACCTCAACCAACATGTTTTTAGATGCGCTCACCTCTTCGTGCTCATTCCCGCCAACTTCTTCCGGTAGCAACTGCAGAGCCAGCGGCTGCGCTGCCAGAGACTGCTGCGGCGCCAGCGGCTCGGGCGGTTGCGGTGGCGCTTCTGGCTTTCCCGCTTCTGCGTCCTCTTCCAACCTTCCCGGCTTGAGTTGGTTAGCGTTAATTTCCTTCAGTCGCTTTTCCTCCGATGTCCACGCTGTCACTACGGAAGCCATTATTTTTTATAGCTCTTGCTGATGCTCATGGAATCCTTGCCTTCGTTGCCATTTCATCTGACCGACGATCTCTAGGATAAGATCCTCTTGGAATTCTTGAGTCGTGGGGAATGTAGCGTTCCCCTGGGCGCCTATCCATTCCTTGACTGGCTCCTCTCCACGGAGGATTCTCTTGGCAAGACCCTGTACTTGCAATGCAGCAAACCAAGCCATTCTTCAGTTAAGCGTTGGGTCTCGACCTGGTGGTCCTCGGAGACCGAGCAGCCTTCTCAGCAAATTGGTTCCCCTCTTTTTCGACTGTAGCCTCCCCAAAAGCCGCTGCAGTCGACAATCATGCTCGTCGCGAGGCACAGGTTGTCTTGTCGTTCGATTATGCTAGCATAATCGACAATCTGTATGCCCAGCGTAGGGCGGCTCACGCGGAGATTGCTCTCGGTACCCGACGAGAGACCATCAGGCGGAGGAGAAAATAAAAAGAATGAATATATATATAAACATATATAACATCATTCCTTGAATATAGAGCCATTCCTTGGTGTCATGGACTTTGGTCCAGAGTTTTTTGTCTCGGTCTAAGTATGCAATTCGCGGAACTGGAATTCTCGGTCGAATATGGCTTGGTTCGAGCGCCGCCTTCGGGGGGCTTCTCCAACGCCCCTCGCCCTGCCGTGTCCGTTCCGCACATCGACGTGAACGCGGACGGGCGCCGAGCGAGACGAGCGAGTGTCGAGGAGGAATTTTGGAAAAATTGTTGAATCTTAATGGCTGCAACGCCTGAATGATTTACAAAATTGGCATCATTTCCAAACGGTACGTGATAATGTTTGGAATTTGGCGTACCGGGTGAGAACAGCAGTATGTACGACGAGCATGAACGCCAACTGACGGCATTGGCAAACACACAACATCAGGTGCATGCAGCAGCAGTAGCCGAAGGGCGAAACTTCTAGCACATACTGCAGCAACTAGCAGCAACCAGAACCACAGCAGATAGCTCAAAGTGCAGTACGAGTGCAGTTGGCAAGTTTAGTCGTACACGCATCACTCTGTCCAATAGTCTATATATAACAGCATCTCAAGCAGGTAGAAGAGCCGTCTCTTCGGCCTTTGGCCTTGGCTTTAGCACGGCCGCTGACACTCCAGGCAGCCTCTGCTGTAGGCATTAACGAGTGCGGTTGATTCGCAGCGAACTATCCCGCTGTGCTCGCCTCGATGTGGCCATTGTCCAAGCCATTTCATGTCACCTCCCTTCTGTTTTGAGCTCGTCGTCGTGCCGTCGAGGTACGAGGAAACCCGTACGTACTGGGTGAGAACAGCAGTATGTACGACGAGCATAAACGCCAACTGACAACATTGGCAAACACACAACACCAGGTGCAGCAGCAGTAGCGGAAGGGCGAAACTTCTAGCACATACAGCAGCAACAAGTAGCAACCAGAACCACAGCAGATAGCTCAAAGTGCAGTACGAGTGCCGTTGGCAAGTTTAGTCGTACACGCATCACTCTGTCCAATATATAACAACCGTTTTGTGTTCATATTGATGAAGAAAAAAATACCAGGTCGTATTACATTTATTTCCTGTAAGAATGATACGTCGTACGAGCGGACGTTCTGATTCTGGTGCCGTGAGACCATCGAGCACACCGCATGTTTTACCCAAACAAGAGCCAACAAGAGGCAGCGCACAGGGGCCCCCAACACAGAGACACGTGACAACCACGGCCAGCTGTCGGTCGCGTAATTATCCGGTGGTCCGTGCTTCGGTGGGTGTATCGGAAGTCGTTCGTAGTACTGCTGTAGATCGTCGAAAAACCACGTGGCATCGTGCTGGTGGCAAGACTCGGCAGTAGACCCCCCAAAATTTATTTACCTTTTCTTTTGCTTGGCCCCATGCACCCATTTATTTCCTTTCCTTTCTCTTCTTTGTTTGTTTCTTTTTTCCAATTGACTTGCGTCTGTTGTGCGCATGCGTAGTGATAGATACCACGTGTAATATATACGTGGTAGTCTTTCTTGGTTGGCAAGCGGTATAGTCGGTTTTCCCAGGCGCGAGTAATGAGACGTATGCAACCGGTATGGACCTGGCACATTGTAGACTGACTCCCGATTTCACTTTTATATGTTTCTGGTGGAGGCATGAATTGCGTCAGCTGTGATTTATGCGTGCACCACCTTTGGTTTGTGTTTTTCCCCTAGGGTATTCCTCAGCTCCAGAGTGACTGGAGCCTGTCCTGTGACCACGGACTTGATTATGCGGGTTAATGTGAGAACGACAACAACAACAATAACTGAAATATTGCCTGTCTCTTGACCTTTCAGCTGCTTCCTGCAAACTTGGTTTTTCTGCCAACACGATTTTGAACTTTTTCACGATTTTTTCTTCCTTTTTGTCTAGTAAGTTGAACTTCCTACTGCCGCAAATTGCCGCCTGACAGCTGTGCATTAAGTGCGGAACGGTCCAGCTTTAGCTTTTCTTAAATTCGCACCATTTGTTTTGTACTTGACGAAGCTTCAGCGGCTGAGATCTGGGCTTGGCTCATCAGCTCGACACCGCCCAGCACCCCATCGCAGCGCTATAGCTTACAGCAACGAAGCGCCGTGCAGTGCCCTGCGGCTCAGCTCAGCATCGCACCGCTAGCTCAGCAGAGCGACGCGCTATGCTTTGCCGTGCTCTGCCATCGCGGTCGTTCGTTGTTCATGATATCTAAAACTCCGCGCAGGCTGATATTTAGGTATTTGGCGCTTTATTCTATACATATCGCGTCAACCATCGTAATATCATACAATATGGGGGAGGGAATGTAATCTCTATGCAAATATCGTGTTTTTTTTAAATCATTTGTCAGCCGGCCGCCCCGGTGGTCTATCAATAATAGTGGTTTTACCCTCGAATACTACTAACGTTTGGTTGTCCTTGAGTTCGACACCCACCACGATGAAATATATCTTAATTTGCAAAAATGCAAAAAAGAAAAACAGGCATCAATCAACTGCTGAGAGCGCCTAGCAGCGTGGGTTGGTTCGACGCGAGTCGACGAGGGAAGAAAATGCTGGATTCTCCTGGCGGTAAAAATGAAAGCACGTGCCGAAGTGGGGAGGGAGGAGGAGGGCCCGCTATTGACCCCGGATCTGAGTTACTACTGGGAGGGAGCGCGAGAACGGTGCGGGGATAATAAATGGGATGAAGAAAAAAAATGTTGCAAAGGTATATTATTATTACTACCAGTAAATGATATGTCAGTCTCTAGAAAATACGCACGGCACCATCAGCAGTCGTCATGGTAGAGACACTCCGGATATTATGCATTGAGGGGACGCGTCCAATTTCGACAACGTGAAAGCCCCCACGAAGAAAAGACAGCAGACACACATATCCCGCCTTCCCGAGAAAAAACAGAGAAGAAGCGCTACGCCAACCTCCCGTACGAGCAAAGCCACCCCCGCACCAATCTTAGACAACGCCGCCTCAACGAGAGATCGCCCTCCTCTTCTACGTTTTCCTCCTCGCCCGCGACCACGCAGACCAATCAATGCGACAGCCTTCACGTAACAAACAAAGCAATCTTCTTCCAAAACCTCGCCGGCTGACATGTCCTCATGTCGACGTTTGATGCAAACCGACTTTGCATCCTGTCGACTTTGAACCTCCATTGCCACGGGGACAGCAGTGCAGTCTCTTCATTAATGCCAAGGCCTCTTTTGTTTCGCCTAGAGGCGACGCAGGTTCTCAATAATACTCTTTTCGGTGTTTTTGTTTGATAGACGCCAACTTTTACTTGACGGCGCATTTAACATGGTGTATTTCGCCTATCCTTGCCTTCTTTGTTTTATAATATTACGTTTTTTTTCTGTCAAATCATGACTTTCATAATCCCATGTTCGTATGAAACTCTTGGCATTACTTTAAAGTTCAATGCATGCCAAATCGGACAGCTAGGTCGAAGTGCTGCCCTGCACTACCCGAGGCAATGCCGGCGCCCATGCGGAGCCCTTGCAAGTGCAGTGCGAGTGCCGTTGGCAAGTTTAGTCGTACCCGCATCACTCTGTCCAATATATAACAGAATTTCGAGACAAAACAAAGCAGGTAGAGCAGTCTCTTCGGCCTTTGGCCCTGGCTTTAGCACGGCCTCTAACACTCGAGGCAGCCTCTGCTGTAGGCATGAACGAGTGCGGTTGATTCGCAGCGAACTATCCCGCTGTGCTCGCTTCTATGTGGCCATTGTCCATGCCATTTCATGTCACCTCCCTTCTGTTTTGAGCTCGTCGTCGTACGGTTGAGGTACGAGGAAACCCGCACGTACTCGGTGAGAACAGCAGTATGTACGACGAGCATGAACGCCAATTGACGACATTGGCAAACACACAACAGCAGGTGTAGCAGCAGTAGCCGAAGGGCGAAACGTCTAGCACATATTGCAGCAACAAGTAGCAACCAGAGCTACAGCAGATAGCTCAAAGTGCAGTGCGAGTGCCGTTGGCAAGTTTAGTCGTACACGCATCACTCTCAAGAGCCAACAAGAGGCAGGGCAGGGGCCCCCAACACAGAGACACGTGACAACCACGGCCAGCTGTCGATCGCGTCATTGGCCGGTAGTCCATGCTTCGGTGGGTGTATCGGAAGTCGTTCGTAGTACTACTGCTGTAGACCGTCGAAAGACCACGTGACATGCACATTGACATCCCGTTCTGGTGGCAGCCTCGCCAGTGGACCCCCCAAAATTTATTTTTCTTTTCTTTTTCTTGGCCCCATGCACCCATTTCCTTTCCTTTCTCTTCTTTGTTCTTTGTTTCTTTTTTCCAATTGACTTGCGTCTGTTGTGCGTATGCGTAGTGATAGATACTACGTGTGATATATACGTGATAGTCTTTTGGGTGGCAAGCGGTATATATAGTCGGTTTTCCCAGGCGCGAGTAATGAGACGTATGCACCGGTATAGACCTGGCACATCGTATACTGACTCCCGATTAAACTTTTATATGTTTCTGGTGGAGGCATGAATTGCGTCAGCTGTGATTGATGCGTGTACCACCTTGGGTTGTTTGTGTTTTCCCCTAGGGTATTCCTCTGCTCCAGAGTGACTGGAACCAGTCCTGTGACCACGGACTGGATTGTGCGGGTTAATGTGAGAACAACAACTGAAATATTGCCTGTTTCTTGACGTTTCAGCTGCTTCCCTGCAAATTTGGTTTTTCTGCTAACACGAGTTTGAACCTTTTCGCGATTTTTT
This sequence comes from Undaria pinnatifida, assembly GCA_012845835.1. Lineage (NCBI taxonomy): Eukaryota > Phaeophyceae > Laminariales > Alariaceae > Undaria > Undaria pinnatifida. The sequence continues at coordinate 12,231,341 of JABAKD010000027.1, forward strand.
CTTTTTTTTTGTCTATTAAGTTGATTTGCCGATAATTTGCCGCCTCCGCATTAGTTGCGGAACGGTCCAGCTTTAGCTTTTCTTTGATTACCACCATTTGTTTCGTAGTTGGCGAAGCTTCAGCGGCTGAGATCTGGGCTTGGCTCATCAGCTCCACACCGCCCAGCACCCCATCGCAGCGCTATAGCTCACAGCAACGAAGCGCCGTGCAGTGCCCTGCGGCTCAGCTCAGCAGCGCACCGCAGCGCAGCGCTAGTTCAGCAGAACGAAGCGCTATGCTTTGCCGTGCTCTGCCGTCGCGATCGTTCGTTGTTCATGATATCTAAAACTCCGCGCAGGCTGATATTTAGGTATTTGGCGCTTTATTCTATATCGCGTCAACCATCGTAATATCATACAATATGGGGGAGGGAATGTGATCTCTGTCTATGCAAAGATCCTGTTTTGTTTTAATCAATTGTCAGCCGGCCGCGCCGGTGGTCTAATGGTTTTACCCTCGAATACTACTAACGTTTGGTTGTCCTTGAGTTCGACACCCACCACGATGAAATATATCTTAATTTGCAAAAATGCAATAAAAAAAAGAGATCAACTGCTGAGAGCGCCTGCTAGGTACAATTCGACGCGAGTCGACGAGGGAAGAAAATGCTCGATTTTCCTCGCGGTAAAAATGAGGTCACGTGATGAAGTGGGGAGGGAGGAGGAGGGCCCGCTATGTGACCCCGGATCTGAGTTACTACTGGGAGGGAGCGCGAGAACGGTGCGGGGATGATAAATTGGATGAAGAAAAAAAAATGTTGCAAAGAAAGGTGCACCAGGTATGATTATTTCTACCAGTAAATAATATGTCAGTCTCTGGGAAAATACGCACGGCACCATCAGCAGTCGTCATGGTAGAGACTCTCCGGATATTATGTATTGAGGGGACGCGTCCGATTTCGACAACGTGAAAGCACCCACGAAGAAAAGATAGCAGACACACATATCCCGCCTTCTCGAGAAAAAACAGAGAAGAAGCGCTACGCCAACCTCCCGTACGAGCAAAGCCACCCCCGCACCTATCTTAGACAACGCCGACGCAACGAGAGATCGCCCTCCTCTTCTTCGTTTTTCTCCTCGCCCTCAACCACGCAGACCAATCAATGCGACAGCCTTCACGTAACAAACAAAGCAATCTTCTTCCTTAACCTCGCCGGCTGACATGGCCCCATGTCGACGTTTGATGCAAACCGACTTTGCATCCTGTCGACTTTAAACCTCCATTGCCACGGGGACAGCAGTGCAGTCTCTTCATCAATGCCAAGGCCTCTTTCGTTTCGCCTAGAGGCGACGCAGGTTCTCAATAATACTCTTTTCGGTGTTTTTGTTTGATAGACGCCAACTTTTACTTGACGGCGCATTTAACATGGTGTATTTCGCCTATCCTTGCCTTCTTTGTTTTATAATATTACGTTTTTTTTCTGTCAAATCATGACTTTCATAATCCCATGTTCGTATGAAACTCTTGGCATTACTTTAAAGTTCAATGCATGCCAAATCGGACAGCTACACCTCAAGTTGTCGAAGTGCTGCCCTGCCCTACCCGAAGCATGGGCGCCGGCGAATGCCGGCGCCCATGCGGAGCCCTTTAAGTACCGGAGTCCCGGAGGCCACTGTCAACATGCACACCCGAAGATAACAAAATAGTGAAATGAGTAACAGCAGTAGTACTAGTACAATGCGCCAAAGGGGGCTCAACTCGAACATATCGAAGATTGGGACCGCCAATCATATCATTAGTTCCACTTTATCATCTCCGTAGATTTTATGCAGTCATACACACCATACATCAGACTTGTGCGCAGGCATAGACCAACACGACGCAATGTTTCACGTTGCAAGTTGGCATATATATTACAACAACGTTCAGAGCAGCACAAGTACGAAGACGCCTCCTCGTCAGGAAACGTCTCGCAACACAAGCTTGTATTCACACGAGCAATTGTCGTGGCTCTCGCCTATCTTTGTCCGAGTTGGATTCTCACTTTGTAGTTCTTTGGCATTGTTTTCTTTATTTCTTTAACTCTTTCGAACAGCACCTTCCAGTTGTTCCGACGTCTATCCGTCTGCTTGGCCGTGTCAAAAACGTTACAAGTTGACACAATACAACACTAGGTTGAACACAAACATCAAGACGCCTCTTTCGCACGAAACCCTTCGGAACACAATCCTAGGCCTGTAGTAACACGAATGTTCGTCGCGGTTTCTGCTCATCTTTCGCACGACTTCGATGTCCACCTTGATTTCATTTGTGCCCATGGATTTTTTCTCCCTCACATTCGAAAGCCGTCTGCCCTCCGTGCGTCTGTGTGCGTTTCCTCACAACATTTAACGTTGCAATTTGGCACAATACAACGATCGGAGCAGAGCAAAGGTCACGTCGTCTCTTTTGCCTCAAAACCAGATATTTACGAACAAACGTCGGGGTTTCTGGGTAGCTTTGTCCGAGTTTGATGCCCACTTTGTTTTATTTGTGCCTGAAACAAATAGTTTCTTGTGCACATTCGACAAGCACCTGTTATCCTCCCTTTTTTTTCCTGTTGCCCGACCCCGTTCTTGACTTCGCATAATGCAGCGCTCGGAGCAGCCCCAATCAATATCAAATCGTCTTGTTCGCCGCACATGCCTTTATTCAGACCAACAGCAGTTGGTGTTGGTGTTTCTCTTTGTCCGAGTCTGATGCCCGCTTTGATTTCGTTCTTGTGCAACACAAAACTTTCCCCTCCCACAACAAGTGTGCCTTGAACAGTTTTTCTGTCCAAGGCACCTATTCTCGTAACGTCTGCCCGCGTGTTCGACAACGTGCCTTACGTTGCCAATTGGCTCAATACACTGCCCGTATGAACAAAAATCTCAAGGAGTCTTTTTCTATAAGAAATATATCTTAACACAGACCTGTATTCTTACGAACAATTGTCGGGGCTGCTGGGTATCTCTGTTCGAGTTTGACGCTTACTTTATTTTAAATAGTTTGTTTATTTGTTTTAGCCTTCAAATAAACATGCAAAAAACACCTGTTTTTCTCGCGTCCATTTCCGACACAAACGTTTCACGTCTCAAGTCGGCACAAACAACCACGGGAGCAGCACAAATCTCAAAGCGTCTCTTTCACTAGGAAACGTTTCACAACACAGTACCGTATCCGTCTATACAAGCAATCGTCGGGGTTGCTGCGTATACTTCGAAGTATCGTCGTTAACGTAATTTTTTGTGTTTATATTCCGTCTTTTTTCGTCGAACATATCATTCATTTTTTCATCGCCTATTTTCCACACTATTGTTTCGTGACCTGCTTGTGACGCCGCCTTGAGGTTTTTTCAAACACGCACAGCCGAGGGCCCACCACACTGCCGTTGTTGTTTAAGCATATTATACCACGAATTCATGAGCACAATACGAGCATGATTCCTGGACTTCTTCGTATCTTTTGTGTTTTGCTGCCACTGTGTTTCGGGGTATCCTGGATATGTCAATCGGCTATCAGTGGCGCTACCGCTGCTTCTGTATCGTAGCCTCTCTTGCCCGACATGGGCTCCGTTGGCTTCCTGTCGCACTGCTTCATTTTTTCGCTGTTGTGTGTGTACGTTCAACTCTATCACGTTTCTGCTGTATGTGATACCACACATGGCCGTATTGCCAAGAACACGATCATTAGGATTTCGTTGTGTAATTTGTACTTTTGTCTTCCTCCACCGTGGCGCCATCGCCGTGGGGGCGAGGGTGATACTTATTCCCTAGTATGTGACATAATCAGTTAGTTGGTGCGTTTCACAGCCGTCAGATTATGTCCCTCTCAAGACGGGCGTTATAAGTTGACAAAGTGACTAAATATTGCTTAAAACGCCCTGAAGGGCCGCTCGGCACGCGGGTCCCAGAGACACTTCTAAGGTTAGGAGTTTACTCTTAGCTCTTGACTCGTACCGTTCGTGGTCTTCGGGTGAACTCATCCCATTGAAATCAACGGGATCGTAGATAAAGCACGTGCGTATTATACCGCACAACACGCCGGTTTGTTTGCTGGACGGGAGGCTGCGCCCCACCCCGTCCCCCGCCGCCGTCGTTGCTTGTTGAAAGATACAAGAGTATGTAAAATTGTATGCAAGTGGCAAGTGCTACGGCGGTAGAGGTGCACCTTTTGCTTCTGGGGTATGAAGGTCCTCGCTTGAGGAGCCCTTTACCCCACCCAACACCCGCTTTGGAGAAAAACGAACGCGCGATATGCCCGATGCACAATCTCATATCCCTAGGCAGTAAAACAAAAGGCGCACAATCTCGATATTCCAGCGTCTTTGGGTCAAGGAGCCCAATCACACCCAGAAAAATATTTATATAAAAAATGCTACCTTTATCGTAGCACGCATCAAGTAATACTGTTGTACTCTATACAACAGTCCCACCAGGGGGGGGCAATAAATAATCCTGGAGCAACACAACTTTTTTTCATCTTTGACCTTTTTTTTTTGGGGGGGGGGTGGTACGAGGCAACCAGATCCTCCAATAAAAAATCCATACAAAATTGTAAGGGTATAGTGCGGAGACACAGAGTGCCCCCTGCAGGTCTGCCAATTGAGCAGGTCCTTGTAGAGTACTCACTTTCTTAGCCTTCGTCGTCGTAGCTTTTTTCGATTCCACCAGAGCCCCGGATGGCTTCTGAGATCGGAGGCACGTGCCTCCGATCTATTTCTTAACTATCCCAAATATAAAACGCTAACCTTATCATACGAAACCCATCCAAATGATCATAATTCGGATAATTACAGGCCTTTCGAGGCCATGTCTGTACACTAGCCCACACTCATGAGCTGAATATGCAGAAATAAGGGAGATTCGGGGAAACTCCAGTTCTACGAACTAGACCACGAGTCGAAGATGCGGCTCCCCAAAACCCACTCCCACACCTCTAATGGTCTAGCTATGGTGCCAGGAACGCGCGAAGAAAAGTAGCTGAAAGAAACGCAGACCCTACAACAAGGCAAAAGCCACCCATCAAAATACTGCCGCGTACCGCCGGTGTGGTGAGGGGAAGAAAAGGCTCTAGAACCTGCCGCATACCGCCGGTGTGGCGGGGGGGGGGGGAAGCAGAAAAGACTCTACAGCAAACTAACCACAGAAAAGGTACTATGGCGAGGCGAGCCCTTGTCGATACGGAGGGGAACACCGGCGCTCACAAGGGAGAAGTCATGCGAAAAACCTCCCGCGGGCCATCGGCATGGCAACACCTACATCCCCGCGAGGAAGGGAAGTGTTTGGCAGGAAAAACAAAGTAGAAAAAACAGAACACACAAAAAAAAAATACATGACACTCAGGCCCGTACATAGCCCTGTACCACGGTACGGGCGAACAGGGTACCCCCGGCTCCGGGCTGAGGAGGGCGTCGGCAGAACAAAATTGAACAACGACGAAAAAGCGGCAGCCCTGCGCCTTAGATAACGGCGTTTTACCTGAATCCCGGCCCGACATTAAGCAGGGGGTTCGGCAGGAGAAAAGAAAAAAGAGAAAAAAATGGAAAGAACCGGCCCAAAACCCGACGAATACTCTCAGGACACTAGAAACAACCTAAATACTAAACTTCAAACCTCATAACCCCAAATAATGGAGAACTATTAAGGAGCGGTGGCGGCTTGAAAGTCAACTAGCCACGGCCGTGCCTAGAGATTCGTCCACGTCCCCCGAGGAAACGCACTGGCGATGTGAACTTGCAGGCACCAAGAGCCTCGTACGGCTCCCGTTCAAGTCGTGTAGCGCGCCGGGGGAAGAGGACGTTTCATCGGTCCGGGGTCGTCCAGAAAGCAGACCAGATATACCCTGTCCTCGGTAGTGCTCGCGCTGTTTTTTCCAAGCCGCCATAACCCATCGTCTCCCTTGTACCAAAAGTGGGCTCCCTTAAGAAGTACTGTGTTGTGGTAGTAACGGCGCCAATCGGCGCGGGGAACACGGGCGTAACCCGGCGCTAGAAAACATTCCCCATTGTTACGGGAGAGCTTGCGCTGTGCCGCCCCGATCCGCATTCGGCGGTAAGGGCGGTTGGTTTGGCGATACTGGTACGGGATTCCGGCCCAATAACGCAAAATGTGTGAGCGGGAGAGGTGAAGGTCCATTTATCGCCCCCAGTAAGGTTCGGAGAGTCCCGCCCAATGCGTCTTGAATAGCACCGCGATGACGCCACCTCGCCCCCGTATTGACTGATGACCGGTGATCTGCTCCACCTCCAGCCGTTGGAAGGGAGTTGAAACGTCGTCCTGAATCACGTGGTACGGCGGGAACTTCTTGGAAGAATTGTCGAGCACGTACTGCGTCAGCTCCGCCGGTAGGTATTGGGTATGTCCCCGCTGTCGTGGGGGTTGGCGCAGGGTTTGCAGCGCTTGATGGCCACACGCCGACGTGCGTCCGAACCGGGCAGGTCGGAAGGGAGATCCAAATAGAGGAGTTTGCTCCCGAGCGGCGAACCGTGCGGGGTCTCGCCGGCGGATCGGGGACCGACTGCCAGGATCTTGTACGGGCGCGTCCAGTTTAGCGCGAGTTTGGCCTTGAGTACCTTGGCGTCAGCATTCGCCTTCACACCCTGGCGGGTGGTAGAGGCATAATTGTACACCCATGCCCAACCACCCGTAGCGACGTTAGGTGCTGAACGCAGCGCGTCGGCGAGGGCGGAGTTTCTGGGATTAACCCGAGAAACGGTGAGGGCGGGGTGTGCGCGGACATTGTCGTTCGCGCGCTTTTGCCGGTCGGTGGCCAAGTCGCAATAGACCAGGTGGTCACGGGCCAGACTCTGGTGTCCCACGACACCAGTGCGGTCAAAAACCGTCAGGGGGAGCCGTGGGGGTCTGCCCATGTGGATCTCGTTCGGCGCCAGATCCGTCGCCGCGCTGACGGCATAGTTGTAAGCGAGTTCGACATGGGGCATGGGGCAGATGCAAGTCCCAATTGTCTTGTCTCTCGTTGATGACCATAACCAGCCTTTGGGCCATAGTGCATGGTTTACCCGCTCAACGCCCCCGTTACAGCTGGGATTATAGGAGCTTGTAGCAAGCTTGCGCACACCCAACAGGTGGTACACAGCTTACAAAACCTTGGAGCAGAACTGCAATACGTTGTCCGAGAGTATGGTGCGCGGGCACTCCTACAAAGGGGTGATTTGGTTCACCACGATAATGACTGCACCCTCCGCGGTAAACTCAGCGTCAGTGACGGGGAACATGCCGGCCCGATGGCTGAAGCGATCGGTGAACAGCAAGATGTAGGTGTTGCCTCGTGGTGTGACCGGGAGGGGCCGAAGTAGTCAACACTGATGGCAATACCTGGGCCTTCCGGTAGAGGCATAGGGATGACTGGCCAGCGGACAGTCAGCCGTGGGGTTTTTCGCGCGTGGCACTTCAAACAGTGGCGAAGCCACCTCAGGGTGCACACAATCATGCCAATCCACCAATAAAACGGCCCAAGCATGCGCAACATGCGCGTGGTGCAAAGGTGACAAGTGGCCGCCGAGTGACAAGCTTGCATGACCCAAGGGTGCATGAGCAGGGGGACGTAGATGCAAACAGACTCGTCGTTCAGCAAGCAAGCAGCTCGCCTCACAGTGTTGGGTTTGTCAGACCTTGTTGGCGGCAGTTTCGGGCTACGGACGAGCAGGATGATGTCGTCGTCATGTTATTGTAGTCGACCCCCGCCAGCTCCTGAATGTCTGAGAGGAAGGGACGCCTGTGCAAGGGGTAGCACGCCCAAACGTCGGGCGGCAGGACCGATTGCCGGTCGATGAAGATGTAACATATCATCGCGTGGCACGTCTGTTCATCGTGCTGCTCTCGCTTTCAATCGGCATGCGAATAACGCGCGAACCTCGCCTGGAAGATGACCGAGGGCCCTCGCCGGGCCCGAATCCATATTCTACAGCGGGAGTGCATTACCGGTTGCTGTCGGTGTTCGTCCACGCGTCGTCGACGACGGAAGGGCTGGAGCGCCAAGCAAGGCAGAGACTTGACACAGTCGAACCGATGGTCGCGGCGTTGTCCGTCTCCTGCGCATATTTCCTTGATAGAGGAATCAGCTGTGAGATGGGCGTCGCTGCAGCCAGGGCTTCTGCGGAGCCCGTGCCGCCCTCGATGGGTATGGAAAAAACCGAAGCGAAAATGGTGTCAGCGGCAGGCGTAATTGACCCACGGCCGGTACAGGCTTCGGTAGTGGCGATGGAGGCAGAATCACGAGCGAAGAATCTCCCCGGGGGAGCAGAAAGGCCGTCATTACTCAGACTTGGCTCGTTTGTGCGAAAATTGTGAAAAGCGGTAGAGGTGAGTGGGAGCCCACCCAAGGCAGCATGTTCAGTGCGGGGCACGAGCCCACCCAAGACAGTGCTTTCGGCGAGGGGCACGAATCCACCCACGGCAGTGCGTTCGGTGCGGGGTACGAGTCCACCCAAACCAATGCTTGCAGTGCGGGGCACGAGTCCACTCAAACTGACCCCTGGGATCGGCGAAGAGGGAGCGCTCAGCTCGCCGGTCCGTAGGTGGTAGATACCGCTATGTCCAACGAGGCTGGGGCTTGTCAACTTCTCGGGGTCGAAGTTTGTCAAGCTACTGCGGTCGTACTCCGTAGCAGGCTCTGGCAAGCGGGCCAGTAAAATCGGTGACGCCGTTGGCACTGCCTTTGCGGTACGCGAGTGTGCAATTGAACGCGGTGACGACCTCAAGCTACCGCTTGACTCGTGCATTGAGGATCCCTACATTGTCAATGCTCTTCTGTGCCTTGTGGCCGGGGCATATGCGGAACATTGTCCCCCACAGTACCCTCGGAGGCGTTCAGGTGCCCAAACAATGCAACCGGTCCCCAAACCTAGAGGAGTCCAATGCCTTTCCGAGTCGAGCGTTGCTCGACTGATGTACGCGATTTTCATAGTGTACGAAACGTCGTCCAGCCTCACAGTACCCCGACGAAACAGGGGCCGTGTTCTGACAGCGCAAGGTCCGGACCGACGACAGAAGCTATCTCCAACACTTCACGGCTTTTAGCTGGCCAACGTGCCCGAGGAATAGGTCGGAAACTCCGAAGTGGAAGCATTGCGAACGCTGGCCACTGTTAGCGGCCCGGTCGCGGCACTGATGACTTTTTTTTGGTTGTTGCAGTCGCAGTGCAGGTGCGGAACAGACTAGGGGAGGCCGGGTGCGCCGACCTGGTCTCACTGTTGCGAACAGCCTCGCGAACGGCAGAAAGTGCCTCGCCGAGCTAATAAATGCTCTCCACTGGCATGGGTTGTTGACCCTGGGATCAACCGCCCGGCGTCCAACGCCCCACACTGGGTCTAAAGGGCTGGATGCGGCCAGACGCTCGTTGTCAGAGCTCAAAAGGCGATTTTTTATGGCTGGATTCTTCGTGAATTTGTCGTAGGTGCCAGATAACACATCGTTTTGTTTCTCCCTATCCCCAAGACCGGAGTCAAAGTTGCACACGCCTCGACCGATTCGTTTGCGTGTGCTTGGACTAGGCGACGGCATGATGTTCCCCAATGCAGGCGCCCACCGGCTTTCCTGTTGCAACGTCTCTGGGGAGGCGACCCCTGCTGATAGGTGCGTTGCGCCCCTAATCCTAAGGGAGTGTAGAGCGTACTCATCCGCCCGCATGCCCGCCAACGAAACCAATTCTCGCAGGGCTACCGTCGCTTGTTGCCTCGTCTACATGGACCATCTGCCACCACCACTGCCATACGTCACCAGGGAAGCCGACGAGGGCGAAAACAAATAACAAGACATCAATTCGAGCATAGATCTACAGCACCGCCACCGGCCCCCACGGGCCTCGGTGAATCCGCCCGAACGCGCAAAATAGCCGCCCCTGTGCGCAACTGGTCGCCCTTAGACCCACGGAATCGAACCTCGACGCGGTCGGCTCTCGACCATTTCACCACCCCCAACTGTACCCGACCGCGAAATAAATCCATGTCCGCCCGCCGTAAACAATACGTTTCGTGGATACGTGACCGCGTTTCCGCGAACATTTCGGACTCGCGGGTCAACAAACAAAACGACGCACACAACGCAAGCCACAACGCAAGCCACAACACGACCCCCCCGTTACGCCAAGAAGGGGTCAAAGTTTCGCCAGCAAGCAACATAGACCACGACACGGGCCAACGCACGGCCGCCTGATCACCCACTTCATCATGCGAGCGCGCGGCACCTTTGAGGGCGCTCGCTAGGACGGGGTGAGTGGTGTCGAGCTCGAAACCGCGTGAAATGCGATGAAAAAACTTGATGGCCGACAGATGGCTTTCGATGGTCGCCGACCGCAGTTTCTTGGTAGCAAACGCGTATTCTACGTACTCAAATAAAATGCCACACGTTGGTCATATCGTCAATGCCGCGATTGAGAAAGGAGGGAACACCAGGACGTACCCGAAAGTCTACCCATGCTCCAAAACAAAGTGCCTCAAATAAGCTCGTTCAGTCGAGGCCGCGACGGCGTGTCGCATGAGTCCGAGGCCAACACCGACGTACAGATTATTAAGAACGGAGTCGCGATCCCAGCGAAAGATACCGTCGGCGGCAGCGTTGTGGATACCACGCACATGCGTTGCCTCGAATGCCATCCAGATGACACTTCGAGAACGCCGAGGAGGCGCATGAGGGCACCGTAACGCGGTTCCAGCCCCCCTTGACACCGCCGCCCCCAATGCACGGGGGCCTTGTCGTCTCCTCGCAACAACGCACAATCTCCCGTCGCTGACGGTCGATCGGCACACGAAGACACTACGACAAATGCCGACATAACCATGCCCAAACGTTCAAGCACGTTGACAAGTAAGTCGTCCACGCCGCGGACGGACTTACTCGAGCCGCAAAGCCGTGACTGTTCCTGAGCTGTGAGATCATAGCGCCAGTAAACACCGGTTTCGAGACAAAATCCCCCGACGGCGGTTTTGGACGAGTCCGAAAACAACGTACGTTGTGCCGGGCGCTCAATCAAAAGATACATTGGCGCCGAGAGCACCCCGCCGCGCACGTCAACACCGTTGTCAACAAACCATCGCCAGAACTCGAGATCCGCATGGAATTCGCGCCCAAGTACAACACGCCGCCCCGGATTGGCCATTCGGCCAGCGAAGTGATCACCGGCAACGATGCGCGGCATCCCAACCAAAGCCAACGGACGATGCACGAAGAAAGACCCGGGACGAACGGCAAAAGAGGTGTGCATGAGGAACCCGCCAGCTGCGACACCTGCTTCGCTAAAGCATAGGTGTGAGTCGGGGGCCACTCCGCTTACATCAATCGCAGCTTGAGGCGCTTTTGTGGCGGCGCCGTCACCATAAGCGCCTCTGTGTCCACCAACCAGGCCAGCACTTCGAGACGCGTGTCCTAGTTATTATTTTTTCTGGCGGACAACAGAGGAGGGTCGGACGCGCCACGTACGCCCAACAAGCGATAGTGTACGACGCCAACAACTGCACAGCACGCATACAGCGACGACCAGCCGGCCACCACTGAACCTCGACAAGAATGCCGTCGTGTACGTAGTACCGCACGAATAAACGACTCCCGGCGCAGCCGCCGCTACCGGAAGCGGTTCGACAAGTGCGAGGGAGGGACGTAACCGAAGCCCCCCGCGGCGGGGCAAGACGCACATGTTTGACGGCAGCCGCCCCTTGTGGGGAAACAGCCGCAACTTGAAACGTAGAGAGGGTGTGGGAATGTTCCACCGCAGAAGCTATCAGCCCCCAGAAACCGGGGCTATTACGCCACCCGAGTTGCAAGCGTAGATCCACAACTACGTATTCGCCCGCCGCGTACCCAAACACCGGCGCCCCTACCGAGTCAACAAAGACTTGACGATAGGCGTTTTTCATGTCAAGGCGGCCAAGGACGATTCTAGCTGTGGGACCATGCAACTGCCGCAAAAAACAACACCCGTAACAACACATCCCGAACCATATGACCAAGCTCGCAGGAGGGGGCGGAGGAAAAATCGGTGTCGTCGTTAACGCTGGAGTGTTCACCCGCGCGCGCAAACATGAGATCGTGAATGATGCGAAACTTCGGCTTAAGCACGACGGTCAACGGCGAAGCACGTAACCTCCGAATATCGGACGCAGAACTTAACATAAAAACCAAAGCCCGACGGGTGCACCACGTCAGCACATATCGTTTGGTGAACAGCAACGTCATGGGGGGCGACGCTTGGGTGGTTACCGTATGCAAACTCAGCAGTCACATTACCCCCCCGCGCAACACACGCCGGGGAGCCCGGTGCCAAAACGCGGAGCAACTGGTCAACACGAGGGAAGTTCTTGACAGTACCAAACCAATGACGAACGATGCGAGGATGGATATGTGGGGCAATGCGAACGGATCCGACCGCAGACGTAAGCAGTTTAACACTGCCGGCACAGGCACGCGAAGGAGACGACCCCGCGCTGGCAACCACATCGAGATTTGAGGAACCTGTTGACGATATCGACTGCGTTACGCTATCCTGCGCGACGCGCCACGCCTCAACCGCCGAATTCAACTGTGCGTGTGCGCGTTCGCCGTCGGTCGAGCCGTGCTCGCATCCCCAGTCAAAATTCGAACGTCGCACACGTTTGCTATGTCTAAATTTATCTCCGCGCGCGACCGCTAAGCTAGTTCCTACAATGCGCGCCGAGACTAACGTACACGCACGCACGCGCTCCCCATGGTCACCTCTATTCCCGAAAACGATGGATCACGGAGCAACGGGTACACGCTCGCGCCCAACGCCGCCTTCACCCGCCAACGCCTCCAACGCACGCCCCCGCAACCCGCCCGTGACTCCGCGGACAGCCGGTACGGTCTACGCTCCGCCAACGTCGACCGTCGACGCAACCCCCCACCAACCGCCAACGCCGCAGCCGCGCCCCCCGAGGTTGGACCCGACTCGTGGCCGCCACTCAATTGTTGACGCTGCCGCTACATCCACTGCCGGTGCCGCAGCTGCGCCCGCAAAGGTTAGCCCCATCTGGCGGCAGGGCTCGTGTCTTCATCCACAACCAGAACCAGCGCCCCTACCCCCCTCACCCCCCCTGTTGCCCCCTGCGGGGAGGTCCGCACGCAGCGACAACGCCCGCGACCCTCTGCCCGCCGCTGTCACGCTTCCACCGCCTTCATGCCTTTGAACGGGTGGAGATGGTGAGGATGCCGAGGCCGCGGGGGGCCCGTGCAGGAACGTACACGGAGACCAGTTGTATTTGCTGGTGCGTCCAAACATCCGGCAGACCTGGGGGAGACTTGAATTCGCCTTTGCCTTGGATGCGGGCGACCCAGCGGGGGGAGCGGTGGCCTTCCGCTTGGTGGGCCTGTCTGCGCCGGAACTGATGCTGCTGAGCACGAACCGGAGCACCTCCCCACCGCCGCGGCAAAGTTCGAGAGTGCGTACGAAAGCAGGCATGGGTGGGGGGTCGAACACCGTTCCAGCTGGGGGAGGGACAATGGCAGGGGACGACCGCTGCGCAGCACGCATGAGGTCGCTCACCCACAAAGCGATGTCGCGGTGAGCCATATCACACAGCACTGAATGCGCTTTTGGGACGGACAGCATGCTGTACTTGCTGAAGGTGTGCGCACGCAAGCCCATGACCGCCACCGTAAACGCGTCGCCAAGGGTGTTGACCCGCGCCAGGGAGGGGAGATCGTCGGCGACCCCGGGCAAGAGACCCACAGAAAGAATCGCAACGACGGCCAATCTCAACAGATCGAGACGATCGGCGACCATGAGGGAGTGCCCGATCGGCCCGTCCACGCGGGGCCCATAAGCCCCGACGTCAAAGGAACTGAAGGACCGAAGCTGGGACGCGACGTTGGCTGTCACGTAGATGGCCTTCCCCACGAACGACTGCAGGTCAGCGGGAGCGTCCCCGAAGTTTGGGGGGATACGCTCTCGAGTAGTCCACAGCTGCCTAGCTGTGTTGACCTTGTTCCATGTGGCTATTTCATGGGTAAGTTGTGCTTTTTGGCGCTGCCGTTCCTGAGCGTCGCCGTCGTCTCGGAAGGCTACCCGACCAGAGTTGTTCTCCACGAACTGTCAAAGGATGATGTCGAAATTAGCTACCTGATCAGCACAGGCAGCCGTTACCTCGCGGAAGGAAGAATTAGTTGCAGAAAACTCGACAAATGTTTCGTCAAGGCGCGCATGGACCCACGCGAATTCGGCCTCAACCTGTCGGGCCCACGTGGCCAAGTCACCCGACGTCAAGGCCGCACCAACCGCTGGGGCCCCGGAGGAGGACCCTGAGCACGCGAGAGCTGCGGCGGCCCGGGCGCGCAGGGTAGCCTCCGCCTCAGCGCTGGCGGCGGCAGGCGCCGCGGCACCCGGTGAATCAAACATTGTCGAAGAGACAGCCCGCAGCGCTGGCCACAGCAGTAGTCACAGCGAATTGTCACCACGGCAGTCACCACAGCAGGCCCAGCGAAGTCTCACAGAAGCAGTCGCAGCGAAGCTCGCTTACAGCATAAATCAGCCAGTCTATCACACTTTGAACCTGTTTCGCTGACGATGCTAATCTCTTCTCTGCGTGCTTCGCTTGCTGGTCAGCAAGCAGACACACTGATCCAAGGTTCCCATTGCTATACCAGGACAAGTACAAGTAACCACCCGCGTTGATCTCATTGGTCAACGTGCAATAACCCCAAACTTCTTCCGTACATAAAACCCTTATTTTCTCGTGCCTCGGTAATAATACGCTTTGTATGATAGTTGTGTAGTTGTTTGAGCGTTATGTCTCAACCCCGTGGTTTGCCGCTGCCCTCACTGCTTTATATTACGGCCAACCCATGCTTACTTTCCCATTGCTGGCTGTTGTCGCCGTTATCATTGCTCGAGCGTTGATGTCTGAACCTACGGTTCTTCGCCGATACAGCTGCCTATGATCATGCCCAGACTCGTGCGTCTTTTTCTGTTTCCATAGCTCTTGATGATTTGTAGTTGTGCGAGCGTATGATCATATGTCCCAACCCCATGCAGGCTACATCTGCGTCACTAACAAGAACAGCAGTAGTTACAGTACATGTCTTTTTTTCTGTCATGATTACGTGGTACATGTGTATCTTACAACCGCTGCGATGCTGCCGGTATTTTGCTCATGTCCTAACCCTTTTACTTTTATAGCGTAGCATTGAGCATAAGTGCTTTCTTTACATGTCCCTACCCGTGGCTCCCTATCCAGTACTCAGGTATGTAGGAGGTTGCAATGAAAAGGCTGTGCACACGTACAGCTCAAATGCAACGCCCACGAGGAGGGAGGGCAAAAACCTTTTGCAAATTGGCAGCGGAGCCTCGAGCAATAAATCCAGCTCCTGTTGCTCCTTGGCAAGAGCTTCTTGACTTCCTCGCTCGGCTCGTCCATCCTACGCCAAACGTTTCAGCAGGTCTACAACCCAGTGCACAGCGTGCATGCCGCTGCTGCCGTGGTATGAGCGGCAGTAGTGGTACTGGTGGTTTAGTTAACAGCATAGTAGTAGTAGCGCACAAGTTAGTATTGGTAGTACTTCTCTATGTATAAACCGTTCCCCCTTCTCCTCCATTGCCGTTCTAGTGAACAATCTCCTTCATTTCATCATTCGTCAACTTAGCCGTGGTATTATTTAGTACTAGTAGTAGGAGTAGTAGTAGTAACAGTGGTAGTGGTAGTAGCAGTAGCAGCAGCAGTATAGGTACCGCGTCATGTGCGACACCAACTAAATGGTCACAATTCGGACCACATGCATCAAGTAGTGGAGGGTTCAGGCGGGAACACTTCTATCTTGCTCTTTCTACGGGGATAAACGAGGATTACATCAAGGTTTTAGGTTTCCTTCGAAAACAGTACCAACGCGTTGAACACTACCACCTCCAACCCATGGCAAATTCCACCACGTACGCGATACATTCCGAAATTGTTGCAGCCAACCCTCGGCCAACCAATTTTACAATATTCAAGTGCGACTGGCAATCGCTGGTCAACCCTATACATTGCCATCAAGTCCAAACATATGTGACGTACTATTAAGCAACGAGCACTATGCCACGTCACGGTACAGCAGCATCCCCTGACCACTAATTCGTTTGCGCGTACACCAGTACAATGTACACCCACCGCTGTCACACTCTTCCCGCTGAGTGTATTTTTACTCTTTCTTTGGAGCAATACACTAGCTCAAGCCACATTTTTTTTTTAACTTAAAAGAGCAGTGGCGTTATTTATGTGAGTACGCGTAACATCATTATATATATAGGTTCTCCCCTCACCGGTTATTCGACTTACAGGATTCACCCCCCCCCCTCCCCGCCCCCCTTTTGATAAAAATCAGACCCCCAGGTCCTTAAAAACTCCGCCCTCCCCTCACCGGTTATTCGACCTACAGGGTTCGTCTGCAGGTCAACCTGATATAGATAGGCTCAAAGCACGTCAGTCTGATATAGAGAGGCTCAAAACCGTTTTTTGCGCGACCTTATTACGTAAATAACGTCCGCAGGAGGAGTATGCGATTCTCGGAACAGGAATTCCCGGTCAAATAGCTTCGTTCGAGCGCCGTCCTCGGGGAGCGGCTTCAACGCTCTTCGCCCTGCCATATCCGTTCCGCACATCGATGTGAACGCAGATAGACGCTGAGCGAGACAAGCGAGAAGTGCGTTTTTTTTTTTTTGTATTTGAGCTGCATACGGCCGAGCTATTCTTGGATCTTGGCATATGTAGAACTTGAACAAATAAATAAGGGACAGAATTTCCAAATTGACATCTAAATTTCTTCCCCACTATGCTTTTTTCATGGTCGCCTCCAAGCGCTTGCCCTATCGTAGCAACTGCTACTGTGTGTCGTTTCCCTTGGGCTCAGTGGGTGTAGTGCTATACAACCAGCGACGGATGTGCCGTGAGTACGATTATCACCCAGATCATATTTGGTATTCAAGAGCGTGCGCGCTGGAGACGTTATAAATAGTTATGATAGTTGTTAGTGTTCTCCTGAGTACTACTAGCTGTAGTGCGTGGAGAGGTGATAGCTCCGGACATCGCTCTTACGAAGTCGGTGGGAATAAATAAATGAACTCGAGAAGATATTTACTTGGTTTCGTGCATAACCCACTCACTTTGAGTGTTACTGAGTCAAGTGACAGTGGGTAGTGCTATTTGTCGCGAGTTCGATTTTTACCGACTTCATACTTCGAAGTATTTGTCTCTTTCAAGCGTGCGCGCTGACGATATGAGGAATGGATATTTTGGCAATTTAACACTTATATGTAGTAGCACTGCCCACTGAGCTAGTAGGTCAAGTGATTGAAAATAGCTCAGTGGGCAGTGCTGTGGCATTTCTCGGTCAAATCACTTTGTTTAAAGGCCGCAGTCCAAGCGAGAAGCGCGCAGAATTTTGTATTTTGAACGGTACTCTCCAGTTATTTTCCAGGTCTTGATTTATGGAGAGGTTGATAAAGTATAACTTGGCAAGACGTTAATTTCCAAATATGCGTCATATCTTGTCCCAAACCGACTAATAATATTACTGTAAAAAAAACTCATGGTACTGCGGTAGGAATCATACTAGTACTCGTAGTGCATTTGTTTATTTATTTTCGGTAGGCACACGTACATACATACATGGATATAGACGTGGCAAGCGCACGCATGACTAAACGAGGAGATAGTAGTGACTACGATTAATGCGCCAGGAAAAGCCATACAGCAGCATTGCGAGTGGCTACGTCCCCGGGGCCTCGAGGCTTGTAGTATACAAGTTCCTCCTGTTGTTACGCTACGCCACGCGAAGGTGGTAGTAAGTAGACAGTATCCACGGAAGACACCAGTGGTGGCATGCCTTCGTCCCCGTATCGCATTGTTTAGTGTTTTTTTTCCACTTTGTAGAAATGTGTGCGGATGGCGTGCTTTGTTGTTGCTGTGGTCCCTGACTACGTTTCTGTGGTCGTTTGTCGGTCAAGTGCAAGGGGTCGTGTTGGTACGTAACTGACAAATAAGTTTGTGTTGCTTCGTACTTGACGCGATTCTTGCTCCTGATTGATGATTGATCATCTCTTCTAGTTTTTTGTTTTTTGGCACACTTATACTTTCCAGCTTCTGGACATACAAGCTGTGGTCACAGGTGTCGTCCTTCCCTTCCCCCGCCCGGTTATTGCCTTCATTATTTTTGGCGCATAGGGTTCAGTACCCAGTGATCATTGAGTTTTCATCGAGTGTTGCTAACTCACGCTCTCGCGCTTTCCGCAAGCGTTTAGTGCACAAGACGAAATTTTATACGAGTACGCATCCGGGAGGGTTCGAACTCACGGAGCTGACGTATTATACCAGGCTCGAGGATATAATCTGATACGCCACCGGGGCAGTGAGTGATATAGAGCCGGTCGCCCCCGGTGATCTAGTTGGGTTACACTCGAATACAACTACAATTAATACTAGCGTTGGTCCTTGAGTTAAAACACCACCTTTGTGAGCTTTGTTGGCTAAATAAATTTGCAGAAATAAATGGGAAAAAAGGATCAACTACCAGCTGAAATCGCCTATCAGCGTGGGTAGGTACAAATAGACGCAAATCGACGAGGGAAGAAAATGCTGAATTCTTCTGGCGATAAAAATTGCGGCACGTACCGTAGTGGGGAGGGGGGAGGGGAGCCCGCTGTATGACCCCGAATCTAAGTTACACTACTGGAAGGGTGAGATTAATGCGAGCAATCACAATAAGTGGGATGGGAAAAAGAGCAGAAGTGAAGTATATTATTGTTGCTGAAATAATACGATACCCACGCGAGTTGCACCAATCGACTCGATCTGGACTGACTGCTGTAATATTATAAAAATATAAGTACCCTCCAGCTGTCTGTTATATCAAAGATTTTGTCGAAACCCATCTTTGCAAGCTGTGTGTGATATTCCGATCGCGCGTATTACGGGTTGTGTGTATTCGTGAAGGATATATGTCGGCGACTCCCCTTGCAACTACAGTGTAGCTATCAGGGTCAACAGGGTGATGTTAGTAGTCAGACTGTGCGCGGAAACTATAAAACCCGTTTTTGAGGGGGACCAAATCTGACACCTGTGGAAGGAAATGCATCACTTAATCAAGTGAATCCTGTAAGTCGTATAGCTGGTGAAGGGAGGGCGGAGTTTTTAAGGACGTGGGGGCCTGGTTGAGATCAAGAGGGAGCGGAGGGGGAGGAGGGGAAAGGGGGGGGGGGCGGGCGGGGCAGCTCAGCTTGTGCGTTGAAACTGTAAATCCTTCGAGGAGATAAATCTGAGTGTTTTGCAAAGAATGCAACAGTTCACAATGGGGGGGAGGGGCGGGGCAGCTCAATCTGTGCGTGGAACCTATACACCCTATATCCTGTAAGTCGTACAACCAGTGACTAGAGGGCGGAGTGTTCGAGGGGGTGGGGTGGAGGGGGGGGGCGGGGGAGGTGGAAAGGGGGAGGGGAGGGGGGCGGGCGAAAGGGCCTTAGGTCGCATAGACGTAGGTGTTTGCTATACGCGTGATGCTAGATCTAGGCGATGGTGCGGGTGGTGGGGAAGGAGGGGCCCTTGGGAGCGGCGGGGGGGGGGGGGGGGGGGGTGAATTGCAGCAGCGGCGTGGATGGCTCTAGAAAGATAATGAGGTGATATCCAGTGCGTGGAAGTGTTTATTGCTCTGGGGGATTTCGATATTAGGTACGGCGTTTGAGCAAGAGAGAGCTGGGGAAAAAAACCGGGCGGGGGGGGGGCGGGGGAGGGTTTTCAAGAGGTTTAGGTCACATATAATATGAAAATACTCCAGCTATGAGATCAAAGATTGGGTCGAAACTCATCTTTGCAAGATTGTGTGTGTGATACTCCGATCACGCATATTAATCATATATGTGGGGGCTTGCTATACGCGTGGTGCTAGGTCTAGGCGATCGTGCGGGTGGTGGGGAAGGAGGGGGCGTTGGAAGGGGGGAATTAATGAAAGCTACGTCATGGATGGCTTGAAAGATAATGACGTGACATCAATTGCGTAGGAGTGTTTATTATTGTGGGCGATTACGATTGTAAGTGAGACGTTTGAACAAACGGGGTGGGGGAAAAACAAAAGAGGGGGGAATACGCAATTGGTCCATGTACAACTTCCTTAATCACACGCAGCGGGCATGGTCAGTCACCTTACGGGCCCCGGATGCTTGATTGAGTTACAATATCATAAGAAACGCATTCGACACGTTTCGTCGCCAGACTAGACTAAAGGGTCAGTCGGCGTGTGCTCGGATTTATCCGATCGAAGTCTGATGAATGCAGCTCGGAATCGGATCAAATAAAAAACGGTAGCTATCAATAGTAGAACATTGTTGTGATTGTTAGTCTATATCGAAGTCTTGGCAATATCTTACATACTGTACGCTCAGACTATGATTGTGTGTGGTGACTTTTTTACTCTACCAAGTTTTGAATCGAACAATTCGAAGTGCTGCCCTGCCCTACCCGGAGCATGGGTGCCGGCGTATGCCGGCACCCATGCGAAGCCCTTGTATCCTGTACAATAATGTGTATCGAGGCTCTCACTCTGTGATAAAAGCTGCAGAGGTGGCACCGACGTGTCTGTGAATACCACTTGTGGTGCGAAAAGAGTAGAACATAGTTCAGGAAGTAAGTGGCGCATATGTGGCAAAATATGAAAACCAAGAGAAAATCAGGAGAAGGAAGGAGGTGTAAGGAGACGTAAGGAGTGATCGAGGTAGGGCTGGGCGTCACCTGATCAATACGGTACAATGCCTATCCTACGGGCAGATGTACTCGACAGGTTGTTGTACTTACCGACAGACCATCCCATAGTAAACTTCTTTGCAACATTCCCTTCAACGTTCCCCGATACTTAGTCTATGGTAGGAAGTCCGTTATAGTGGGAAGTTAGCTACGACATGAAAATACAGAAAACTGACGAGAAGTAACGAACCGAGACTCAAGTGCTCCCTGAAATGTAGATCTCGGCCTGGCTGACCACACCGAGTCCAATCTCCGTGGTTTGTGATCGTAGAACAGACGACCAACACACAACGGTCGGCATTGGAACTACGTCTCCTAAACAGTTGCGGTGCGCGTTATTCTTGTCGCCCTCATAATGGGCGGGGCACCCGGTTCTGTGCCGCTCCTTGCCCACCCCTGGCAATCCATGGTCCCGCCTTCCTGCCACAAATGTGCACCATAGCTATGACTACTATCACAACGTCAACGCAGTGAAATTTATCAACACACCTCCGCCTCATGTTCTTAAGCCAAACGGAGTGAAAAAGACGGGTATACCAACATTGTATAGCTGCTTCAGTGGGTCGGATGGGCAAGTTCTATAGCTGGAGGCGCAGGTCCGTTAAACCGGGTGCTAGGACGAGCTAGGAAGAATACACAGTAGGGAGATTGAGGAAGTCCATTTACTGTGTTTATGTTTCACCACAGTCGAAAATCGCCACAATTGCGTGAGAAAACGTTGTTTTCTTGAGTGCAACGAGAAGCATTCGCCAGCTGGACTTGCAACATGAGGTTCCTTCTAGAAGACGCATGTTGCGGTTGAACGGGTGAGTCAATTTGTTTTGAGATTCCTCACCTGGGGAGCTCTGTGCCTCAGCCAAAACAATGACATTAAAAAAAACGGGAAGCTCAAAGCGCATAACAATTCCCCGGTCTAGATATTTAACGACCTCCGTCGTATTAGTACTGAAAAAGACAAGTTACACACCAACGATCATGGGTATGACGCCCCAGTCGAAACATGTTGGTCAAAATGCCCCACCCTGCCGTAGCGTGCATCGAAAACGAAAACGGAAAGCCCGCGGTCAGATACACCCTTCTCCCTACCCGACAGGTCGACGACCGGCTGCTTTGATCAGGCCGCAGCAAGCGACGTACACAATAACCATGACTATTGATATCACCACGCAAACGGTGTAAAGCGCAGCCGGCCAAACTCCGTCGTCAGGTCCCATAAGCGTTGCGATGATCGCAGGGATCAAGATCTCGCCCAGAGCGCCACCGATGACCATTCGTGACGTGTTCTTACCCGAGAGGAAGAACCCTGCCTCCAGAAAGGAGTGTTTCGGGCCCGCGACGGTATTGGTATTGAATGTTACGAGCGATCAGCGTGGGGGAGCGGGTTGAATGAGGGCGAGTGGACATGTTGATTTGGGACGCAAATTGGTTCTGCGTTGATGTCTGCAAGGCACATAAACTGCGTTGATATCTGCAAAGCACATAAATAGGGGGCGGATGGCAGGGGAAGGGTGGAATCGAAGCAACGTGTGTACGAATGCCTGCCGCGCTTGCGCGCGCAAGGATTACACATTTCGCTTGAAGTAGAGGGATGGATATTCCAGAAAAGGGCGAGACGCACGCATGCTTGACACATCCTTCAATTAAAACGCTCATGTCAGCACCAGCCATTTTGACGACAAAAAGAGGCCTCTCGGTGCGTTTGCGCGCAACCTCAACATATTGCGGTGTGTCTTGTTGATGCACGGTACTGTACGGGAAGGCATGTACTCGCTAAACTCTTTGGTACGATGTAGTGCTGTGACGTACACACGCTATTAGGTCGGTGGTTCCTCACCTTGCTCTCCACCATGCGCCATCAGACAACCCTACTGCGTTGAACACATTAAACAATTATATATTTTTGGCGTAGTTCCTGGACGTGAAATTGTTTTTTAGGGTAGTCAATGGGCATGCTCCAAACGTGTTTCTTGTTTTTTTACAACTCCTTGTTACTTGAGTGTGCTACTGTATGATAC
Source organism: Undaria pinnatifida (assembly GCA_012845835.1). Lineage (NCBI taxonomy): Eukaryota > Phaeophyceae > Laminariales > Alariaceae > Undaria > Undaria pinnatifida. The sequence goes on from JABAKD010000027.1 coordinate 12,254,091, forward strand.
CACCCGGGAGAACACACGAGGGCACATCTAGGTCTAAGTGATACGGGCGAATTGTGATGGTGACTAGTCGTCTCTGCTTGATAGCAACCATTGACAACTCAGTTGGTTATTGATGGATACGCCACCCTCGACCTTGGCAGAACCTTCACATACAGCGCATGCTTCCATTGCCATTTCTGCTAGTTCTCGACATTAGTCATGGAGTCAAGTGATCGAACTGAAATCGTGCGTCGAAACGCTCCGCGGGGCGTCACCATTTTCTACTCCAGCCGTGTTCACGGATCATGTAGTACGGCGTTTGCGCGGCGTGTCGGGTTACCACCTTATTTACTGGAGGTTCAATTGATCTCGCAGTGCTCTCCACTAGCAAGAAATACGACGAGGATATTCGTGGCTTCTTGCCTTCATGAACGCGCGTTGTAGTGGGATGAAGGACTGTGCCTTCGTCCGCCTCCCAGTGCTAAGAAACTACGGAATATGTACATTCCATCCAACTATCGTCTGTTCCGCCACAAATAAACACTCCCGTTGCATCTTGTGCTCTGGACGATAGACATGTTGTGCCGTCGATGCTCAGAGCATTTGTCGGCAGCCGAACGCATCTGAGGTTTACCCCCTTGAACAGGCCGTAGCCGTATCCAACGTGCGCGAGACCTGCGATACCTGAGTTTCTTTGGTTCGGAATGGCTCGCGTTATACAACATGGTATAAGAATACAGCCGATGTTGTACGTTTGCGTCATGCAATACGCCGTAACAAACAAGCACACAGTACGATGCTGTGATAGTGGCAACCATTACCGCTCCTCAGTGGTGCATGCCGTTATGAACTTTGTATTCCAATGTCAGGCTCTGTATCGATTACCAATGTATTTGTATGCAAAGAGCATGCATTTGCGGAGTAATTAATATTATTGAGACCATATTGTGTCCCTATCAAGAGGATATGCACGGTATACACTTTTTGCAGGGGCTACTGCGCGACCATGGACTGATCGATCACTTGAACAAAAGGTTCCAACGTACAATGGAAGGAGTTCTTTCACACAGCATGACGCGATATCCTAATGTCTTACTTTGTGGTGCCGCCGGGAAGAAGTCGGTATTCTCATTTTCTATAGCCGGATGATGCCCTCGGAATCGGTGGCGATCGACGTGAGATGTGGGAAGACCTAGAATCGACGTACACCATAACTGCACCGGCGAGACTGTCCGCGTCAAGAGTACGGAACTGGCCGTCAACACCATAAGTTAAGACAAGGCCAACATGGTCTTTTTTATGGATGTAAGATATGACCAGCGACGAGGGAGGCGACGGGGGATCCAATGAATGGCCGGCGTTCGAATATTATAGAACGTCCTCGTCTAAGGCTTGTCGCCCGTGTACCAGACCATTTGATATGATGGCCCGTAGTAACGCGACCTTTCACGCGTCCCATTTCCAGGCGACCATACGTCACTAGTATCTAGACAACTTGTCCCGCTGGAAGACGACGAGGAGAATTTCACCGAACACCCCATCGCTACGCCAACCGAGTTGATGGCTCTGCAGTTGTCCCGTGCCAGCTTGGGTATGGACAAGCAGGCTAACACGAACAACCGTGCAAAGGGCAAGATCGCATCCAAGGTCGGCGCTGAAAAACCTTGATGCTCCATGCCTGCGTCCACGACTCATAAAGACTTGGCCTGAATGTTATCAGAAAGGAGCACCGCGTCATCGAAGGACAGAAATAGCACAATTTCTATATGATCAAGTGCACCCCTCGTGTCTACGGTCACGAGAAGCTAGACTCCAACTTCGATATCGACTCCGGTGGCGTTTTTAGCAGCGGATGGCTCCAACTGACGTACGGTTTGGTCAAGGGCAACGGAATGACTTTCCTAACCCATGGCGGCACCACGCATCAGTTAATCGACGACAAGCCCTTCCTGAACGGACGAATGGTCGAAAACTGTTGGATGTACCGAAGACAACGGTGACCTACGGTATAAAAAGGTGACGTGTCACTACTACCTGCAACCTCTACAACACCCCCGTTCAACAAAAGCCGAGTGCGACTTCCGGCTTATCGCTTCAGGCTTAGCGTTCCATATCTTCTCTGCGGCCGCATAAATAATGGGAAGGGCTGAAACCATCCCAGGGTAGGGCGTTGCACTTTTCAGGCTTTAGGCCAAACGTTTCTGACCGATCTGACCGGTTGAGCTCCCCAAGTGTGGGGCTATTGGTTACTTTGATAACTTCGCGACTATGTTTGCTTTACGCCTAGCGCATAGAAATGTTGGTCGTGTTGCGCGAACGAATGTCTTCGAGGTCACGTTTCGGGTGAGGTAGTGGGATCGTCATGCTAGGAGCTCAGACACTTCTACTGCACCCCTAGCGTAGGATGGCTCGTGTGCTGCCAACCTCGGGAGTGGTGTCCCGCATCTGCTGAAATATGACGTTGTGGGGGCACTGGAAACGTCTAGAGGAGGACTTGCATATGTGCCTTCAAAATGGAGTTTGGCACTGGCGTCATCCACCATTGTCATCACGCCCCAAGTAAACGCCGATGGGATCGTCGTGGCAACATCGTCTGGTATCGGTGGAACATCGTAGCTTGGCAAGGGCTTGAGGCCGCCAGAGCACAATCGCTCGCGGTTTTTGGACCACCGGCGCGCCATCACTTGGGTCACTGGAACATCACCGCACGAGGCCGTTGAAGCATCGTTATCTGGCATCGCTGCAGCATCCCCATGTGGAGCAGACAGGTCGACACCACCTGAAACGCCTGTGGTCTCTGACGCTCCTCGTGGCCAGCGCGTGAATCATCCTTTAATAGAGGCAGCGCAAACAACGAGGACACCTGATTCGGTGCCTTCGTTCACCGTGAACTGGAGGAGGCTGACGCGGTCATGCTAGGGGCAATCAAAATGCAGTCTCGCGACAGTGTCTTTGGCGTGTGGGCTCGGCGATAGGGAAGAATCCGGGACACTTGAGGCATTCGTGTACACCGGCACATGTTTCTCAGGCCTCCCGCTGTTTGCAGAGGTATCGGTAGGTTTGAGATGAAAAAACAGATACATTGACCGAACAAATCAACCGTAGATGCGCAGCAGGTGGGGATGGCGTTTAGGGAAGGAGGTTACCTTCCTCCCTAGCGTTCAGGGTGGGCTTCGGGTGCTAGTCCTGCGCTAAAGAATATGGGCCAAAGCACATGGCATTTATAACGATGAGGCCGAGCCAAAGCGTGAAATGCCCCCCCCCCCTCATACAGCATTTCGACACACGCTACAGTCAAGGTGCATATTTATTTTTTATGGTCCCTCACGTGCGGAGCTCCATGCCTCACCTCAGACTATATTTGAGTAAACTGAAACGGCAACCTAATAACAAACCCATGACCTAGGTATTGACAATAGTGGTATTGATAACCAAGAATGACATTCCGACGACTTCGGAATAAGAAGACTCGTCATCCAGGTTTGAGCTTCCCCAAAACGTGCTGCATCTATCGCAGCATGAGTAATTACTAGATTTTTGCAGGGTGTTGGCACGCTATCTCTGTTCGGTGGGTACGGGCTTGGCCGTCTGCTAATTTCGTTTGTTTGAACATCTATTCCTCGGTAAAATATGCAATCATGGGAGTGCTATTGTTGCGCCTATCTGGTAGCGCGTGTGGTTGCTTCTTTCTTGCATTCCCACCTCCCCGGTACAAGTCCCGTGTGCTTGCTGCGATTAGGGGTTTGTGACAGTTGAAGCTAGTGTTTGGTGGAGGCCCAGCACAATCAAAGATTTGAATATGCCGCCACTACAAGAGTTTCTGGAGAAGTATGGGGCTCCTTGTGACCACAGTGGCCAGTACTCTACCGAGTCGCTGATTATAAACATTCTCGTCTTGGCAAATTCGCCAATTCAACGGAGCAGGCCCAACTAATTCTCTGGAACCGATCTCTGCAGCCTAGAGAGCTACTACATTGAATGCTTCCGGCCGGCAACCCCAGAAAATCGCCAATATTGAGCGAATGAAGTCAAGCACTTGCGAAAATTCGAGTAAAGAAGCTCCTGTTCGATTTTCGGCCTAGCGGCAAGTATTACGCTGCAAGATCATTATTTAACACTGCCGCTGACATCGCCCTTGAGGGATTCACTTGTCATGAGCATGTACTACTCGTAATGTAAACTAGAGAAATAAGTACGAGGTATCGTTGGCAGTTAACAGTGAGACTCCTCGTACGAATAACCTGGCCATGGACCGTGCTGCTTGCCGAGTTGATTAGAGGTTGATTGACCAACTTCCAGGCCTGAGAGCCATATGTACAAGCCCATAAACTTTCATCTACGCTGAAGCTTACTCTCGGCCTCGCCACAGCGTGCGGTAGAAGTACAGAGACTGAGTTACGCGCGCCAATTATCTTGCTTAGGGGACCCAAATGCGACTCGAACGATTGCAGCAGGGTATCCGGGGGTGCTTGAAGGTGGCCAACCGATACTCGGCAGAGCCAGATAAGGCATTGGCTGTTTGCTTGGCACGCGACCTCCAGAGATTCGACCTCCCCACGGAATGACAAAAACCAGACTACATACTGTAGTTCGTATTCTTCGCAGTAGTTGTACATCTTGAGGTTGGTCCAGAGGCTTAAAAAAGGGAAGTAAGGGTATCTACTGTACCGAATATATTTTTTGGGGGTGTTGGTATCTACGTAGCTCGGTGGGTAGATTGCTATGTAACCATCAAAATATGTGTCGTGAATTGGATTCTTGCCGGCTTCGTATACGTTATTTTCGAGTGTGCGCGGTGTAGACATGAATGGTTATGATAGTGCGTTCCTGAAAACTACTAACGTAATACGTCGCGAGGAGGGAACCCCGGAGATCTCGGCTACGAGTTCGGCGAGAATCAATTAACGAACTCGAAAAACAAATTTTGCTGGATATTCAACACTGCCCGCTGAGCTACGAGGTCACGTGATTTGGATATGTAACGTATAGCACTACTAGCCTTAACCCTACTCCCAAACCTAACATACGTGTGTCGTGGGTTTTGCTGACTATATTTTTGTTCCGTTGGAGCGAGCACACGGGAGGCATTGTGAACAATTATGCTGGAGTGTTCCTAAACAGTAGTACGGGGCGAGGGGAGAGTCCCGGAGATCCCTGCTGTAAAGTCGGTGAGAACCGATTAACGAACTCAAAAAAATATATTTTGTTGGCTATGGAGCGCTACCTACTGCGTCACGCTACTGAGTAGCTCAGCGGGTAGTGCTGTATAACACACAGGGGGTGATCAACCCTAAAGACAAGAAAAACAGTAGAAAGACGACCACGGTGATTGTCAAAGGGACGGGTAAGGATGTGTACAAATTAAAGGAATAGTGGTCGCTGACGAAGTGGCTGACGCGTGACTTTAACCGTTAGCGGCCATAGATCAACGCCCAATGGGCGTAACACCGGCATGGATGGCCGTTACTAGGCCACACATGCTTTCGTGTTTGCCGCCCTCTCTCAATGTCCTTGTCTTAGCCAATCGCACACTCGTCTGATCAGCTGGTGTTCATGTTCGATACCCCGTGTTTTTTCTTCCCGTCACAACTGCGGGCTTGGCCCCATATCTTAGAACATGCTCGTCTTAATCGACCCCCGCACGTTGCTGCGCACCGAGCGCAGCGAACTGAAGCTAAAGCCACGAGAAACGTGTGAACGGTACAATGTTGAGTGGGAGCCGTGTCTAATCCTCAGCCCCGTCGCCACTTCGACGGCTGTAATGAATATAGTCATTGTTTGCGTTGACGATAGTGCCGTCTATCCTCTAGGGTTGTACTTCGTATGTTTATGGGGATTGCTTGTCAGAGAACGTTTGCGTTTACGTCCATTCTCGGTTGTTTCCTTCTATATCGACTGCTTGGTGATAGCAGACTGGCTCGCCGTACTGAAGCAATGGGGATGTATTCCTGAACGTTTTTAGCTGTCTGATGAAGCTGCCATGAATGTAATAACCTGCAGTTCTATGCCTCACACGGTCACGTGGTTATTTGACGTACCACATCATCTTCGAATCGACACTGGTACTCCGCCGTACAAAGATCGAGATGTCCGCATCGGTATCGAGGGCGACGTTGAAGAAAAGCACCAATGGTTTTGGAGGCGATTGTGACGTACCTCGTTACAAGAAGAGATCTACCATTCCAAACACTGCCAGAAACCTTATCACAAGACGGACTGTGACATTGATTAAACCAGCTGTCCAGCTTCTGCTCCTTCTGTAGACGTAGTTTTCAGTCACGTGAAGTGTGGCGGTCGTGTACGCTTCCACTTATTGTCACGTGCAACTCCCAAACAGCCACAAATACCAAAACACGAGTTGAAGAACAACACACTCACCTGCACTGGGGAGAAGTGAAAGGGCGAGCGGAAAGGTCGACGCCATGAACAGGCCGAACAGGCCCACCCCTAGCGCGGCCCATGCCAAACTGATCTATTATGCGGGGGGAACGGGGGAAAAGGGCAAGTGCGAACGAAACTCGTTAACGGGGTGCATTCACGCCCTTGCACTCATTGGCACAGCTACACAATACCCAAAGAGGCAACAAACCCCCTCGTCGGAAACGGCGGCGAACACATTCCAATATCGGACCTGGGGAGGAGACGAGCAGGGATAATCCAGCCGCTCCTCCAAACTATAGGTTGATTGATTTCACGTCGGCGACTGATGTTGAGCTTCTTTTGTAATAATTTGTACCTACAATACCTCCAGCTGCATACACGCGTTCTTATACCGCCGTGGGACTGCGTGACCAAAATGGCACGACATCACGTTTGACCTGCACCAACCGCTACCGCTTCCGTTGCTTTGTCGAATATCGTAGCAGTGCCATCTTGGATATGAGGTAATCCTTTGGTTGGTCGCATTAGACGCGCACGTCTGCCGTAACATGTGTCACTACCTATCGGTTTATCGTCGGTCGAACCCATGGGGTACTACGAGGAGATTCCTGTACTTCGCATACGTTTGCTGAAATCTAGAACGGTACAGGTTGTTGCGGCACGAGCACTTCAATTTCTTACCCTTCCGGCTAATAGGAGCAGCACAGACGACAGTAGACCGCCAAGAAGGTTAGCCCTGACGAGGAAAGCCGTCGAAAACCGAATGGCCAGGGGTACTGCCAGAAATCTCCCCACCGTGATGCCACCCCAGAACAGGCTGGCGCGGAGCAACAGCAGGAATGTGCGCATCGTCAAGGAGGTGCGAGGGACTCGCGTTACGCATGCCCCGTACCAGGGCCGTGGATTGCGTGCCCATAAGGGCAGTCCTCTCGCTTGTGGAGCCATCCCACGCTAGAAGCGCAGCAAATTTTTCCAAGCTTCCAACATGAGGAGCTTAATATATCACCCGAACCATACCTTCGGAGACACATCCGATCAGCGGTTTTACGCGCTAGTCCCCCAACTAAATCTTAAAAATAATCACATTTGCCGATAGTCCCACCACATCTAAGGAGCTCAACCTGTCAGAAACATTTGCGCCGAAGGTACAACCCCTACCGTTGGATGATTCTTGGTTGCTAAATCGACTATCCTTGGCAGCGTCGCCAAATCTTATTTTCCAACGGGCTGTGTTGTTTCGGGGGAGGAGCAAGACTTGAGATTACACGGCCATACTTAGAGTTGGCGTGTACGAGAGAGCAAAACAAAAAACAAATTCGAGGGTGATGGCACCGGCAATGTTTTGGTAACCCAGCCGAAGTGGTAACAGCGACCAAAAGACGCCGGCGATCGGCACGTAACCAACCGTGGCAAAGACGAGGTTGTGCTTGGTGCCAGCATTAACCCCACATAAGCCCACGACGCTAGAAACGCGAAACTACAACAAACGGCCCGACCACACAACCCCAGCGATCTAACGACATTGAACTAGTTACGATGAGAGCGACGTGTGCAATATAATTATTCCTGACCCTTCACACCTGGCCATGCGGACGGCGCCCGCCCCTCCGGATAACCCATCTCGCAGCACAGCAATGGCGATCCACGCGCCGAACCCGACCTCGGCTCCGACGTAGAGAAACAAAAAGAACGCTAACAGAACAATCAAGGAGATCGGCGGAATGCCTTTCCCTGTCCCTCCTTTTTGTGGCAGCATAGCTGTTTTGCCACTCTGGGTTTTCTTTTGATCTTCGGCCTTGTTGATCCCAGCCGGGGGTGATCTGTCGAACCACATACATTCCGCCCCTATTCTCTCTCCAAGCTGTTGCGCCTGTGAGTTATCCCCAAGGGTGTGCTCTGCCGATTCGTCCGGTGGTGAAGCACGGCGATTGCCTTGCTCATCCGTCGAGCTACTCTTAACCGGTAGCAAGCCCGTTGTAGACGATTCAGGAGTTATCTCTTCTTCCTGTTGACAATCGGGCCCCGTGGTGCCAACAATGAAGTCGCCCGAAGGATGTCGCTGTGCTGCTGCTCAGTGGATATTTCGGCCAGGAAGAAGCGATGGAGAATAATTTAGTTGAATGGTAGAATACGAGGAGATATGCAGGTCCGGAAATCCGTAACTCTATTGAATTCCTCGGTCATATGCATCTCCTGCTTTTGTTGAGGTTGTTTTTAGTAAGCATGGACGCCCGACATCTTCCCTATCCCGCACCATCCGATGTCGCCACCGAGGCAACGCCGACATAGCTCGGCGCTACTAAGTACGCGCATTCTGGCTGTGACGTACGAATATCCGAGAAGCGAGTGCATCCGCAACAACTGAGTTGTACAGGGCGTAGAAACACGCTCGTCTCGTCCCGAACTCACAGCAGGTAATCAGTAGCGTTCTTAAACTGTTACTAATGTACAAACAAATAAGACTTGTGCGCACTCTATTTCAGACCATCGGGCGGCTGCCGACGAGGACAACACGGCAACCCTTGTTCTACTGGAGCAGTAGCAGTATCCTGCACCATCAGCGGGCCACGTTCAGCTTACATGAATCACGATGGCCCGCCTTTCTAACTAACACTCCTTTTTTATGCCGCCTCGCCATATGTTTCGTGCAGCCGTGGATTCACTTGTGAACACCGCTGAAACTCACACCTTACCTGATTCACTTGTGATTCACACCGCTGAAACTCACACCTTACCTTCCATCAAGTCCGCGTAGCTTCCGGACGTTGAAACGCTATCTGGCGAACACGTCGTTCCGTCCGATTCCTCTAGGATAATGCTTTGTTCACTTTCTTGCACAGGCCAGCCTCCGGTGTCATTGCTAGAGCCGTCGTCGACCCCAAAGCAAGCCAGAGATGCCGGAATTGCGATTAGACCAAACGCTACAAAGACCGTCCGGTACCCGAGCTGGTCTACGGCGACCGGGGCCACGATGGCTCCGATGCTGAAGCAACAGTGCAACCCCTGATTATCATGATCGTCATCGTCATCATCACCATCATCGGTGTTGACATCACCATCATCATCACCGCCGTCGTGATCACCAACGTCACCATCATGATCATCATCACCGTCATCACCGTCATCACCATTGTATCATCATCACCATAGGATGTGAAGGTAAGAGACAAAACACAGGAGCCGAAACGGGCAGCGGACGGGCGTTTACTACGCTGTCATATTTTCTCCGTTGTAACTGTGGCCACGTTTTGGAGGAAACTTCAATGAAATAACATGATTGAAGGATCACGATTGCACCACGTAAAAGAGTGCATAATTAGTGCTGGCATCTGCCAACGAGGTCGAAGCTCCACATTGCTGTCATCAAACGCATGGTCCGTGTCCGCTTAGTCGCTTGAAGAGAGGGTTTGTTGTATACTCTTAGAATTGTTGTGTTACTATTGTTATCTGCGGCGATGGGGGGCAGACTTCACCGACGTGACACCAGAGCCACGGCACCGGCCGCTGCTTTTTCCCCTATAATACTGCCAGAACCCAAGAGTTCCCCCTCCAGCGAAGTGGCTGAGGCTCTAACATACGCAATCTCGGATGACCGAGGCCTCCGATGGTAGCAAACCAATGACATACCCCAACTCCGACGTCGCGTTGATAGTACGGTGTTCGGCCCCATACAGTGATTTGACTTCGCTGTCTTTACCCCTGTCTTCCCCGTCTCAGCTACGCTATGAGATACTATACTCGCGTCCTATGGGTCTTTGCGGGTGTATACAGCAGAAGCCTTGAGGACTTCCATGTACCTTGTCTCTGGATGACCCTCTGCGGTCACCCCTCCCCCAGCTGCCAGCGCAGTGGCTGCACCGATGGGCAATGAGTGGAGGCCGACTTCGCTGGTATCATCCCCTGCGTTCGCCACCATTTGCCAAATTGCCGCAAACGCCTCCATATACCTCCACACTCTAACCTCTTTACCGGGCGGACACGACGACAAGGGGCGCTTTCTGGCAATACCGGATAACCGGATAGTAACTCCACTCTAAGGGCGACGGCACCGCCGCCTGCTTCTACCCCGGAGAACGGCCCCCCGGTGCAGTCGCGTGTGCGCACGAAACCCGATCCCTGTTGGGCCTGGTCACCTTTATGACTTCGGAAATGAACCTCGAAGCTAGCAGCTTGGAGCCAGTTCAACGAGGTCAACCGCTGCCCCCCCCGGTAAAAAGCTTCGTCTCGCCTTGTCAAGCAATGCACGGGGTATACCTGTCCGGTCGACGAGTCGAAGATTTCGTCGGACCTCGCCACCGAACAAATTGCCCAACGCGAAAAGCACCCAAAGAACTCGGCGGACTGGATCCCACAAGAAAGCTTGGCCTTGTCCTCCCAACAGTACGTCACTCGAAGTCGATCGGCGCACTCGTTTTGGGATCCCTGTGATGACGTGCGACCGTGTAACCCCTTTCAATGCGCGTTCAGCATGCAGCGAAAATGTGGGCAACTCGAATTTTTCGTTGACGCGATGGAAGCGTAACACGCCTGACCTTTTTCCCGCAATAGCACCGGCTTAATTACCCGCCGATGCTCATCACGCCACAAGCCCGACCAACGCCTGAATCTTCTCCACATCAGCCGACGCCGCTTCAGACTATTCAACTGCTCCATTCAACCCCCAAAATGTGGTGCAAGACCGGAAACTTGACGGGGAAGCTCGGTGAGATGATGGCGCACCCAACTGCTGAATGAGCTGGCTACTAACTCTCCTAAACATATCGCGACCTCCGCTACACGCAGAACCTGCGTCCTCAACGGATACCGATCCGGGACGTAAGAGCTAGTCATCTGGCGCTGCCGCCTCCGTATGCCTCATGATCGGTTTCGACCCCACGGAAGGGCCAAGCCCGTCCCTACATTCATCGGCTTTGGCCGGCGCGAAGCGAGTGGGGGGCGGGGGCGCTCTCGACGCTCCACTGACGCTGCCATCGTCGCCGTTGCCGCCGCCGGAATCATCGACACCACTGCCAGCACCACCGACGCCGCTTATTCCGCCGCCGCCTCCGTTGGCCGCTCCCGCCGCTTTGCCCTTGCCCTCTTTCGCCGGTTCATCATCAGCGGCACAACCGCTGGAAGCAGCACAGCCATCTGGTGACCCACCAACGCCCCCCTCCCTCCGCGCTTGGTCTTGCCTCCCCTCGTGCAAGCGGGACCGTCGTACATGAAGACGAAAGCAACCCCAAAATGGCACTTGCCGCTGATGAACCACGGCCGGTGCTCGACGTCCGGGACACCTGCCGCTATGGCGAGGCAGGACCGACGGCAGCAGGAGATTGGAGGACGCCGGCGTTCATAAGACATTCATTGTTTACGCAGGTGGCCACTCTCGGACACCTTCGGCCCCGGTATACCCGGGAAAGCACTCACCGCCTTCGGGTAGGACAAGCTGTGGCCACAGATGTCAGAGACGGAGCACAAATCAAGTGTGACCTTGACCAGGTCCGTTTTAACCAGTTTTGCCGGCTTGACACGGTTCCCCCCGCTGTTTGTGATAGCGTATTGCTCCATCATACTGTTGATGAACATCTTGGCCCCGAACTCTAACCCTACGCGCAGAGCCTCCACCTGAGCACAGGCCACGTGTAGATCCGAAGCGTCCTGCAGAATCCGCGCATCGTATCTGTTACAATCACGTGTTCCAGTATGCAAAGGTGCTGTGACAACGGGAGAGTGACATCGGCCCCACCGCGCAGCACGAAGGTCAACAAATATATACCATCCAGATCTTTTTGGCATGGAGTAGATTGGGAACGAGGTGTCAATGATCTCTCCCACGTTCTCTTGCCCTGCCTCCCTCTGCATAGATGCCGAACACTCCTCGCAGATCACCTGCCACAACCGAATCGTGGGGTTGCTGCGTCAGGTCACGGTGCGTGCGGTGACTATTTTTTTTATCTGCTTCACGAAGCAGTCAAGGGATCGCAGGCATCGCAATCTCCAAGGAGAGCCCGGTATACCGCCGGTGCGCCCCGTCCGTCGTGGACTGCGTGACTGAGTGCGACCAATGGCGCGCCGGCGGCTCCGGCACCTCTCAGAGGTCCGCCGTGTCCGAGACACCTCTATGCCCCCCGAAGAGCCCGCCTTGCTGTTCATAGAGGGCGCCAAGGGCTCCAGCACCGCACAGATCGCCGCAATAGCCGACCCCCCTCCCAAGGTCCCACGGCGAGCCCGCCTCCCTGTTCGCCCATGGCGAGCACACCTGGCGGTTCATGGAGGGCACTAGGGACTCCGGCAACGCCAATGGCGCCGCCGAAGCCGACCCCCGCCCCACGGCCCATGGCGGGTACACCCACCTATCCGCAGAAGGGCCGGTGGCTCCGGCACCGCCCAGAGCACCGGGATAGCCATCCCCACCCCCAGACTCGAGATGAGCACGCCCATCTGTCCGTAGGTGGCACCGACAACTCCAGCGTCACCCCAAGCACCGCTGTATCCGACCTCCCTTGCTTTGGACGATTGTGAGCCCATCCGTTTGTCCGGTGGGAACGCCGGCAGCTCCGGTGTCACCCAGAGTACCGCGACATCCAATTCTCCCGCCGAGCCGGCGGCGATCCCGCCTGTTGGTTCGAGAAGAGGGCTGGGGGTGCCGGCACCGCCGAGGGAACCGTCATATCCGTACCTCCCCGCCGGGCCCACACCAAGCCAGCCCGTCTGTCCAAGCGATCCTGCCCCGCAGGCCCGTCGGCAACCCGTTGACCGAGCAGAGCGGCACAGGGGGAGCCGTGGCTCGCCAGGGGTTGGTCGGCCGTGTAGCCGCCGAGCTGCGGTTCGACCCCGCCGGCGATATTCTTCCCCTCCCCGGAAACAGATCGGCGCGTGACGTCGACAAAGTCGTCAATCGTCATTTGTAACACGGATAGGAACTCGTTCGTCGTGTCCTGATCGAGGGTTGCGGGGTCGACGTGTGACACGGACCTCACCCTCTCGGTGTCGCTGACCGCCTTTGTCTCCCGCAGGTCGACCTTCGTGGGTAAAGGAAAACTCAGTTGATGTCCCTGGTGATTGGCGAAACAGTGCCACATATGATATCATGCACTAAGAGGTGACACGTAAACCGTGCTCGCTTCGTCGTCAATTTCGATGGTTGCTGTTTTCCCGTTGTTGGCTCATTAATACGAGCACTTGACTACGGTCTTGCTGTGTGTCACGCATTTTATTATCGGCCGTTCGTATTCTCCAGCACTCCAACATTGTCGCCATTTCTCGCTGCCTTCAAACCGAGCAACAGACAACCCCCATGCACAGACCAGATAATCCGCATCGCATTCGAGGTCTATCGGTCCCGATCGCCTGCTTATGATACCGCAGGTACCAGGAGAATATAGGCTGGATGTCGCAGGCCCTCACCAGAATGCTCGTATTCCGTCTGCCGCTGCCGCCTTGCCCGTGACGAAACCACCGCAGCAACCCAGGTGAAACCACGGCCGTAGACTGGCTTCCACTGTAGGCCTATATGTCCGCAAAGGAAGTGTCATTCCGCTCGTGTGCTCTCGTGTACCGCGAGGGGTTATGCACGTGAACCGCCTAAATCCGCGAGAGTGATAATAGATTGCCCTTTTATCCGATGTTAAACGTCCATCAGTCGGTTTTACTCCCAGTATCGTTTATAGGTATTTCCATTCGTCGGTTTTCAATAGCACTGACACTGCGAAAAAAGATATTGCTTTTCGCAACACACCGTGGACAAGATGACATGCGGAAAGTTTCGATGTGGCGGGTTTGTGGCACATGACGTGTGTACATCGTTGTAGGACAAAAACCAAGTACCTCACGAGAAGGGGGTGATTATCGGGAATGAAGCGCGTGAGGCCAAGGGTATGGTACGGGGGTCATATTAGTAGTGTTTAGGGCCTTGTTGTGTTTTTCGTTTCGGAATAGGCTCCACCGTCATGGGATCCCTTGTTCCGATTCGCGAACAAAACATTCGATGTGTGTTTTAAGTCCGTTGTTGACTGAGCCACAGAGCCACTCACACAAGGGGCTTAAATTCGGTAGTGAAAATAAGGTCATCCCCCTCTGGTGCGGCCATGGCCCGGAAAACTCGATGTTGCGTTTCATACGCAGGAGGTGTGGCGCAAGCCAAGCGTCGACGGCCTCCACGATTGGCGCAGACAATATGCGTTTTTTTCCCCCTCCCAGGCGTGAGTATGCCGACAAACAACTTTCTTCTATGCCAACGGTCATCCAAAGTTGTTGCTTATACGCAACCTGTAAATGCTGACCTGCAGCCATGGCGCTGCTCCAGTGCCGTGCACATTGCTGATGGCGGCGTTGGCAATACTGTCGATAGCTCCGCCGAAGAAACCCTGTAGAACCAATTGGTGTTGTTCACCAGCGACGCGTGCTTATCATTGGATGGTAGTGATGAGAACAAAGCACCACCTGGCAGTAGCTGGTCATCGAATTGTTGGCTTCAATAAAAACTTGCCAACATGGCGGCTTTATCATGTGTCACATACCCTGGTTAATAGTTTTGCTTAGATGGAAGCTGAAACACGTTTCAGTGGAGGCGTAAATAGGTCGATACCAGGACATTCACGTGTAGAAGTACGATTCATGGATGGCAACACGAACAGCTGTACAAGAGCACGTCACTTCGTAGACACAACACAGACGAAGAGATAACGCCCCGCGAGAAATATGTAAAACCAGAGACTAGACTATACTGTTTACACGCGGTTAATTTACAGACAGACCAGCAAAACACATTTCGCGTATTTAGAATGGCAATGCTTTTTAGGACAGATGAATTCAACGATCACGTCACCTGCAAGAAGCACCACACACAGACCAGCCAGAGAGTCCCAGCTGTGACAAGCGGCACTGAAAACAGCCCAAGGCCGGCTGTCGCGACCCCCAACCGGTTCATGGGGTTATTCAGTGCCTGCCGTAGACGCGACATGAGGTCCGTCAGCGGCAGTCTGGTATCCAACACACATATCGAGCGTTGGAAGGCAAATACATAAACAGATGCACGGGTGGACGGGATGTCCCCATTTTTAGGTGCTTGTAGAACGTGCAGTGAACAATAGGCATTCGATGCACATTTCGCAAGGCCTAAAATCGCGCAAGGTCCCAAGGACGTGGGAAAATCTAACACCTTGGGCAACGCCCAAAGTTTCGAACATCGCACTGTTTGGGACAGTCGAGGTCGTATCATTCACGAGCGTAACAAATCATTGACTTGGGTGTAGTACGCCTCTAGTTTCAACGTAAAAAAAAACGCACGAATTTCAGAACGAGGGCGGGCCCGATCTCTGTGCAAGCTATGCGTTTCTCTGAGTTTGTACGCTGGTTTTCGAAATTCACGAAATTATATATGGCCTAATGAACGTGGGCGGATACTCACCTTGTACAAGCGATAATTATTCCAACTTTGTACCCGACCGTTTTACTTGGTACTACAGTATACTGTTGTCGCTTCTGCGGTCTGGCCTGTATGCTGTCCTAACCATCTTGAGGATGCGCTTTGCTGGTGATGCACTACAACTGCTACTGCTACTGGTACTGCTGCTGCTACGGCTACGGCTACTGCTACTGCTACTGCTAGTGCTACTGCTACTGCCACTGTACTGCTACGGCTACTGTCAATGCTGCTACTACTGTGTATGCAGTGTAAACCGCTCTGAAGTATCCGGTTGCATTTACGGACTTGTCTGTATTGTACCCACATTTATCTCAGAACCGTTTCGGGCATGGCGGGAGCCGGCGGAAGGCGCTAGCCACCATGGTGACGACGTGCCTCTATTGCACTAGATTATTTCGTTCCAATGAGAATTTCATCTTATACCCATCAGTAGCTTACCATCACCGCTGTATTTTGGTAGTTCTCATACATACACGGCTGTTTGGAAGAGCGGGTGGGGTTCGAGGCCGGGCAGTGGGACGGGGTGAATCGACGCCTAGCGCCTGGCCCCATTGATGACTCTTTGAGCGTGTCAATGGTAGCGATCTCGAACATGCAGTAAGCTTCTACTGTAAAACACCAGACAGCAACGAATAACTACAAAATGTTGAAGGCACGACATCACTATAGGAAATAAATGGAGATCCCAAATGCCAAAGCCCCAAAACCTGGGAAAAGTCACGAATATCCCAAGCATTTCTCCTGGGAATGCTACTGCCCACACTACGAAAGGTCTGGTCATTCAATCGCATACCGCAAAGGCACGTCGTCTTCCACTCTGCGGACCATCAAGTCGCCCACAATGGAACCCCAAGGGTGCGCCAGCTAGCCTTGGGCTGCGAAAGCAACTGAGTTAAATCGACACACGACGCGTATGAAAATACGTGGAAGTGTGGTGAGCTAACGCTGTATTTTCCCCATCCGCCGGAGGTGAAAAAAAAAAAAAAAAGTCAATTCGCCCATCCCATTGGAAAAAGCCTCGCCGACGCCCGCTTTACGAAATTTCGAGTGATTCCCTCATATTGCGCAAAACCACTTTGTTTCCTACGTTGCAAAATGTCAGTCCACGCCCTCACGTTCTACCAAGTCGCACCGTCGCCTGCTTTGCGAACTATCAGGTCACCCCCTCGCATTCCACAACGCTACGTTGTCACCTATTTTGCGAAATCCTGCGGTGTTTCCTCAAACTATACGGTGTCGGCGTAACCAAGGCCTGCCCGGAAAAAACAAAAGTGGGGGCCGCGCCATTTTTACGTCGACCAGTATCAAATCGTACCATTGTCACATTCCACCGACTCGGCGCGAGATATGGCAGGCACTCCTGGTTTATTTCCACAATATACGAATACCTCTTTTACAGAAACGCACTAAAGGGGATATACAGGCGACACTGAATGCCCTCAATCGAATTTTTACTTTTAGTGTACCTTGAACTTACACGACCTGATAGATAAAGGGGCAAAAACGGGAAAAGAAAGATCATCCAGCAATGATTACTGCCTCACACAATACAAACAAAGAAGTCCGTAGACCGGTATCAAATCGTACCCATATCACTAGCAGCCCCCGACTTGGCGCAACATACGATAGGTCCCGGGAAGCTTGACACATATTGCCACGTTAATCGGTACGTCTTCACATGACATTATACCGCCCGAAAAAATCGGCCTGCCGGTTGAAAATGTGCGGAAGAGGAGCCAAACAACAGCACGTGTCCGATACGGAACAACTCAAACAGAACTACAGCAGCAACCCCTCTGTTAGGTATTCCCCTCGTGAGTACGCAAAAGACAATCGTTTGCCACACCAGCAATTTCATGTTCTCTATTAATAGTGTTAGAGTAAATGCGATTCCTCTAAGTCTCTAAAATCCTCCCGTTCCAAGCCACTAAACCTCCCAACATATCAGCTCAATGGTACGCATGTAGACACCGTGGAGGGAAAACAAGAAATATCAAAAGGGCGGGCGTCGATTGAAAGGCCAAGCAGAAAGCCAGGTGGGTGGTGGGCACCATATCTTTCATGGAAGCTTCTACGGAAGCTTCCATGAAGACTTCCGTGGACGTTACTTCCACGAAAGCTTCCATAACTTCCACGAAAGCTTCCATAACTTCCACGAAAGCTTCCATCACTTCTATGAAAGCTTCCATGGAGGCTTTCGTGTAAGGCTTTCGTGGAAGTGTCTCCCATGGAATCTTTCGTGGAATCTTTCGTGGAAGCTTCGGTGGAAGTTACGTCGGTGGAAGCTTTCATGTCTTCCATATCGTCCATGGAAGCTTCCACGGAAGCTCGCATAAAAGCTTCCGTGGAAGTAACTTCCATGAAAGCTTCCATAACTTCCGCGAAAGCTTCCATTACTCTTATGAAAGCTTCCATGCAAGCTTTCGTGGAAGTTACTTCCATGGAAGCTTTCGTGGAAGCTCCCGTGGAAGTTACTTCCGTGGAAGCTTTCTTATCTTCCATATCTTCCATATGGAAGCTTCCATGAAAGCCTTCAAGGAAGCTATGGAAGCTTTCATGGAAGCTTCCACCGCTTCAATTGCTTCCATGGAAGCTTCCATATCTTCCATAGCTTCCATACCTTCCATGGAAGCTTCCATGAAAGCGGTGAAAGCTTCCACGCAAAATGCAAGTAGTGCCAGAGACGGCATGCCTTGGAGTACTACTTCCAGCCGATTCGTGCAAAATGCGGCGCAACTTGGTTTTTGCTCCCGCTTGAAAAAAGGCTTAGTATTATTAAAATACATCAAGGCCTCTCATTGGTCTTTACGAGTTTCGCTCCTAGAGAAAGCCCGAGGCCGTAAACAGAAGCTGACTATGGCACCCCCTTTCACTGGTCATGAGGGTCAGCATGATATCAAATATTTACCTTTGGACTAGATGTTGCGTGCGTTATTTTGGGGCAGATAATTTCGAACTTTTACCGTGAACCAGCCTGTCGTATGTAAAAACATATGTTAAAGAATAAAAGGGAACGCCCGGACTACCTACAACAACGGGGGGCACCGTACAACGACCAATGAACAGATCAATACACACTCATCATGTGGGCATTGGGAAAACAGTCGTGCTTAAACTATTACGCTTATGCGAACAGATAATGTTAAAAAGCAATAGGGTACGCCCGGACGACCTACAACAACGACGGACACCCTACAAAGGGGGGGTGTCGATAGAAAAGTCTTAGAACGCGATGCTGCGATTTCAAGATGTAAGCCAGTTGGGTGGGGGAAAATTACCAACTTTTTTTTCTAGAGGAAAATATCTTCCTTCGCCGTATAACACAAGAAAATCTCTACTATTATAGATTATTTCTTGCTGTATCATCGATTGATGGCGCACACGACGTGTTGTTTTCAAGAAGGTCTCTATTATTACAGATTACGGCTGTATCATCGATTTGCATGCCACGTGTTGACCCGACTTCGGGTAAGCCGAGGAACCTAAAATCCAAAATGGTCACCAATTTTCGCTTGTGTCTCTCACCCGCCGTGGTACGTGTTCGCGGCCAGGTACGGCACAGATGAGGAAGAGTGAGGGGCGTTGATGGATCAACCCCTCGAGCAAAGAGATTTAACCGAGAAATCCGTTATCCAAAGGCAACGACACACAGCGGTAGCTTTGATAGGGAAAACGCTTCAATGCGGCCATGAAAAAAACGTTGTCGGGACGATATAAGATGCCAATTAAGAAAAAATGCCAATTTAGAAACATGCCCCTCGCCATGTGTTATTCGTTCAAGCTCTCTGCATACGCCAAGATCCAAAGAAAAGTCCGAGAGTACCGTCCAAAAATTCAAAACCATGGCCCATTTCCCTTGTCTCCCTCAGCCCCCATACGCGTTTCCGGCCAAGTTCGGAACGGATAAGGCAGGGCAAGGGGCGTTGGAGTCGCCCCTCGAAGACGGCGTCCGAACGAATCTATTTGACTGAGAAACTCGATATTCGAGAATCCTATACTGGGGCCGAGATGAAAACAAACTTCTTACCAATCCTTGTCTTCTGAAAAAAATACATCATTCTATATTGTCTGTGCACAACTCAAAATCCTAATTTTTCCCAGCACAAATGACAACCTTTCTCTGCACACAGATGGTTGTTCCGAGATCTGAAAGTACCCGCAAACGCCGTGTTTACAGGCGTATCGCGTGACGGAGAGTTTTTTTTTTTTTTCTCTTTGACTTTTTATCCCCGATAAACCAGAAAAACTTGTCTTGTTTTTTCCAGAGGTATTGTTTGGCAATGCCAAAAAAACTCAACGGTTTTGAACAGATCTTGGAATTTGCCAGTTTTTTTTTTTTTGAAAATGTTCTAAATTAACGGAGATATCGCGGAAAAACTTGATCTAGAGGATAAACTTGTTTGGTTTTCTATGCGATAACTAACCAACCGATTTCGAAATAGAGCGCGGCAAACGATTCCTCTCATCAATCGCCAGGTGGGTACATTTGGTTTTTGATGGGAAAAATCTGGTTCTCGAGAATTTCGCATTTTTTCTGTTCCGCACCATGCGGCGACTTTTTCTTTCGCTTGGTGTACAACAACACAGCAACCGCGGCAGATAGAACAAAACAAAACACGCACGCAAGCACCATGGGGAAGCCCGACGGACGGGCTAAGAAGAAGCGATTCGGCAATCAATCGCGGAGCCGATGGCTGGGCGGTTTCAAAGAAGCGGAAGCCGGCGGAGCAACATGATCTTCCATCGCCCCGCGCATGTGATGCACCCTTCGATGGCCACGACGGCGCTGATTTGATGGACGTGGATGAGGAGGAAGGGAAGGCGGCAGACGAGGACGCGAACGACGAGGAGTGAAGCGCTAAAGAAGAGCGCGCGCAGTCTTCAATTTTTTCAGAAGGCATGGGGAAAACTGAGGCTGCCGAGAAGGCTGTGCTTGGGTTCGTTTGGTCTGAGGTGCTCTTTCAGCGAGCCGATTTTTATATACATTGGTTTTGTGCAATGCCAAGTGGTTTTTGCCGCCGCTGCTGTATGGTTGTAGTTCATGAATATGATCACTATACCAATGTATTTTACTACATGGTGGTGGCATTGTGTGGCGATATGGCCGTGGTACAAGCGGTTGCCGAGCGGCACCTGGACCTGCATAAGCAATCAATGAACGGAAATGCAAGCCTCATGGCAAAAAAAATGATGTATGCAGCTGGCAAACCAAGGGAGGTATCCAGGCGTCACCTGGCAAACCCCGGGATAATTTCGCATCTCGCCCCCCGAAAAGCACACTGCTCTACTCGAGTATATAGTCTATATTGATTACCTCGGGTAGTCATATATATATTGATATTATATATGTATGCAATATATCGCCTACATATCGCAGTATTTATTTGATGGGAAATATATTGCGTGGACGATAATATATATCAGGTATATATTACATGGATGTGTGTTTAGCGTGTGTAGGGTGAGTTATACCGCCGCTAGGGTGAATAGACTAATATAATACCTAAGCCAACTTCGACATATCTTCCGGCTAACTCGGCGCAATTTCGGGAGATTTGGAGAAAATTTTCGCTGAAAATGTTGCATTTTTTCCAGGGCACAAAACCTCTACCGATTTCGACGTATCTAAACACGGCGATCACGAATATCTTGGTTTCAACTTTCAACTTTTGTTGTTGCAAAGGTTATGACCGAAAACGTGATTGGCCAAATTGACCTGGACCGACTGCATGTTCTCTTTGGGCCGGTGCCCGGTACGCACAGAACAACAAAATAGGAGAAGCAACCGAAAAACAAACAAAAAAAAGTAATATTGGATACTCATCAAAGGTCGAACGGACAGCAGTAAACATAAAATGAAATACCTTGAATAATAAAGGGACATTAGTTTCAGCAGGCTTTGAACCCGCGATCGGTGAACGCGAACATAACGTGTCTAACTGCGGAACTACTCTACTACTGCTGTGACCGGCTTGGATTCAATTAAGGTTTTAGTATTTCTCTGCGTACGGCTCCACACGTTCGACATTTCGGAACGTTTTGTTTTGCAAAAAACGTGATTTTCCGTTCATCACCACGTCACAAAGCGAGCACGACCGACGCTGACCCCGACAAGGTCGCGAGAGTCGAGCAAGCTGATGCACGTCCAGGAAAAAGCGCGGTGAGAGGTGGACCTCAGCTTTATCTCGGAAACGGCTCAAGACCTGATCTAAATTGGAGCCTTCGGCGGCTCTCGTGCAAGCCCCAACATATTTCTATTTGTACATATTATATTTACAATATGGTTTGTACCTCCAGAGTGCAAAGATAAGAAAAAAAACTCCAGCTGTGATATCGAAGATGTCGTAGAAATCATATTTGCAGGCTGCGAGTGTTACTCCGAGTTTGTGTACTTGGGCGGGGCTATCACCGCAGACAGAGACCAAAACATTGAAATAACGCGGCGTCTTCAGAGGGCCTGGGCGTGCTTCGAGCGGTACAAGATGGAAATCTATGATCGCCCGGGTGCATACGGTTAAAGGTGCGGTTGCTGAAAGCTGAGGTGTGATTTACGGTTGCATGACGTGGAGCCCGAAGAAGCCTGATTGTGACAGGCTACGACGGGTTCACCGCTCAATGCTCCTCCGATGCCTTGGAAGGCGGAAACGGAAGCGCGACGACCACACCCTATCGTACGCCGACGCGCTTGCCAAGACAGATTCCGAGAGCATAAAGACGATAGTGCGCAAACGGAGGATTTTGTTTGCGGGATTCGTAGCACGTATGGGGGAGGAGCGTCTGCCACAGAGGGTGATGTTTGGGGAATTTGTTGGGGGTAAGGGCTACTCAGGGGGGCAAGAGAAAGACTGGATGGATCATCTGAAGGATGATATGTCGGTCTTTGGAATGAAATTGGAAGGATAGCGAAAGGCTGCTCAGAAGGCTGGGAGATGGTTTCGACGAGTAGAGGAGGGAGTCGAGTTGTTCATGCGGGATTGGCATGAAACGGAGAGGCGCAAAGCTGCAGAGCGACGTGCAAAATCTGCGGAAGCGCCATCCACCGTTGGCATCTCTAAGAGGCCGGGGGGAGGGGGAAGGGGGGGGGGGGGTGGGGATGGGGGGGAGGGGGAAGGGGGAAAGGGGGGGGGGCGTCATGCCCAAGAGACTGAGGTCTGGGTTTGGCCATTATCGTCTTGAAAGTTGTGGGCCTTCTAATAGCCGTCACAAAATAGCATAATACTTCTTGCTGCAACCGTCAGATTCGCCCGCTTCAAGGGTTTATAGTTTCCGCGCACATACTGAAATGCTCGCCCCCCCGCCCCCCCGCCCCCCCCGATCCCTCTTGTTTAAACGCACCACCTGAAAGCAAAATCTGCCAAAGTAGTAAACACTACCAGCCAGCTGATATCATCTCATGATCAATCTAGCCATCCATGCCGTAGCTCCAACTCATCTCCCCCCCCCCCCCTTTGTTCCCCGCCCAGTTCGTTCAAACGCCCCACTTACAATCGAAATCGGCCAGAGAAAAAAAAACTAATAAGCCATTGATATCACGTCCTTATCTTTCTAGCCATCCATGATGTAGCTTTTATTCATCCCCCCTCCCCCCCTCCAACGCCCCCTCCTTCCCCACACCCCGCACGATCGCCTAGACCCAGCACCGCGCGTGTAGGAGGCCCCTACATATATGATTAATACGCGCGATCGGAGGATCACACACAATTTTGCGAACATCAGTGTCGACCAAAATCCTCGACTTTAATAATATATGTGACCTAAACCTCTTGAAAACCCTTTCCTCCCCCCCCCCCCCCCCCCCCCGTTTTTTTTTTTTTTTTTTTTTCCTCGCTTTCGCTTGCTTAAACGCCCCACCTACTATCGAAATCCGCCAGAGTAATAAACACTTCCACGCCCTGGATATCGCCTCGTTGTCGTTCCAGAGCCTTCCATGCCGCTGCTGCAATTCCCACCCACCCCCGTCCCCAACGCCCCCTCCTTCCACCCAGCACCCGCACCATCGCCTAGACCTAGCACTACGCGTATAGCAAACCCCTACATCTATGCAACCTAAAGCCCTCCCCCCCCGCCCCCGGCCCTCCCCGCCACGTTCCTCCCCCTCCCCCATAAGAAATATTTATAGTTTCCACGCACAAGTAGACCTGCCCCACCCGTCCCCTCCCCCCCTCCCGCCCCCCTTTTGATCAAAATCAGGCCCCCACGTCCTTAAAAACTCCGCCCTTCCCTCACCGGTTATTCGACTTACAGGATTCACTTGATAAACTGATGCATTTCCTTCCACAGCTGTCAGATTTTGTCCCCCTCAGAAACGGTTGTTATAGTTTCCGCGCACAGACTGCCTAACATCACCCTGTTGACTCTGATAGCTACACTGTGGTTGCAAGGGGAGTCGCCGACCTATATCCTTAATGAGGACACACAACCCGTAATACGCGCGATCGGAGTATCACACACAGCTTGCAAAGATGAGTTTCGACAAAATCTTCGATCTCACAGCTGGAGCGTATATTTATTTTTATAATACCGCCATGACTTCTTCGCCATGTTGCGTTCTTCCCCCAGTGCCATTGATGCACTTGATACCCTCTATGAGCCCAATGCTGTCTTTAGCCAGTTCCTAGGGTCTGCTAGCATGACATTTTAATTAATTTTTTTTTTTTTTCCTTCTTTTTTCCTTTCCTCGCTTGCTCTTCTTGTCTTGTACTTTCTTGCTCTTCTTGTCTTTTTCTTTTTCTTTCCTTTCCTTTTTCGTTTTGTTTCGCTTTTTTCTCGTTTCTTTCCTGCCCTTTATCTTTATTTCATTTCTTTGTTTCTTTCTCCAATTGACTTACGCCTGTCGTGCGTATGCGTAGTGATAGATACTACGTGTAATATATACGTCGTAGTATTTCTTGGGTGGCAAGCGGCATAGTCGGTTCTCCAGGCGTGAGTAATGAGACGTATGCACCGGTATAGACCTGGCACATCCTAAACTGACTCCCGATTTCAATTTTATATGTTTCTGGTAGAGGCATGAATCGCGTCAGCTGTGATATATGCGTGTATCACCTTGGGTTGTTTGTGTTTTTCCCTGGGGTATTCCTCAGCTCCAGAGTGACTGGAGCCAGTCCTGTGACCTCGGACTTGATTATGCGAGTTAATGTGAGAACGACCACAACAATAGCGGTACGACACTGGACACCCAGCCCGATAAGAAGTAGGAATGATGGCCCAGGCGGGTTTCTCGTTCGGAAAAGGGTAGGTTCTACACTAAATCAGTACACCAGCTCCAGGTATTAATTTTTGGCCTGCAAATCTCGGCCTGGTTTTCTCATAGCCCTGTTTCTTACACTAGCTGTCCTGTCCGGTGTTCTTGGAGCTTGCTTCAACACAAGCCGTCGCGAGCTGGCCACGGCATTCCTGCTGCAGCATGTATTCGATCGGCAGCCCAGACGCGCTTTTCGTAAGCATTCGGGTAAGCTTCGTTTCGAGTGTTGCCGATATTCATATATATATATATACAATCTATACGACCTACAGATGTGTTTCAGGGTGGGTGCCGGATTGTTTGAATGGTAAAGCACATGTTTCATGGGTTGAATCTGCACTATTATTAATAATAGGCACAATTTTATGTGAGTCGACGATAGAGCTATATCTTTCTTTTGGCTATTTTGTTTTTTGAAAGACGGGGCTTCCAAAATCGTCGGAAAATATATATATTACGCCATTTTTTGCACGATTCTCGTCGTGTACCTAGGCCATGGAATTTTTCATTAGTAGAAGTTTTATTTTTCTCAAAATCAGTTCTTGGGAGGCGTCATAAGCTCCCAAATCGAGGAAACCTTACAAAAAAGCGGTGCACGTCTATCGTAGCACGCGTCGTAGACTCGAAGTCTTGTTGCGATGAAAACGAACGCTCGCACCACCATGGGGAATGGGGGGAAGAGCCCGCAAAGTGACTCCGGATCTGAGTGTGCGAAGAATTAAAAAGGGATGAGCGAACAAACAAACAAACAATAATAAGGGATACAAGAGCTCCGCCTGGATGCCGGCATTCGCCGGCACCCATGCTTCGGGTAGGGCAGGGCAGCACTTCGAATCGTTCGATTCAATACTTGGTAGAGTGAAAAACGTCACCACACACAATCATAGTCTGCGCGTACAGTATGTAAGGCAATGCCAAGAGTTCGATATAGACTGATAATTACAACAAGGTACTATTATTATTGGTTACAGTTTTGCAAGTGAATCCGATTCCGAGATTCATTCATCAGATTTCGATCGGATAAATCCAAGCACACCCCAACTGACCCTTTTGTCTGGCGACGAAGCGTGTCGAGTGCTTTTCTTATTATGAGGTTGTTACTCAATCAAGCATCCGGGGCCAGAAAGGTGACTGACCATGTCTGCTGCGTGTTCTCTTCGTCGCCAGTGAGAGGCGCGCACTGAGCCAGCTTCTCCTGAAATATACAATGCATGATATAATAGATATCATCTCATGATCCATCTAGCTATCCATGCCGTAGCTCCAACTCATCCCCCCCCCCCCCCTTTGTTCCCCGCCCAGTTCGTTCAAACGACCCACTTACAATCGAAATCGGCCAGAGAAATAAACACTTCTAAGCAATTGATATCACGTCATTATCCTTCTAGCCATCCATGACGTAGATTTCATTCATCCCCCCTCCCCCCCTCCAACGCCTCCTCCTTCCCCACACCCCGCACGATCGCCTAGACCCAGCACCGCGCGTATAGCAAGCCCCTACATACATGATTAATACGCGCGATCGGAGGATCACAAACAATGTTGCGAACATCAGTGTCGACCAAATCCGTGATATAAATAATATATGTGACCTAAACCTCTTGAAAACCCCTTCCCCCCCCCCCCCCTTCCCTTTTATTCATTTATTTATTTTTTCCTCGCTTTCGCTTGCTTAAACGCCCCACCTACTATCGAAATCCGCCAGAGTAATAAACACTTCCACGCCCTGGATATCGCCTCGTTATCGTTCCAGAGCCGTCCATGCCGCTGCTGCAATTCCCACCCACCCCCGTCCCCAATGCCCCCTCCTTCCACCCAGCACCCGCACCATCGCCTAGACCTAGCACCACGCGTATAGCAAACCCCTACATCTATGCGACCTAAAGCCCCCCCCCCCCCCGCCCCCGGTCCGCCCCGCCACATTCCCCCCCCCTCCCCCACAAGAAATATTTATAGTTTCCACGCACAAATTGACCTGCCCCACCCGTCCCCTCCCCCCCCCTCCCCCCCTCCCGCCCCCCTTTTGATCAAAATCAGGCCCCAACGTCCTTAAAAACTCCGTCCTCCCCTCACGGGATATTAGACTTACAGGATTTACTTGATAATCTAATGCATTTCCTTCCACAGCTGTCAGATTTTGTCCCCCTCAGAAACGGGTGTTATAGTTTCCGCGCACAGACTGCCTAACATCACCCTGTTGACCCTGATAGCTACACTGTAGTTGCAAGGGGAGTCGCCGACCTATATCCTTAATGAGGACACACAACTCGTAATACGCGCGATCGGAGTATCACACATAGCTTGCAAAGATGAGTTCCGGCAAAATATTCGATCTCACAGCTGGAGTGTATTTTTTTTTTTTTAATAATAGTATCATCTTGATCAGAGCCTCCCAGATCGACTCTCTGTGTGTTGTTTGATCGTGGAGAGACGTGCTGACGTTGTTCCAGGCGCGAAACACGGTGGTATGGCTGCCTTCGTCATTCAACTGCTGCTGCTTGTTGCTAGCTAGCTGTAAAGATCGCTCACTTGTTGTAGATACCGTACGCGACTACAACGCTTACGATTTTGACAGCTAAGAATTTCAGACTCGAGTTTTTGTAGACGAAAATAAAACATGTCATTTCTGTCTGATCGCTCATTTGGCCAGGATTCATACACAAAGTAGGCGTCACCCGGGCACGATAGGGGGTGGGAATCCATCCAAACATATACAACTCCGACAACCCGGGGACGAACCCGGATATCTTCCGGATTCATATCTCCCCGCACGGTGTGGAAATCCAACCATCGGCCGATTTCCTGATCGGCAATGGTTCGTATGTTGAGCCAGCTCCACCTTGGGAGGATATAGGGTCCTATCCCCGGTCCAGAGGTCGTTCCACATCTCTATAACTTCCATCAACCGGAGCAGCAAACCGAGCTTTCTCGGGTCGACACCACCCTGCACGGTGAGAAAACCCCAATCTCGTTGGCTAATCGCTGGTTGATCCGAGCTCCACAGCGCCGTCCAGGCGGATAGAGACCCATCAACGGGGGGCATTTCCGCCGCTCACGGGGAAATTAGGGTCCCATCCCCGATTCATGAATCCCCCGAATCTCTACAGCTCCAAAACGCGGAAACAGTAACGATGACCTCCCGCGTCGACACCACAGCCGGGGTATGACCATAGCGCAGTATAGCCGTGAGCCCGGCTGTTGCCCCGGTCGCCACTCATTGAGGTTTACGATTTATCTCCCCTCTCGGTGATGATTCTTGTGATGATTCATAATTCCTCTAAAGCTACGACCGATTGCCTCGGGGACATTGGCTCAGTGAGAACATGCCATCCAAGCAAGTTGGATTAAATCCCCCACTTCGAATCGAACTACCCCCCGAGGGGGTTTGCATTCACCCGGGTATTACCCGTACCCGGAACTTCCGTAAGTTATGTAGGGCATTCACACCCGTACCCGAAAGTTCTGTAAGTTCTGTACGCCCGTGCCAAAATACCCCCAAATTCTGGAAGTTCTGTAAGACTTTAATACCCGTACCCGAACTTCTGTTAGTTCTGTAGGACATTCATGCCCGTACCCGGAACTTCTGTGAGTTCTGTACACCTCGTGCCACAATACCCAGGGTACGGTTACAGCACATTTCGTACCCGCCCGAAACGTCTGTGAGTTCTGTACGCCCGTGCCGCAATACCCGGAACTTCTGGAAGTTCTGTAACGCTTTCATACCCGTACCCGAACTTCTGGAAGTTCTGTAAGACTCCCATACCCTTACCCGGAATTCACAAACCCTACAGAACACAACCTTGGACATTTCATTTGACCCCCTTCCTCGATACCACCCCGCACAGTGTAACCCAACCTTCGATTGATCGGCTCGGCCGGGGTTCGTAGGCAGAAGAAACCACCACTCAATATGACGTTCAGCAAGTTCAACGACTATCATCCCATACTGGCCTGTGATTAGAGAAGTTGTACATGGACCAATTTCATAATATACAGCAGTCGGTCCGGATCGAGTCGATCGGTGCAACTGTTACGGTGGTTTTATGGATCTAAGAAGGGGTTTCCAGTTGAGTGTTGTAAAGTAGGGAAATGGGGGCAAGATATAGCGGATCCCACAGAAACATGGTCCCCAGCTCCTAAGTGGGGATTTGTGCTTGCCCGGGTACCTCACTGTCCTGTTCGCTTGGGCCTTCCCGAGTACCGGCGATGTATCCAGAGCTAGCGATGGGACGCGAGCATCAGGGCTACGGCAGCGGGGCCGCTAAGGACGCTCTCCCAGGTGGTAATCTTGTCAGTCTTGGTAGTCTATATGTATGTGAACTCGTTTAGCTTTGGTACGTGATGATGGAAGGTGGCGCATAATTGACTGTAGCGTGTTGGGTAGAACCGGGAAACCCCATGCGGGTGTCACATCGAGCGGCGTGCATCGCGTGCACCCTGCGCGCTGCTCAGAGAGATTCCTCTACATTATGAATGGTGCGTGCAAAGCTAAAGTTTCTGACACAAATTGCTTAGGTATCGTAATATTTCAGCAGCAGTAGTACACTTTGCTTCTTATTTTCCTCATCCCATTTTTCGTGATGCTCGCACTACTCCCGCCCTCCCGGTAGTATAACTCAGATCCGGGGTCATGTAGCGGGCTCCCCTCGCCCCTCCCCACTACGATACATGCCCTAATTCTCTCGCGAGAAGAATTCAGCGTTTTATTCCCTCGTCGATTTGCGTCGAATTGTACCTACCCACGCTGCTGGGCGATTTCAGCAGTTACTTGATCCATTATTTTCTCATGTATTTCTGCAAATAAATAAAGCTAACAAAGCTCACAACGCCGTGGTTATTGAACTCAAGGACCAACACTAGTATAAATAGTGTAACCCCACTAGACCACCGGAGCGACCGGCTCTATATCACTCACTGCCCCGGTGGCGTATATATCAGGTTATCCTCGCGCATGGTATAAATGGTCAATTACGTGACTTCGAATCCCCCCGAGTGCGTACTCGTATAAAGTTTCGTGGGACGTTTTCTTGTGCACTGATTGACTAGCGGAAAGCGCGAGAGCGTGACATAGCAACACTCGATGAAACCTCGACGATCAGTGGGTGCTGAACGCTATGCGCAAAACAATTGAAGGCAACAACCGGGGGGGGGGGGGGAATGGACGACACCTGTGATCACGGCTTATATGTCTAGAAGCTGGAAAGTAGGAGTCAAGTGTGTCGAAAACAAAAAAAAAACTCACTAGAAGAGATTATCAATCATCATTCAACAGCAAGGAGCAGGCCAAGTACGAATTAACACAATTTGTCAGTTTGATACCAACACGACCGCTTGCACTTGACCGGCAAACGACCACAACAACGGAGTCAGGGACCCCAGCAACAACAAAACACGCCGCCTATATTTCTCCAAAGAGTCATCTCGGGAACCAAAACACGAAACGCTGCGACACCGGAACGAATGCATGCCACTCACAGGTTTCTTCCGTGGATACTGCCTACCTTCTACGACTTTCGCGTGGCGCAGCTCAACACCAGGAGGAGCGATATTTTTTCCTCTTGTTTTTTGTCTATAAAAATGTATTCCCTGTTTTTTGTTAACCCTCCCCCATACCATCAAATATGTTACAGACAAAAAGCATGTTGTGTGTAATAGAGCATCGCTGTGTGTTGTCTTACTCGTACGCACCTATATTGCTTGCACGAGGGTACAAACCATGTTGATATGCTCGAACTTGTAGAATTCCACCCTCGAGGCCCCGGGGACGCAACCACTCGCAATGATTGTGTGTGGCTTTTCCTGGAGCAGCAATCGTAATCACTACTACCTCCTCCTCGTTGTACTCATGCGTTCGCATGCCACGTCTATATCCATGTATGTACGCGTATCTACCGAAATTCAATACATAAATGCACTACAATACTATGATACCAACCGCAGTGCCATGGGGACTATTTTACACCAAATATTAATAGTTTTGGGACGAAATATGACGCCAATTTGGAAGTAATGTCTTGCCAAGTTTATTTGATCAACCTCTCCGTACATCAAGATCCGAAGAATAACTGGAGAGTACCGTTTAAAGTACAGAATTTTGCGCTTCTCGCTTGTCTCGCTCAGCATCCATCCGCGTTTACCTCGAGGTGATGAACGGATTGACCAGAAACAACAACAACAGTCAGTAGGCAGCGCAATTCTTGCAACCACACAACAACGCGTTCGAAACACTACTACCTTAATATTCACACCTAATATTATTTTATTTTTTTTATCCTCTAGCGGATGGGAAAAATAAAGCTTCAGCTTACCACACTTCCACGTATTTTCATACGCGTCGTGTGTCGATTGAACTCAGTTGCTTTCGCAGCCCAACGCTAACTGGCGCACCCTTCGGATCCCATTGTAGGTATAGCGTGAGCTGTCCCTATCGGTGGACTTCGTTACAACCCCGGCACCACAAGCTGCCGTTGTATACAGATGCGTGCGTATGTCACAACTACATGCCTAGTGTATCCATGTTTCGTTTGTGGGGATAAATATGAACGAAACTAGTGTGTGATATTTATTATGCGGTCCTGAAAGATGGATCGTTGATCGTGGACCAGTATATACGGAACGACTCCTTGGAGCGGCGACAAAAAATACTGACGAAACGGTGTTTCTGCTGCGGCGATTTCCGAAATCGACCACTCCGTTCGTTTTGTCTATTTTCTATATTATTGTATGGTCTGGCCTGCTTTCTTGTGTTCTCGTACCCGATACGCTAGCATTTCACTTGCTTTATATCTTGATTAATTACGATTGTTTGGTTTACTTTGTCTCACAGTCTGTGACCACATAATAATAAGTTGTATCTCCGTAGGATGAAGAATCATCACGGACACTGGGTGTAATGATGTCGTTGGGTGCCCTCGAAGACATCGAGCGTTCGAACAAAGGCTTTCAACCGTGAAATCCGATATTGAAAAGCAACGACACAGCAGTCACAGGACCATAGACCAAAAGCTTTGAGGTGTGACCATGGAAAAAGTGTGGTGGAGACGAAATAAGAAGCCAATTTGGAAATGATGCCAACTTGGAAATAAACGTTTTCCCATAAGTTTTTTTTTGTTCATTCTCTGCATGTGCCAAGATCCAAGAATAGCTCGGGCGTATACCGCCCAAAATGCTAAACGTTCGCGCACTTCTAGCTTGTCTCGCTCAGTCCACGTACCTTATCCCGGCCAGGTGCGGAACGGATACGGCAGGGCGAGGGGCGTTTGAGCCGCCCCCCGAAGACGGCGCTCGAACGAATCTAGTTGACCGAGAAGTCCAGTGCCAAGGTTCGCATTCTGAGGCCAACACGGAAAAAAAAAACTGACCTAATCACCCCCAAAAACGAATGATATATATGATCGGAGTATCACACACAGCTTACCAAGATGAGTTTCGACGAAATCTTCGATCTCACAGCTGGAGTGTATTTTCATTTTTTATAATATATATATATACCTTTATGTGGAAGACAGGGTCGTAGATACCTATCGTAGATCGCGTACACGCATGCGCGAGAGGACACGTCACCGGTCAGGCAGTACATGATCCCGGGTCGCGAACGGCGTAACCCGTCATAGACGGCGTTGACCCGTCCCCGGAAGGTCAGCCACCGAAAGATAATCCCGCCGCATGACGAAGGGCATATGCCCACTGTCACTCTAGCTCTGGCTTAGCATCTCCTTGCTACACATAAAAAGGAAAGGTTATCAGTCGCGTTCGCTGTTGAGAACGATCTTCAAGGGACCTCAGCACCGCGACGACCTCTCCGCTCCGACTACCGACCATCCGCGACGAGTACCAGACCTCCGGGACCACGCTCTCCACTTCGACTCCGGGACTCCGTGAGAGACCAGGTTTCGTAGTGGTGACCACTGTCGGAACAACAAACCTATATAAAACCCTATATAAAGTTTGTCGTCGGAAAAATCGAAACAAAACATGCCACGCTCAGGAGCTCGCTCAAAAAAGAGCCGCGGGAAGGCCAGCAAGTCATCGCCCTCTCCGGAGGAACCGACTCCCGCACTGGCGGGGAACTCTTTCGCGGCCCTCGCCCCCACCGACCAGGGCGGACTGGTCGTGGACGACGAGGAGCAGCGGGACGCTGCAGATGAGGCTGGTGCGCCGAGCACGACGCCTGTATCAGCCGTTGAGGAGGGCTCGAGCCTAGCAGAGGACATCCTTGCCCGCGCCAAGCGCCCTTCCGAGCCACGACCCCGTCCGCGTCGAGACCGCCGCTTACCTCAAGAAGTGCATGCTCGACGGCACCACGCCGCCGGCGTGGGTCCTGGAGATGGTGCTGCCGGACAGTCGGAAGCCTGTGAGTGGGCCTTCCGACGAGAAGGTAGATGAGGTGAGAGGAGTACCGCAGTCGCAGCAAACCTCGACGTTGTTTTTGAACGCGTGCAGCACTCAACGACTCTTGCTAGGCCTATACAACAGCAGTCGAGTAGCTCTGAAAGCAGCCGTACCTCCCCCCCTGACCACTCTCAACCAGACCCCCCGACAGCACGTAACACCTCTGCTGTAGAAGCGCTGCCCACAAACCCCTTGACAGCACGTAACACCTCTGCTGTAGAAGCACTGCCTACAAACCCCCTGACAGCACGTAACACCTCTGCTGTAGAAGCACCTCGCAAAGCACGTACAACCTCTGCTGTAGCACCCCCGAGCGCAAACCACAACCACAACGAAGACCCAAAATGTTCGATAAAAATAATCGGATATGCCCCCTTCGCTCAAGTTGGACGGGTTACCAACTGAAGATGGGCCCGAAATCATGGCGCTCTTCCACGCTCACATTCGCTTGCACGCCCCTGACGGCTCCTCGGACTCGGTTATCGACCGCCACCGCAGCTCGCACTCGCGCCCGGACTACAGGCTGGCCAGAATGCACGAGCGCGACGGCATAGTAGTCACGAAAAAAACCGTGAGGAGGCCCGCGCCGGTTACCTCAAACCGGTTCGGGGAGTAGGCATACGAGGATCACCAAACCCGCGGTAGAAACGATAGCACGATCAGCTAGCGTAGCCGTGGCAAGTGCCGGTAGACCTAGTAGTAAGAGGAGGGACAAGTGTGGCCGAACAAAGAGCTCCACCCCTCTGGCGAATACCCATGCGAAACAAGTACATGCAGACAACCAGTCGAAGACTGTAACAGACTTAGAAAATAAGCAGCAGGTTCCGAGTGTTCTAGCAGTACCGCGTGGAGTTGGACCAGCCGTAGAAGCAGCAATCAGAGTCGAGAACAGTAGTCAACGTCAGAATGATACGTTTTCACCTTCCATGGTACCACAAGCGTTGTATGCTTCTGCTGCGTCCCGCAAATTAAGTGAGAAAACTAAACGTCAAGTTTTAATATCATGCAACGCTAACCGGGAAACGCACTTTGATGCTTTCCACGCGTCTGCCATGAGTAAGTATCCCCGATATCCCACAGCTCTCAACTCTACGTCAAAGCGCGTACGAGTAAACGCCAGAGTTAATGATTATCCGGCGCACAATGTCACGATTGACACCGCGACCGATGTACCACGCATATCTGTTCACTTTGTACAGACACATCCTACAATGAAAGACACTCAATTTTTTGCAGTGCCCCCGGGAGCGATCAACCTCAGCAGTGCTGATGGGTCGCCTCTCAAAATTTTAGGATATGTTCGCTTTCAACTTACGCTAAATAGGAGATATTACCCTACCAGTCGAAGCGCTCGTTTTGCCCTCTTTGGGGCCAGACATTATGCTACACGATAACACCATCATGGGCGCCTTCGGAGGTGTCCTCGACTGGAGTACAGAGCAATTGTCATTCAAAACCTCTCAAGTGACGATCAAAGCATCTAATCGTAGAGTAGACTTTACAGCGCGCCCCGAGAACACTGCGCCAGCTCAGTGCTCCGTGGTCACAGTTAACACTGATGTAGAGTCGGTGCCTGTCTTGTTGCGACATAAATGCTGCATCCCCCCCGAGAGTGAGATGGCAGTACAAGTAGTGTCAGCGACAGCACCTACAGAAACCACTGCTGTACTCATTGAACCACTCATCGTCACGTTCGAAGACATCGAATCGTCCGCCGTACCTTAAGCTTTGCAAAATATGATAGTTGCTCGTACAGTGAGTCACTGGTCGGCCGCTGATAAAACAGCAGTAGTCCAGATCGCGAACCCGTCCCACCAATACGTATACTTGAAACGCAATACCTTACTAGGTCACATTGCGCCCGTATCGGTAGCCCTGAACAAAACGACTAGTTCAATTCAAAGAGACAGCAAGACAACGGAATCCACGCGTAACGAGCTTCGAGCAGCACTTACTCGAGCATTCGATAAAACCACCTTTACACCTGCCGAATGCGAACAAGTACTGACTCTATGCACGAAATCTCGCAGCGTTTTTTCCTTGTCGCCTCAAGAGCTAGGTAAATGTACCCTGGCCGAAGCAACGTTTCCTCTTGAACCAGGAACACGGTCTGTAAATGGAACCCCGTACCGTGCAAACCCTCGCGTACAGGAGACTATCGACAAGTGCGTGAACCAGATGGAACAAGAAGGAATCATTGAACAGCGCCCTAGTCCCTGGGTTTCCGCAGTAACTATTGTCGCAAAATCAGATGGCACTCCACGGTTCTGCGTAGATTACAGGTCGGCCATAAATAAGAATCTGATCAAAAAATCGTGGCCTATGCCTAACTTAGAAAGCCACCTTGACACGGTCGGAGATCCACGTTATATAACTGTGTGTGACGTACAAAATGCTTACCACCAAATACCAGTAGCAAAGAGCGAACAAGATAAAACTGCTTTTGTCACGCAGAACGGAAAGTGGGTTTTCAAACGCCTACCCTTCGGTATAGCTAACGCGCCGTTTCTGTTCTCGCGAATTATGTCACTAGCTTTTGCACAGTTTGGTCCCAAAAGAGGGCTCTTGGTTTATATGGACGACTGTATATGTTGTTCATCTACCTGGACAAGCCACTTACAGCTACTCGAAAATATGTTCAAAGCCTTGCAAGCAGCCGGCCTCACCCTCAAACCATCGAAAGAACAGTTTGGCCCCCGAGAAGTTAAATACTTGGGACACATACTGACGGCCGACGGTATTCGGATCGGTGAGGATCGCGGAAAAGCTATAGTTGACTTGCCGACGCCTAAAACCATAAAGGAGTTGCGGTCAGTGCTAGGAATGGTTAACTTTGTACGCAAGTTTATACCTAACTTAGCCGGTATCATAGCGCCCCTGGTAGCCCTTACGAAAAAAGAGGCCGCCAAAGAAGTCGCCAAACGTTGGAGACCAGAACACGATCCCAGGCCTACGCAACAGTGAAACAATTACTCACTCAGGCGCCCGTACTTCAATTTCCCGTTTTTTTTTAAGACTTTGCGATACACGTTGACGCTTCAGAAGCAGGTGCAGGTGCATTCCTCGCCCAGCAGAAAGACGATGACCTCGTTATAATCGCATACTTTAGTCAACGCTTCAACGACAGCCAGCGCCACTACTCCGCTACGCTAAAAAAATGTTATGCTGTGGTCTTGGCCATCCAGCACTGGCGACCTTATTTATGGGGACGACATTTTGTGTGTGTGACAGATCACGCGACCCTGCGATACCTATACTCAATGCAAGATACATCGAACATGTTAACACGCTGGGCAATAGCATTACAGTTTTTTGACTTCACCGTCCAACACAAACCAGGCAAACTGCACGTCGTACCGAACACGCTTTCATGAATGTTTGCGTTCGAGCACCAGCAAGAAGTAGCTGTGCCGTCCCTCGCGCCCATTTGCCGCAATGTACCAGATGACCCCAAGCTACAAAGAGCTCGTGTCCCCCGACCATATCAGACCTCCGCCGACAAACTGGATAACCTAGAACCAGTACGCAGCGATAGAGAGCTCTTTTGTGTGAAATCAGTATTCGTGAGCGCGACAAATGTTTTCATGTCCGTCGATCAAGAAAAACTCCGCTCAGCACCAAGAGTAGAGTACGGGCGGTACATCGATTACATACAGCACGCAGACGCACCATTACCCGAGAAAGAAACGAAAACAACCATGTCTTACTATTCAGTGCAGGACGGGCTGTTGTTTAAATCGTACCTTCCGGGATATATTCGAAAACGAAGCACCTTCCGCGATCAACTCGTAGTACCGGAGGCCCTTGTTGGATTAATTCTGCACGCCTACCACGATCACGTTCTATCCGGAGGACACCTCGCATCTCGCCCGACTTATGAAAAAATCCGCCAGAAATATTGGTGGCCCACCATCAGCCGCGACGTACGAGAGTGGTGCGGAAAATGCCAAGCTTGTCAACGACGAAAAGCAGCACACAACAGACCCAAGCTCCCGACAGGCCATTTACCTGTCGAGCGGCCATTTCAACGACTATCGGTTGACTTAGTAGAGTACAAATCGGTATCAACTTCAGCCGCAGGGATCGAGTGCAAATACGTTCTCTCCATGATGGACCACTTGACGAGGTTTGCGGTACTGTTGCCGGTACGTAATAAAACGGCCGAAACAGTAGCCAATGCCATAATCGAGAGAATAATCAGTATTTCCGGCCCACCAGAAACCTTGCATAGTGATCAAGGCACCGAATTCGAGAATAAGGTGATATACCAGCTGCAACAAATACTCGGATACAAAAAAACCCGCACAGCGCCGTACCGGCCGCAGGGTAATTCAGTGTCCGAACGGGTACACTCAACGATGCACAGCATGCTAGCAATGCACAGTGCAATCGATCGAAACAACTGGGCCACTCTCTTACCGTTTGTACAGCTAGCGCACAACACTAGCTTTAGTGCAACGATGCATGAGACAACATTCTTCTTAATGTTCGGACGACAACCCCGACTCCCAGTCGATATAATCCTCGGTATTCCTCATGTAGGAAGAACAGCAGACACCGAGGAACTCGCACAAAACACACGGGACAATTAGCAAATCGCATTTGAGCTCGCACGCCGAAACTTAACCGAGCGTGCAGACAAGCAGGCAGAACGAAATAGCAAACTTAAACCGTACCCGGTGTTCAAACCTGGACAGGAAGTACTCGTGTACAGACCTTACCAGGATTCGGATGGGCCCAACTCAAAGCTGCTATTACCATGGCGAGGACCGTATGTCGTCTGCTCACAATTATCACCAGTGGTGTATAGAGTGCGACTAACGAACGACACCCGAGAAGTGTCAGTCCACCTAGCCCATATAAAGCCCTACCATCAACGGGAAATACCACCTGCACCTCAATTTGAGGAGCTGGCGGGACTGTTTTAGGGAAGCCCATTCCCCTACCCGAGTTGGACCATCCAGACGCGACTCAACCCAAAATTGAGTCCTACTTCGTAGACAGGGTAGTAGATAAAAAAAGGGGACCTGGCAGACTAAGCCCCCACAACTACAAGTACCGCCTAAGACTCCGAGGTTACGGCCCTGAATCCGACCTCGAGTATCGCGCGGACGAAATACCCCAATGTCACGAATTGATCGCCGCATACCGAGCCCAAAAGGGTTTAAAAGTTTTGCAACTCGCGATAACCTCACCTTCTTCGCCCCCCCACGCTTCTCTCGGGAAACGGAAGCGCATAGTAGGCAGGGACGAGCACGAACTGAGACAGCGCAAAATAGATTCTCAGATGCTCCGCGGCGTAACCGAATAACGAACAAGCTGGCTAACACAGTTGACTCAGCTGTAAGCACAAGAGTCAACAACGGTGATGAGAGTAGCACCAGCAGACATGGCAGTACACACTCGTGTCGACCATGATCTGACGGGCACTCTACCCGGCATTCCGGTAGGAATAGCCGGGGGCAAGGAGACGTTAAGAAAATTGTTGTACCCAACGGAGAGAGGCTGTAAGAATCGTGACAATTCACGCCCGTGCCCGACACTCCGTTCCAAACGGGACAAAACAGCAACACCACCGTCAAGCCACAAACAATTGTTCGAACACTATACACACAGGGGAAATGAGATCCACGCGACTCCACCCCACCCAAAACGAAGTCACACGTTGATGCACCTAGATCAACGGAGCTGACTCCGAGTGAAAATATCTAGGCGGAACCGCCCACAAAAGATAAATCACTAAACAATTTCGCTGCCCGTGGTTCCCAGAACAGCAACCACGAGGGGCGCACCAGTACGTGTGGCCACACGGAATACGTGCGTTGAGATAATATTTGGAAACCCCATACAACTCCAGTACACGCTGTCAGCATGCAAGCTCGAAAATGTAAACATCTTCGCTGGCCCGGTGTTTTACACCCGTGTTTGCTAAACACGTCAGTTATAAGGAGCGGATGCACGCATATAACAGCTGCTGTGTCTCGATCCGATAAATCGCCACCCCGTTTCCTAAAATTGTCATCCTCCCGATGACCGCTACAAAGCCATCCTTAGCTAAGATGGGCTTGCAGCGAATACAGAGGGGGGTGATGTGGAAGACAGGGTCGTAGATACCTATCGTAGATCGCGTACACGCATGCGCGAGAGGACACGTCACCGGTCAGGCAGTACATGATCCCGGGTCGCGAACGGCGTCACCCGTCATAGACGGCGTTGACCCGTCCCCGGAAGGTCAGCCACCGAAAGATGATCCCGCCGCATGACGAAGGGCATATGCCCACCGTCACTCTAGCTCTGGCTTAGCATCTCCTTGCTACATATAAGAAAGAAAGGTTATCAGTCGCGTTCGCTGTTGAGAACGATCTTCAAGGGACCTCAGCACCGCGACGACCTCTCCGCTCCGACTACCGACCATCCGCGACGAGTACCAGACCTCCGGGACCACGCTCTCCACTTCGACTCCGAGACCCCGTGAGAGACCAGGTTCCATATCTACGCAGATCCTCAACAACATATCATAATGGATGAAATATGGGATCTACTGTATGTAAATTGTTTAGATTAGATGGTTTATAGGAGCTATTGTTAATATATGATGCACACGTAGGACGGCATCTGTCCGATTTGTGCGAATGTTTGTATGTGCTAAAACATCGAAACTTTTTTGTTGCGGGATGCAACGAGCGCAAGACCCAAACATCGGTCACCACTGCATTCGCGACACCAAAAGCTACAGCAAGCACGCCCAAGAGCGCGTTCGAGACAATTACGAAATATAGATGTATCCCCCTCGATCTCGGTGGGCAGTTTCATGGCAGCCCTTTTGGGTTGCACGATAAACGGTTTTAACACATTTCCACCCCTTCTTGTACAACAACGTTTTTGCACATCGACGGGGCCAAGAGCGTCTTGGAGAGGAGCACAGC
Organism: Undaria pinnatifida; assembly: GCA_012845835.1. Taxonomy (NCBI): domain Eukaryota; class Phaeophyceae; order Laminariales; family Alariaceae; genus Undaria; species Undaria pinnatifida. The sequence continues at coordinate 12,294,421 of JABAKD010000027.1, forward strand.
GCCATATAAAAACATGATGGAGGTTGGGTACTGTTTTTGTCGTGTGCTGTTGTGTACTTTGCCCCAAGTGTATATTTTCAGTACGTGTTTTCATGTGCCCTGATATACAGTTAATCGCAATCAATATAACTGACGTACCACTCTCGACGCCCGTTGGTGAGGTACTATCTCATGTACCCTTGTGTACACACGGGATACACTTCGGGCAAGCGACGGTGCGATTGCGCATCATTTTTTGCGGCATTTCCACCTAGCGCATCATGTGCCGGGGTCAATGTTTGGCTAGTCGCACCCCCGTTGTTTCCCGTGTTTTGTGCCGCACCTTTTTTCCCGCAGGTGAAAAAATGATTGTGCGGCTCCCATTCGCCGTAGGCGAAAAGACAATGAGTCTGTTTTCGCCGCAGGTGGTTTTTGGGGGAGTCCGCTTCGCGGCAGTCGAATATGTTCTTTGGGTGTGTTTTAGGGGTGTCCATCGACTCATATTCACGTATTGATAATGATCATTTTTTGTGATTGATATTTATTTCGTGATGTGATTAGTTCTTGTTGATTGTTGATTATATATCAAATGATAATGATTATGATTGTTGTTAATAGTTGATTATTGAACATAATAATTGGTTGATCATTTTTGAATATAAACGGGGCGTCTTGTGATGTAGTTACCGTCAAAAAATGGGCCTCCGGCACAACCAAAAGGGACCCATTACCAGTGGCTTCCTCCACGCGACAAGACACGAGACACGCGTGCATGAGCGCACCATCTACTCGCAGACACAGCAACAAACAGCAGGTCGGACCACAGGTGATAGAGCACACGCGAAGTTCAAGCGTCATTTGTCGCATCCGAACGCGTCCTTTCCGTGGGCGGACTTGTCGCTACTAACAAACGCAATCGTCTGGGCTGGGATACGTGGGCGATACAATTTTCCTACATAAAAGCATGAAGCACACAATGTGGTAGAACGAGTTGTTTCCGCGTCCTGGAGTACTACCCACCAGGTCTAGGGTCACCTGCACGATCTGCATTTTTGGTGGAAGCTCATGAAAGCTTCCATGGAAACGTGCAAGGCATGGAAGCGTGGAAGCTTCCGTGAACGTTTCTACGAAAGTTACTTCCACGGAAAATTCCACGGAAGCTTTAACGGAAGCTTCCACGGAAGCTTTCGCTGTAGTAAATTACTTTCACGGACATTTTCGTGGAAGAAAACTAGCTTCCACGGAAGCTTTCGATGAAGCTTTCATGGGGGTACATTCCTTTCACCAAAGCTTTCGTGGAAGTAAATTAGCTTTCACGGAAGATTTTACCGAAGCTTTCACGGAACCTACCCCTACGCCTAACCCTAACCCTACCCCTAACCCCTAACCCTTCCTGGAAGATTTCGTGGAAGCTCTCTACCGAAGCTTTAAAACTAGAGTAAATTTGATTCCACGAACGTTTTCACAGAAGCTTTCACGGGAGGTTTCACGGAAGCTTTGACGGAAGCTTTCGTGGAAGTCAATTACGTGCACCGAAGCTTTCTCGAAAGTAAATCAGATTCCACGGAAGCTTTCACGGAAGCTTTCACGGAACCTAACCCTAACCCTAACCCCAACCCTAATCCCTAACCCATCGTGGAAACTTTCGTAGAAGCTTTCTACCGAATCTTTCAAACTGGAGAAAATTTGCTTCCACGAACGTTTTTACGGGAGCTTCCACGAAGCTTGACGGAAGCTTTCGTGGAAAACTTCGTGGAAGCGTTCGGGGAAGCTTTTGTGGAAGTTACTTCCGTGGAAGCTTCCACTACTTCCATGAATGCTTCCGCTGAAGATTTCGAGGAAGTAAACGTCCATGGAAGCTTTCGCGAAAGCTTTAGTGGAAGCTTCCGTTTCTTTTTCCATGGGAGGTTCCATAATTTTCGTGAAAGCTTCCATTGCTTTGATGAAAGCTTTCATGGAAGCTTCCACGGAAGCTCTCGTGAGCTTCCACGCAAAAAACAAGTAGTGCAGGAGACCGAGGTCGTAGAGGTGTCTGGTAACTGGTAACTACTGATTCCGGCGCGGGTGACTATGGGAAATTCATCATGCACGCCATTCGAGGCATCGAAAGCACAACAATGGTGACACTTTACCGGAGTACGTAGTATAACATGGATGCTGTCGAGGCTTAAGTGCTTCCGGTGCCTTGTTGTAGTGGAACAGCATATTTTTGCACGTGATATCATCGCATTGCACGCTACGTTGTACTTGGAAGAGCGTGTGGGGGGAGGGACATCGTGCATGAGCGAAACACGGTCTCGTTCGCGCAGCTGGTGCCAGAATCTATCTATATCTATTTTACATTATCGTGTAGTTGATTGTTTCGATTAATCAACTAATCACCATCTAATCAACCTGGTTTGGACACCGAAATCAACAATCAAATCGATTCCGAGAAAGGGTTGATGTACATTCCTATTACTAGTCTGTTTCGCCATCGGCTAAATATTGCTGAGGTTGTTTTCCGACCTAGGTGTTTCAATAAATATTGATGCGTAATTTGATTTCTTTTTCGCAGATGTATTTTCAAGGCCCTTTTCCCCCATATATATGCTCGACACTCGACACGCCGGCTCGAGACTCGACACAGTAATCAGGCATTCATGTAGAGGACAGGCTTAACCTTGAGGTAATATAGGTAGCCCCGGTGGCGTATCAGTCGCTCTCGAGCCTGGTACAATAGGTAAGTTTCGTGAGTTCGAGTCTCCCCAAAATCATACTCGAAATGGTAGGGGCTTGTTATTTTACACAGAGTGGCTTGCGGAACGCGGAGAGCTGAGTTAGCATTATTCGATAAAAAATCGACGCGCAGTGAGATTACTAAACCCTATGCGCGCCATAAAAATCGAAAGCAAGAACCGGGGGGGAGAAGGGACGACACCTGTGACCACGGCTTGCTCAGAAGCTGGAAGGTTTAAGCAAAAAAAAATAGTTGATGCTACTCGGATGGAACGCATTGCTGCTGTTGCGGTGAATATCGTACACGGCCTCCGTCAGTCTTGTTCTTTGTCCGACTATGATGGCGGGATTCGGTCGCGACATGCTCTAATACAACTACGTTGCTCTCATGAGTGTGCCAAGTGGATAAGTGGATGAGGAAGCTTGGTTGTTTGAGTGATGAACGTCTTAAGCAAAGTACCTGTTTGGCCACAGGTCATGTTTGTGATTATATTCATTTTTTGCCTCCGTACCTCGTTCACTTCGTATCAGTGCACATATTGTCGTGGCTTTACGCTTCAAAAACACCCGTAATGCTCGCTTTTTACAGAAGAGGATAAAAGGAGAATGTACGACGCCCATTTAGAACATATATATCGGGGTATCACACACAGCTTGCAAATATGAGTTTCGACATAATCGTCGATTTCACACCTGGGTTGTATTTTAGTTTTATAAATATACCTTGTACGCGTTGTGGGTGCATATTTTGTTCACGTTTTGGACTCCGAAGGCCCTCCGAAGGCCCTCGCGCGGTGCCGCACCGACCCTCCGGCTCGTGGTGCAGGTCCGCACTAGCCTGCGGTACAATTCGCGTACCATAAGCCGGACGTCCAAGTAGAGCATACACCACGCGTGAAACACTTTAGTTCCGGTAGTGTTCGATGTTCGGTAGGTGCATTTTTGCACTATATTCATTGCTGATTTTTCATCGCCTTCAAAATTGAGTGTTGCTTAGAGTTTAAACAGTACGTGTGTGTTGTCTTCGCATTAAAGACCGTTGTTTCTACCCAACGACCTCATCAGTGCCCATGCTGATTCTTCGTCAAAGAGAGACACACTTATGTGGTCAGACTGTGAGACAGAGCAAAACACGAACGCACCTGGTAAAGTAAGAGCATGTAAGTATTGAATAATAAATCGCACTACATATCCTTTGCACCATACCTGACATTTGCCACTTACTTGTTCACATCATGAATTCCGACAATATTGCAAGACATACTATATAGCGGGAAGCGTGTTGAAATTTGATGGCCTCACACTTTTTAAAAGACATTCATGAGTTTTCATGGCAGAGGGAGACGATACAGCGTGAATGTTTCCCTGCACATGACAATATATACACCGCACAACTTGAGAAAATAATATTAGATGATGACTGACATCTGGATAACATCGTGATGGATCTTTCGACCTAGCCAATAGTACATGGCACGCTCGGTAACGTTGAGCCAAGCAAAGCACAGAAGGGTGGCCAATGTCTTTCATTGAGTATCCGCTTAAAGCAACACATCAAGCAAAGTAACGTGTCCCGGCCAGATCCCACATGCACGCACCAATGCTATCGAAGAGATATCACGGGGGGGGGGTAGACTCGAGGGAAGCCGTTTCCATTTGTACAATCACTATTTTACTTACCAACGCCCTCGACACCCGGTAGAACTTCACCGGAGGTTTTGGCGACAAGCTGCTTGGAATTAGGACGGTGGGTACAAAGGCAGTATCTTCAAAATACTGTTACAAGTAGTTGTGTTGCCGGTTCATGCTGCAAGTATTAGACTGATGAATTTTGGATGTTAGGATCACTATATGAACAATATTGGGATCCATGCCTTTGTTAATGTGCATTCACTTCGCCACATAAGCATATCGCCCTACCACCGTGAGTGATATACTCGCCGACGCGCTGTATCCAACATATACTTCGGACGTAGTGGGAACACTAGCTTACCACCATAAGTATCTGAGAATGTTGCATTACAGGAAACTGCTATATATAGGTCGGACCGTCGGCTAGTACCCATGGAGTGCATCTGCCCGCAGCATGGGCATGGTACCATGGAAACGTGGGAAGGCATCGCCCACCTCTCGCTGTCACTATCGTTAAGACGTTGATGTTGTTCGTTTTTCTTCGGGCTGATCAGTAAATCGAGACACGAAATCTTCAGCGGAACAAGACGCGGATCAAAACACCTGATGATGTTGCGAGCCGGAGCTTCGGTCGACATCGCCGCATAAAGCATGAACATAGCAATTGCTGGTGTTAGGAGCCCAGGAACGTTCTGCCGCACCCCTGCCGTGGTATAGCTCTAGTACGTCGCATACGAAATCCCCGATAGGTGCTTGTTCTGCCCATTCAGGCTGCCGATTGATCTTTCAGCACATTATTCCTGTACGGAACATGATATAAAGAGGCATCGCTTCCCAGTTTTGAGTATTTTCGACGTACGTACGCGTCTGTACATAATATAATAAAAACTGAAAATACACTCCAGCTGTGAGATCGAATATTTTGTCGAAACTCATCTTTGCAAGCTGTGTGTGATACTCCGATCGCGCGTATTACGGGTTGTGCGTCCTCATTAAGGATATAGGTCGGCGACTCCCCTTGCAACTACAGTGTAGCTACCAGGGTCAACAGGGTGATGTTAGTCAGTCTATGCGCGGAACTATAAAACCCGTTTCTGAGGGGGACAAACTCTGACCGCTGTGGAAGGAAATGCATCAGTTTATCAAGTAAATCCTGTAAGTCGAATAACCGGTGAGGGGAGGGCGGAGATTTGAAGGACGTTGGGACCTGGTATTTATCAAAAGGGAGCGGGGGTGGGGGGGGGGGAGGGGGACGGGCGGGGCAGGTCAATGTGTACGTGGAAGCTATAAATCCTTGTAAGGGGATAAATCTGACGGTTTTGGGAAAAAAAGGACATGTTTATCATGCGGGGGCGGGGCGGGGCGGGCGGGGCAGCTCAATCTGTGCGTGGAAAATAGACATTATTTTAAGGGGGTAAACGGTATTGGAAAGAATGCACCAGTTTGCCATGTATATCCTGCAAGTCGTACAACCGGTGAGTAGAGGGCGGAGTGTTCGATGGGGTGGGGGTGGGGTGGGGTTGGGGGGGCGCGAAGGCGGGGGGTGGGGGAGGGGAGGGGGGAGGGGGGGGGAGGGAAGGGCTTTAGGTGGCAAAGATGTAGGGGTTTGCTGTACGTGTGGTGCTAGGTCTAGGCGATGGTGCGGGTGGTGGGGAAGGAGGGGGCGTTGGGGGCGGAGGAGGGGGGGGGTTGGGAAGCAGCGGCTTGGATGGCTCTAGAAAAACAGAATGAGGTGATTTCCAGTGCGTGCAAATGTTTAATACTCTGGCGGGTTTCGATGTTTGGTTGGGCGTTTGAGCAAGGGAGAGCGAGGAAAAAAAAGGGGACGGGGGGGGAAGGGGTTTAAGAGGTTCGAGTCATATGCAATACTCAAATACACTCCGCCTGTGAGATCAAAGATATGTAGGGGTTTGTTATACGCGTGGTGCTAGGTCCAGGCGATCGCGCGGGTGGAGAGGAAGGAGGGGGCGTTGAAGGGGGGGGATTGGGGGGGGGGGGGGAATAATGAAAACCACGTCATGGATGGTTAGAAAGATAATTACGTGATATCAATTGGGGACGTAAAAAAATGATCCTCGTTGCCGTCATCGGGGCGTGCAGAAGACATTGAAAATGTTTATTTTTATTGCCACCCCCGGAGAGGCTGATGGGAGGAGGAGGGGGAAGTTGGAAGTGACCAAGAGAGGCCCTCCCTCCCCCAAGCTCGCCTCGTCCCCGAACCATAAATAGCGACAAGCGCTCTCGTCCCATACTCGGAAAATTCTATCGTACCACACAATTCACTCAAGCGGCTAAGCCATACATACTGACCCTACCTCACATACCATCCTTCAGTCTCCCAATACGTGCGTATGAGAGCTTATGTGCAAATGTGCACATTCCGTTTCTTATTGTACCGTATATGATGACGATGTATGTGGCACACGAGCAACTGCTGTTCTTACGTGTATCATACAACCACAGCTTATATCACGCACCAGTATATATTGCTACTGGTTGCTCCATAGGTCACGTACGTACCACACAAGTATATACAACTATATATAGGAACGTTTCCCCATGGATAGTCCGCCTGATGAAATTTCCATGCCTTTATAACATAACATGCCGCATACTGCAATGCAGTTGTAAAGTACTCCTCTCATGATTCACACAATACCTTTTATCGCACACAGCTTGCAAAAGTGAGTTTCGAGAAAATCTTCGATCTCACAGCTGGAGTGTATTTTCATTTTTTAGGATACCTTTGACGGCGTATCTCTCCAAGTACCACACTATTCCTTTGACGGCGAATCGCCCCGAACACAATACCCCATCGTACATATTAGTCTATAGATGCAATGCGGTTCCACAAATCGAACCATGATAAAAAATAACTTATCACAATATCAACTGCGTAGAGGTGTTTATTACTACTGCGGCCGATTTCGATTGTAAGTGGGGCGTTTGAACAAACTGGGCGGAAAAAAGAAGGAGGGGGGGGGGGGGGGAGGAGGGCGGAAATAATTTGGACCTACGGCATGGATGGCTCGGAAGATAATGAGATGATATCAGCTGGCTGGTAGTGTTTACTACTCTGGTAGATTTTGTTTTTAGGTGGGGCTTTTGAAGAAGAGGGATGGGGGGAGGGGGAGGGGGGAAGGGTAGGGGCGATTGAACAAGAGGGATCGGGGAAGGGAGGCAAGGGGGCGGGCGGGACATTTCCATATGTGTGCGGAAACTATAAAGGAGACAAAGCTTACGGTTGTAGCAAGAAGACATCGCTTTATATCATCTGCCTCGTAATGTTTACTATGATTCTAGAAGGTTTGGTATTAGATGCAGTATGCAACCCAGTGTTTATGTGTAGTAAACAACTTGTTAAATCTTCATAATTTGTTATTGTACATGGATCGAAAGATAGAATACTTCAATCAATAGGTACAATAATGTAGTTACCATTATTTGCTAACTTCTCGCTAATTTTAAGAAAGAGGTACGTATTGCCAAATACAACAGGCGACGTGATGTGGTCATGAAATGTCACCGCCATCATATAGTTACCATTTTTTCTGGCATCGCTAATTATACGAAAGAGATACGTATTGCCAAATACAACAGGCGAGGTGATGTGGTCATGCAATGTCACCGCCACTGAGCTCGAGAGGGAGAAATGCGAATCGTCAGTGTTTGAAAGGAACGCTTGGTTTACACGCGCTCAATTATGTTACTTCGTTAGTCATACATCGCTTGGCATAAGTTGGGAGGCGATCACACAGACGGTATGTACGAAATACCATACGTAATGGGTTGTTGGTAGTTTGGTTCACCGCAATTTTAACACATCTGCCTGTGCTTCCGTTTCAAATTATGATTGTCTCAAACGTACGATTTCACGCCCATGTTTTGACCGTGCCGGTGTGGGGCTCTGAGGTCGCCAATTCTAAGACAAGTGGGCATGCGATGTCACCACTATTTAACGCGAGGATGATTGAACTTCGTTAGGCATATTCTACTGCGTTTGGTAGAGGTTGTCTCGCGTGGGTATGCGATGTAACCACTGTTGAACGCGAGGGTGACTTTACTTCGTTAGGCATATGCTACTGCGTGTGGTATGGTAGAGGTTGTCAGGCAATCATGCAAACGGATGGAGGCACGAAATACCCTGCGTAATAGGTTAGTCGTGTGGTTTACCGCAGTGTTCACATATCTTTCTGTACTTATTTTTCACATTATTAATATACAGTGTGCGATTATACGTCCTGTTTTCTCCCCACTGTCGTCGAAGATGTTGTGATCCTGTAGATGTCGCGTCGATGTCTGGTGCTCTTGTTAGTGGTGCTCATGAAAACATGCCCTTGCGTGTAGTAGATGATCGCTGACTGGTGTTCTTTTCCTTTACATCAAGCCACGTAGTATATGTCAACGCAACCGCTTGCTTGAAAACGACAAATAAAATTCCGCACACACCTGGTACAGAGGAGACGCGGCCCGAAGATTGCTCAGTATACCGACGGTCAGGAACAGGTTATCGAGCAGCGCGCTTGATTTTAACTACCGCTCGTCACCCCACCGAAGACACTACGGGCATGCGTTGGACCCAGTTCGCTGATGCCCGAAACCAATGGCAAAGGAGGTGATATGGTGGGCGAATGCTATAATGATTTGCGCTGCTGCGATTACCCCGTCTCTCGTTCTGTTTGTTAAATAATATGTACAATATCTCTTTCTAGAGCCACCCATGCCGCTGCTCTATTTCACCCCCACCCCCCACCCCTACATCTATGCGACCTATAACTGTTAAAAATTATTTTGCCCCAACCCCCTCCCCACGCCCACCCACCCTCTCGAACACTCCGCCCTCTCTTCACTGGTTGTACGACTTACGGGATATACATGATAAACTTGTGAATTTTTTCGAAAACCGTCAGATTTATCCCCTTGAAGGACTTATAGTTTCCACGCACAGATTGAGTTGCCCTGACCCCCCCCTCCACCGCTCCCACTTGTTCAAACCCATTCTCCCACGCCCTTCAAAACTCCGCCCTCCCCTCACCGGTTATTCGACTTACAGGATATACTTGATAAACTGATGCATTTCCTCCCACAGATGCCAGATGTTGTCCCCCTCACAAACGGGTTGTATAGTTTCCGCGCACAGACTGCCCAACATCACCCTGTTCACCCTGATATCTGCACTGTAGTTGCAAGGGGAGTCGCCGATCTATATCCTTAATGAGGACACACAACCCGTAATACGCGCGATCGGAGTATCACACAGCTGGCAAAGATGACCTTCGACAAAAGCTTCGATCTTACAGTTGGAGCGTATTTTTGTTTTTGTAATATGTAGACTATAGGTAGACTGATTCTACGATAGGAAAAACTGATTCTACGATAGACCCGCCAAAAACCAGCGATTTTCTTTGATGAGCGTTGCATGGCTCCTCGACACGAGGAAGGATGACACGGGAAAAAAAATGTTCATGTAGTCTATAGACTATGTTTTCTTGCTTGCAAAGGACCACCAAACGATGACGTCGGGGGCGCAAGGGGCACCGTCCTTCAGGAGATACGGCCGGGAGCTGGTTTCAAAACCGGCGATTTCGTTGAAGAAATGTTGGGGAGGGCTAACGTAGAACGACTCGGTACGAATGCCTTCCAGTTTGGAAGTGCGGCGTATGAATGATATGATAAATACGTGGCATTTGATTTCTAGGTCAATCCGTTTGGAGTTAAAAAACAACCCGTGTCCTAGAAGCCAACATAATCATCCCACAATCGTAGGTGTTGCGCTTTTTGTGCCAATATTTTTTTTCCGGTTGAGCTCCTCAAATGAGAAAGTTAGCGGTTATTCTGATACCAGGTATATATAGACTATGTTGATGCTGTATATGTTTTAGGACTCTGCGTTTAGTCCAGAACCTATGATCGGGTTGCGTCAACGAATGCCTTCGAGGTCATGTTGCCGTTGAAATACTGAGTTCCTCATGTTAAGAGCTCAGAAACTTCAGAAGTTCTGCTGCATCCCTACGGTGGGATGACTCAACCAGGTACAGCAGTTACTACTCAGTAGTACGAGTAGTATAGTACCGTTTGCAGGTATTATACAGTATGCTCTCACATTTGAGCGACAACGATCCCTGTCGGACACATTGATAGAGAGAGGTGTTTGGAGGTCATCAGACAGGGATCTCACAAGACAAGGAGAGAGAGAAGTCTCGGACAGGAAGCGGAGGAACATTGAATTTTAAAAGTGATAAAGTCAAGGGACACTGAACCTTCCAGTAGAGTCTTCCTAGAAGCTTCGGCGGAGTATTCGTGGCACAGGTGTTACGTGAGGGACTGCTGAGCCAGCTACTACGTACCGGTAGTCGATAAGCACCCCGATATACTCAAGGAACTCTTTCCATGCAACATTCTCAGAGAAGCCGATGCTTCGACAGCAGTATTCGTAGGCATGTTGGACTTAGGGACACGGTGTCTACATCAGCCCCAGGTTTTGATGTATGTAGAGCTCGCGCTCCACCAAAAATCAATAGGAATGGGACCAGAAACAATGGGGACAATGCAACCCGTCTATTACTAGCCGACGTTCCGTAGCTCCAACAGCGATATCACTCAACGCCTGTATGGATCGTTTTCACATTTTTTGTCCAGTAGGCAATCGAGGTTCCTGTTTTTGAGGACGCTACTAAACATTAGCAAAAATTACTTATTTAGACCCCATGTCCAGCAAAAAAATATCTATATACAGAATTATTGGTGTTTTTGAGAGGACAGGGATTGGCCAGGAGTTGGTTTTATTGCTGCCCTCAGTATGGGATCCTCGAGACTGGAATTTCTCGATCAAATCGCCTCCTTCGAGCGCCGATCTCGAGGAGTGGCTCCAGCGCCCCTCGCTCTGCCTTATCCGTTCCATACCTCGACGTTGACACCGACAGGGTCTGAGAGAGACGAGCGAGAAGTGGCCAAATATTTGCACATTCAGCGGTACTAACGGCATTTATGTTGGGTTATTGAACAAATGAAACATGTGAATACATTTCCACAAGTATTAAATCACTTCTAAATTCCCAAGGCTATGTTGTGTACGGTGTGTGGATTCCGAACAAGGGTATGGGAGTCTTACAGAACTTCCAGAAGTTTTGGGTACGGGTATGAAAGTGTTACAGAACGTCCAGAAGTTCCGGGTAATGTGGCACGGGCGTACAGAACTCACAGAAGTTCCGGAAGGGTACGAAAGGTGCTGTACCCGCACCCCGGGTAATGTGGTACGGGCGTACAGAACTCACAGAAGTTCCGGGTACGGGTATGAATGTCCTACAGAACTAACAGAGGTTGGGTACGGGTATTATCGTCTTACAGAACTTCCAGAAGTTCCGCGTATTGTGGCACGGGGGTACATAACTTACAGAAGTTCCGGGTACGGGTATGAAGGCCCTACAGAAGTTTCAGAAGTTCCGAATACGGGTAATACCCGGGTAAATGCACACTCCGTCGGGGGGGAGTTCGACTTGAAGTGGGGGATTTAATCCAACATGCATGGATGGCATGTTCTCGTGCATGGATGGCATGTTCTTACTGGAACAATGTCCCCGAGGCAATCTGTCGTAGCTTTTTATTAATAGAGGAAATTAAACTATCGACAAAACCACCACCGAGAGGGTGATTAATCGTGAGCCTCAATGAGTGGCGACCGGGGCAACAGCCGCATTCTCGGCCATACTGCGCTATGGTCATACCATAGCGTACCCCAACTGTGTCGCTTCAAAACAAATAATGGCGGTCGCAAGCTCATATTTTCCACCACACCTCGATAAGCCATGTGCCGCGCGACACAGAAGAAGCTTAACTACCGAAAACGGCCATCATTGCTACATACAGTAGTAGCGTACACCAAATTACGCAATCGCAAGTAAGTAGTACTGCAGTAGGTTGAACCCACACACATGAGCGCAGTTCTGAAGTGATTTTGAACCCTACGCCCACCATGTTACTGACAATGTTTTCCCTTCGACTTGTTGTAAGGCGTCTTTCCCCTCAAACGTGAATTCAGTTGTATCGCCAGTCGGTGTCTTTTTGTCCATCCCCGCTTCACTTCAAATACACTCTCAGGCAGGTTTAGAGTGGGGGACATTTCCCCCCCGACCCCCGCTGTTTTCCAATTGATTTTGGACGGGCGATGCCCTCGTTTGGCAGGCAGAGCAGTATTTTTTTCGAAATTCAACGAAGACGTGCGTATCAACGCGGAAAACGCCCGCGTTTGTTGATTCACGAAACGCCGTCAACGATGTTGATTGCTACCTGGAGAGCGCGGAGGCGGTGGTGTCAGAGCTGTATCAGATTCTCAGTAGTATTTCTTAAGTTATTGGACGGGGACACAAAGTGTATTCTGCGGGTCTGCCTATTGAGCAGGTCCTTTATTGAGTACTCACTTTCTTAGCCGTAGGAGAAGCGCAGCTTTATTATTTCCACCGAGCCCCGGATAGCATCTGACACCGCGAGGCGCGTGCCTCGAAAATACATCTCCTGACTGTCCCGAAAAGGAAACGCCAAGATACCGTCCGAAAACGGCCAACTATTTATCAAATAAGATACTTCCAGGCCTTTCGAGGACGTACCTCAACATGTTGTTAGTGCCTTAGTCTACAGACCTAGTTATTATCGTGCGGCTCCGAAGGTTGATGCTTCGCAGCAGCGAGAAACAGAAGAACAACTAAAACAACAGGCTGGTCGAAAATGATCTGATCTCATGGAGTTAGAAGAGTTGTTCCCACAAGACACAATACCGACCGAATGCCACACAAAATCAAGCGCAATCAGCTACTGGTTGTTGCGTGTTGTGCGAGAGGCTCGTTCTGCTAACATCAGCGGTCGATGGAAGGCAAAATGAAATGGAGCTCTCAGGCCGTAAATACGCCTGGCCTTCACAGCGTGACACGTATTCCCGTCTTCTCTTTCGTCATTGTTTTCGCGTCCTTTTTTTTTGTCTTGTCTCCCTTCGCATCCTTGCGCTCAGCGACCTCGCCCTTCGTGTTTTCGTAGGCTGAATTGCTACTGGAATACCGTAGGTACATACCCTTTCCCGAGCTCTCACGGTTGTGTCCTTACGGTGGTGAGCTCCACCATACGGTTGTATATCTTACAATGACATTTGGGCCTCATTGTTACGAGGTGTAGGGGAATATATAGCCTCATTTTCGTTTGTTTCGAATAGCCGCATCTTCGATCCCCTCGCTATGATTGCCAGGTGATTTGCATGTACGACTATTCAGGGTGGCTCAATGTAATGGAGCTCCCTCCGTAGGAGAACAGTTTATAGATTCGACGTGAAACCATGTCATGGTCGAGGTGAAACCACGTTATATATTTAATGCCATAATCACATCAAGGCCATCATAGATGGGTGATAATGTAGGTGACGATGACACGGGACAAGCAGGACGCCCCTCATCTCAATACCTCCATTACCCCGCACTAATGTGCACTACCCTACTTAGCCCAGATATTTTAGTATCATATGTAGGCAAATGATGCATGAAGGCTTGGAGTCTTTCCAGCGAGGCATGAGGAAAGACCAACCAGTGACACTGGAACCCATGAGGGGCAACCCCGACCCATCACGCATCCCCCAGTCGGAGTACCATCGCAAGAAATCATAAATGGTCATATAGTTAGGTTGGTATTCGACAAAATATTCGATCTCACAGCTGGTGGAGTGTATTTTCATTTTTTATAATATATAAAAATACAACCCCTTCCAATGAAAAACTCACCCTTAGAGAGACTAGTATATTACGAGTACCAACAACGCAGCTTGCAAAAATGAGCATTGACCCGAAATTCGTTGAACTCACGGCTGACGAACTCGGAAAATTTCTTTGCAAAATAGTTATGTTTTTTCAAGTTTCCCCGAGTGCGAACTACTCGTAACCGTAGGTACTTTTTTCTTTCCTAAAAGTTGATAAAGCGGAAAGCGCGAGAGGGCGATTTCTCAAAATTTGATGCAAATCGACGAGCATGAAAACACGAAAAGTTGGAAAAAATGCTTGACCCTATGGGGAGATAGAAATGAAGAAAACGTACGGGGGGGGCGAGGGGGGGGGGGGGAAGACGACTGTCAACGCCGCTTGCCCAGAGGCCGTTGAGAGTAGAACAATTATCACAAGTTGAGCTGGAGAAGAGTAAACGTGATGATTATAATACAAAAAAAAGTGTTTCGTGCACCTTTCGAGAGAACTTGCAGCTCCTCCTCATAGCATCAAAGCAATATCTATTTGCTGGCTGGTGTGTTGATGCAACACATAAGGGCTTCATGCAAAGACGTGCCGGAAAAAAAAATGCGTTCAAACGCGTTTCCGCGTGGACTCGCTTCTGCAGTTAGTTACCTCAACAACAGTAGCACGTTGAAAAAGTCATCTTACTATTTTGTTTAATTTGTTTTTTCGCCGCGTGTGTGCGTTTGTATGCGCGGGGCTGGCACTTCTCGACCACATCTTGTCGTCATGGAAATCCCTGGGTCTGGTTTTGGATATTAATTAATAATGTATCTAACTTTCGACGACAAACTACGTGGAAACATGATGAGATGGGCTCGAATGTAGCAAAAGGTGCGAAACTCCTTCAAGTTGAAACACGTTATATTCCGACGTTAACTATTGCATAATTACTTGTGTTTAGTTCCCCCCTACCCAGAAACGTGTTCTCCCTTGTAAAAAAATATAACTCCTACGGCGGCGCAGATTTATGATGAACAGTCTGTCCACGCATTGCACTTCGAGGTACGCACACTTACTGTAGTATTTTGATGAGTGTGTACTACTGCACTCTGCACAGTCTACGGTTACTGCATATAGTCCTCTGCAGCCGAGGGGATAGTACTCACCGTGTTGTTGCATCCCCCCTCCCTTCCTCTGCTCCTAGTGCTGCGTAGTCACCCCTTCAACATCCTCTCCTCTGCTCCTCCATTATTGCGTACTCGCCCCGTTCGTATTACATGCAGCTTTGGCTCGAATAACATGCATATGTTTTGTGACAGTTACTTGTTTCTTCCTTCTCGTCTCACCATCTCTCTGTACAAAACCTTCGTCCCTCTTATATTATGCAGCAGCCGCAATAGGGGGTCTTCGACGAAACACCTCTCTCTACGTACACGAACAGTGGCTCACCTCAATGATCACCATGTCTGTGTGTTGCGTTGTGTAACAAATGCTCCCTTGCTATCTCCACTGCCGCCATGGTATCGAATCCAGTCTCATGGATAGCTGGGTGGTGGCTGTTCTAACGAATTTTAGACAAACCTGATGCAAAGAAATATGTGTGGTTCCGACTCGCGGTAGAACTTTATTGCTATAGATCTAGATGGGCAAAAATACGCAGGTGGTGAGTGGTGGTCGGAGGGGCGGTAAAACTGACCCCGACCGTAGCAGTAACCGTAACCGCAACTCTAACCCTAACCCTAGTAACCCTAACCCTAACTAACCCTATCCCTAACCCTAACCCCAACCCTAAACCCAGATCCAACGCTTTGGGGTGACCCCAAGCTGTGCCTTGTGAATTATGGCCATCGTGGATGCCGTGTTTCCTTGAAAAAAACTTATCACTCATAGACTGTCTCGTCTAAAGTCCATTGAGTTTGGGCTGTCGGGGTGTCTTCTCGATTATGTACGTTGCGTACTGGTTTAATCGTTTCTACCGTTGACAATTGAGTGTTTCGAACTGGTGACTGCTTTAGATTTCGAATTTAGACTTTCAGAAATAAGCTGGACTCCTCGTACTACCAGTCCCGAGGTTGACCCGTCGCCCATTTACAGCTGTAGCATCGATCCTGCCTCACCAGTAAAACTGTTTGCTCCAAGAAAACGTGCTCGACTCTAAAGCTCGAAATGTTTATCACTAGTACAGCATATACACCTCCACTTATCGAACGCACAGCTGACGTAAGTTGAAATCATTTGACGAACTGTTCAACAATGGTGTTGGGCAGACGACACGGAAAGCGGTATACGGCCACTACTCCGCGCCACCGCGCATTACAGCAGAATACAACTAGGTTTTTGACGATCCGCGACTCTATCTGGTCAACTCAGCCTCGTACCCATTTTTCCCACCAACTCCTTGCGGTGCATCGTACACGGCTTCTCAGCTCGGCCGTCACCGTTTCCTGACGCAACCCCCAACGATTTCTGTCGCAATATACGCCATGCGGACCGACTTTGCCCCCATGATCTTCACGGCCCATAGTCTTTCAATTTCCGACCGAATCTCAACCATGAGCACAACGTCATGTATCATCCATAGAACGACTCGTTTTCAAATTCCTTCATATTATGGATCCCTTCAGAGCAATCATTGAAACACCCCTTCCGCACACAGCACAAACCGCTGCTCAACCATACATAGCTCGCGCCTCACGTAGCTCGCACACCCCACGTACACGTATTATACTTTTTCTTGTTGTTGTTGTTGTTCTCACACTAACTCGCACTATCAAGTCCGTGATCACAGGACAGGCTCCAGTATTGGGTTAGGTATGTATGGATGGCGGGGAAAAGGCTGGGGCAAAGGGACAAGGAGTGAGTGACGGTCCCGCTACACGCGAGCGACCCTGTTGGCCCACACATACACCCGATGACTTCCGTCGTCCGCCTTCCGAGTTCCTACACCGCATAATGTTGAAATCCACGCAAGGATAAGACGCCACCACTTAAAGTTGGTAGTCAAGAAATTGGGCACATTTGAGATGCACCCGGAATTGAACCCGTAAAAACTCCGCCCTCCCCTCACCGATTATCCGACTTACAGGAGTCACTTGATAAACTGATGCATTTCCTTCCACAGCTGTCAGATTTTGTCCCCCTCAGAAACGGGTTTTATAGTTTCCGCGCACAGCCTGACTAACATCACCCTGTTGACCCTGATAGCTACACTGTAGTTGCAAGGAGATTCGCCGACCTATATCCTTAATGAGGACACACAACCCGTAATACGCGCGATCGGAGTATGTATCACACAAAGCTTGCAAAGATGAGTTTCGACAAAAAATTCGATCTCACAGCTGGAGTGAATTCTAATTTTTATAATAATACACTACGAGCTGGTCTGGCCATAAAGCAGATGCTCATTCAACGGTAGTTTTTGCAATCGTTTGGAAATATGCTGACTCCAAATTTGGCAACCGTGTTGCTGAGTGCGTAGCACATTTGCAGACGTTTGAATTTTGGTAATTTGAAGTGATTTCGTCGAGAAAAGCCATGTTGAAAACATTCCGTAGCGTTCGGAATTTTTTTGATACCAAGGTCTATACGAAACCCAGAATAAAAATTAAAGCGGATGACGCTGATTCTTGGTGTGAACATTCCTTGGGGGATAGGGAAACGATACGTCGTAGATATCTTCGTCTTTGCCTAATTCGGTCTCTATCGAGAGATACGGCGCGCATAAGATCCCAATACAAGTTTGTTAAGATATTACGAGGAGAGACACGGAATATCGATTTCGCAGCTTAAATATTTCACTTTTAAACTGAAATTTTCAAACTTTTGACCCGTGATTGGAAGGGCATTAGTCTAGGCCTTCAAAGCGGCTCCAGAAGAAAAAAAAAACGTTGTCATTAACGTTTACTTCGGTCCATTTCTATCATTTCGTTTCGCTGTCGTAAATTTAGCTCCTCGTTTTTTTCCTGGAGCCTCTTCGGCCCGAAAGAGGGTACGCATATCGGGTCCCACGCGAAAATTCAGACCAAAATTCGCAAAAGTGAGCTGCGAAAAGCCATTTCACTGTCGCGGCTGGCTCTAGGCCAGACCAGCTCGTACACATACAGTAAAACCCATTGAACGAAAAAGAGGTTCTTGAGTGGTGGCGCCATCTGTGTGGTCGTACACTGCGAGTTATGTTGTTGTTGTTGTTGTTGTTGTTGTTGTTGTTGTTGTTGTTGTTGTTGTTGTTGTTGTTGTTGTTGTTGTTGTTGTTGTTGTTGTTGTTGTTGTTGTTGTTGTTGTTGTTGTTGTTGTTGTTGTTGTTGTTGTTGTTGTTGTTGTTGTTGTTGTTGTTGTTGTTGTTGTTGTTGTTGTTGTTGTTTTTATTGTTATTGTTGTTGTTGTTGTTGTTGTTCTCACTCACGTTAACTCGCATAATCAAGTCCGTGGTCACAGAACAGGCTTCTCCAGTCACTCTGGACCTGAGGAATACCCAAGGGAAACACACGAACAAACCCAAGTTGGTACACGCATATATCACAGCTGACGCAATTCATGCCTCCACCAGAAACATACAAAGTGAAATCGGGAGTCAGTCTAGGACGTGCCAGGTCCATACTGGTGCATACATCTGACTACTCGCGCCTGGAAAAACCGATTATACCACTTTCCACCCAAGAAAGACTACCACATATATATGGCACGTAGTATCTATTAATCCGCCTACGCACGACAGGCGCAAGTCAATTGGAAAAACGAAACAAAGAAAAGCAAAGAAGACAAAGAAAAGGAAAGAAAAGAAAAGGAAAGAAAAGAAAAGGAAAGAAAAGAAAAGGATAGAAAAGAAAAGGAAAGAAAAGAAAAGGAAAGAAAAGAAAAGGAAGCAAAAAAACACGAAAAAGGAAAGGAAAGAAAAGAACAGACAAGGAAAGCAAGAAAAGACAAGACAAGAAGAGGAAGCAAGGAAAGGAAAAGAGAACAAAGAAAAAAAAAGTCACACTAGCAGACCCTAGGAGCTGACTAAAGACGGCATTGGGCCCATTGTAGAGGGTATCAAGTGGCACTGGGGAGAGAACGCAACATGGCGAAGAAGTCAGAGCGATCTTACGCTATCTTGTGAGGGCCATTGGAAGGCCCACAAATTTCAAGACGATGATGGCCGAACCCAGACCTCAGTCTTTTGGGCATGACGCCCCCCCTTTCCCCCCCTAACCCCCCCACCCCTCCCCCCTCCCCCTCTCCCCCTCCCTCTTCCCGCCTCCCCCGGGCCGCTTAGAGATGCCGACGGCGGATGGCGCTGCCGCAGCATTTGCGCGTCGCTCTGCAGCTTTGCATCTCTCCGTCTCATGCCAATTCCTCATGAACAACTCGGTTCCCACCTCTACTCGTCGAAACCATCTGCCGGGCTTCTGAGCAGCCTTTCGCCACCCTTTAAATTTCATTCCAAAGACCGACATATATATGCTCCTTCAGATGATCCATCCATCTTTCTCTTGCCCCCCTGGGTAGCCCTTACCCCCAACAAGCTACCCAAACATGTATGTGCGAAACAAGGGCTTTTGACCATTGAAATGTCGAACTTGAAAATATAGGGGGTATATAACATGTCATGTAGTCTTGTACATAGCCTTCTACATGAACGTAGTCTTGTAGCCGTGAAGTCAGTCTATACCGACACAGATATGGTCAGAGGTAGGTTTGTTTTAGCCAAGGGCACAACAAGATGTATGGGTGCATGCTCTGGTTTAGAAGTGTTTTTCCGAGGCGAGGAAGATAGGTTGTTGAGTTTAAAAAAAGTGATATTCGAGTTGGGTGTATCCTTGAGTTCGTGAGTTCGAATGCACCAGAGTGCATACTCGTATAAATTCGTGGGGACTTATTCTTGTGCACGAGTTCACTTGCGGAAAGCGCGAAAGCGTGAGTTACCAACACTTGATGAAAAATCGACGAGCAAAAAATGGGATTGCTGAACCCTATGCGCGACAAATATTGAAGGCAAGAACCGGGGGCGAGAAGGGACGACACCTGTGACCACGGCTTGTCCCGAAGCTGGAAAGTAGATGTGTGTTAAAGGAAAAAAAAACATACCTGGTATCTCTGAAGGAATCCGAAATACAAAGGAATATGAACGCGAGTCGTTCTATGGATGCTACATGACATTGTGCCCATGTTTCAGATTCAGTCGGAAATTGAATGTCTATGGGCCGTGAAGAGCCTGGGGCAAAGTCGGCCCGCACGGTGTATTTGAGACAGAAAGCGTTGTGGGTTGCAGCTGGAAACGGTGACGGCCGAGCAGAGAAGCCGCGGTACGATGTACCGCAAGGAGTTGGTGTCAAAAACCGGTACAAAGCTGAGTTGACAAATCAGCGTCGCGGATCGGTGTCAAAAACGTAGGTGTATTCTGCTGTACCGCACGGTGACGAGGAATATTGGCGGTACACCGCATTCTGTCGTTTGCCCAAGGTGCTTTTGTTATAATACGTTCATGTCTAGTCTATAGACTACATATACATGGCCCGATTGGACTTCGTGATAAGAGCCCAACCAAGTGTTCAACTTTCGAGGACCCGCCCTCCCAGGTGCAACCATTCCTTGGCTCGTACACTCTCTTCGCCCCCGAGTACTTATGTTGCAGAGGTTGGTCGAGAGGAGGCTCGTAGGGTGTAAGCGAGATTTGGCCCTTCGGTAGGCGATCTTTGGTCCTGTGGGTACACGATCTTTGGTGACATATTAGATGACAAAAAATCGAAATCGCAGCATGCATGCAATGTGTTTGTATATCACAGGTGTTTGTGGTGTGTTAAATCATACCTACCTGTGCAATTACCATGTTATCGACCCTACCTGATTGACTAACCCAGGTGTTAAGGTCACTGGCTGGCTCGCGGAGACGGGAGTCACGAAATCCGGAGCCCCATCGGGCTGCGAAAGGAGAAGTAGAAAATACGTACTCCGGAGTAGTGAAGTACTGAAACGGAAGGAAAGTGCAGTGCTACTCAGGGGCTTTTCCCACTCCCTCACGTGGTGACCCTAATCGTGGGATCAAGGACCACTTACATATGTTATTGTATCTGTTCGGAAAACCATAGGTTCCCCCGCATCTCCGAAGATGCTACACTAAAATACCACATAGTAAATCAGATTTGTGCACAGGCATCAACCAAGCAGTGCAAACCAACATTCCCCCTGCCTGTGTGCACGTCATGATAACGATCAACTCGAACATATCGAACATTGAGACCGCCAATCATATCGATAGTTTTACTCTACAATCTCCGTAGATTCTATGCAGTCACGAGTACACATCATACATCAGGGTTGTGCACAGGCATAAACGAACACCTGCCTGTATGCACGTCATGGTGACGTTCATCCAATTGGCACCATCTGAACCTTGCCTATTCAAACAAGGTCCATGCCTGAAGTATCCAATGTCAATTTCAAAACAGTACTGCCTCTGCTCCAAAACCCCGAATATTGATACCCAACACAGTCGCTAGCGGAATTGAATCGCAGTGATCGTAACGAAAATCGCTGATAAGAATATGGGCGATCAAGAGTGCAGTAGAATTAATCCGTATAAATCCAGAAAGAAAAGCTCTTGATTGTGGTTCAATAAATCAAGCCCGAAACCCCCAATATATTATAAATATTACCTCAAATAATCATACTCCCAAGCCTTCGGTCAAGCAAATTCAATGTTGAAATCAAGATAAATCATCACTTGTTGTTGGCTCACATCAACTCTCGTCAAAACTCTACAGCCCGTGGTCACACAAAGGTGCTGGAGCTCTAGGAAGATCCGAAAAACCAACCGAAATTGAAATTCGTTCCGGAAATACTACGCTTTCCCGCCTTAAACGCACGATACGAAAAATATCGCACAAGTGAAAAGGTCCAACGTGCAAACTGAACTCAAATATCCGCGGGTATCCACTCAATCACAGCTTAGAGTTCCCCCGTTCCCACAATCAATCAACTCGCGGCTACAAACCGCAGCGCTTGGGCTGGCTGCACCGTACGAACCGCTCGGTAATCTATCATCACACAACCCGGTCGCCCCGGTGGCGTATCAGCTTATCCTCGAGCCTGGTACAGGTCAGTTTCGTGAGTTTGAATTCCCCTGAGTGCATACTCGTATAAATTCGTGGGGACATTTTCTTTTGCGATAATCGACTTGCGGAAAACGCGAGAGCGTTCGCGACAGCGTGAGTTAGCAGCGTTCGATAAAAAATCGACGAGCAGTGGGATTGCTGCACCCTATGCGCGATAAAAAAATGAAGGTAAGAACCGGCAGGGAGAAGGGACGACACCTGTGACCACGGCTTGTCCAGAAGCTGAAAGGTAGAAGTGTGCCAAAAAAAAACACAAAAAAACACTACTAGCTACCAGATTATGCATGTTTCCAAAGTTCCGTATCATGTACAAAAATCATACTTCCATCCCAACTTCGAATAAACGTCCAAACGTCATCATTGTAAAGTACCAGGTACCCGATTTAGAGCACACCAATTCCTCTGTTTTCTGGTTGCAAAGCAAGTCCAACCATCATACCCCCCCGTGGTTTGTAATCCACACAGCAGTATCATGCTTACTAGCTACTGGGGGTGAACATTCAGCAAGGATAAGAGAACGTCGGGGGCAGATACAGTTAAGAAGAAGGGAACGCATGGAACTATGGCTGGCCGTGAACTATCTTCCATTCATATCTCTAACCTTAACGCACGTTGACCCATAATGCCGACATAAATACCCAACTAAGAACCTAACCAAACCCCGAATCTGCAACACAGCAATATAATGGAAGCAATACGTCTTTTTTAAACACGTGCTCTTGCGGCAGACGACGATCTTCTCTTTCTCACGTAGACGCTCTCGTAGCGGACAGCGCCTTCTCCGCCGTCCATGCTCATCCCCAGGCCCCGCGAAGAAGCCGAACCCCAACCCACCACCAAGCCTCCTACTCTCCCAATCCTTCTCTTGTCTCTCATGTTCTCCACCCTCCTGCGCATCCACCGTCTCAAATATCCGCCCACGTTGCGCATCGCCGGCCTGACTGTGCATACAGTTAATAACGGCCCGACACGAGGGCGTCAAATGCTTACCCGATAAACATCCCCTCGGCGGGGACGATGTCGGCTTTCCTCTACCGATACCATCGTCTTCGTCAGGCCAGGCCGGCGGCGGTGATTCCTGCTGATGGTTTTCCACCATCCCTAGCTCAGCTACCACCATGTTGTTCCACCATTGCTCATCATCTCCCAGCTCTTCCCAAAAACAAGCTCGCTCTTCCTCCTCCGCTTCCCCCCAAACATCAACTCGCCCTTATTATTGCTCCGCACGGTCAGGAGTCCATGTCAACGGGCACAAATACGTCCTCTCTCTGCTGTTCAAGCTGGGGTCCAGCGACCTTGCGGCGTTCTCGCTCGATGACTGCTGCATCAAATGGGTCTGGCTAGATGGTGCGGCATGGCTCTCTTTGGCCCGTGCTGCCTTCCGTTCTGCTCGTGCCTCAATTCGTGCTCGGCCTGCCTCGGCAGCGTCTCGCTGGCCTCGCAACTCTCGACTGTGTATTTCGACTCCGTACTGTTGGATCGCTTCCGTTTCTTCGGCAGAGCAGGCCAGCTGGGTTTGATAGTCCCAGGTTAAAGAAATCCCACTTCGGGGGGCATCTCCGCTATGGCCTGCCGCAGAGCATCCAAGTAATCCATGTAGCCCTCTGACAATGGGCTTGTCGCCCATTGATGCTGCTGTCCTCGTTGTGCTGGATCATGCGCGGGATTCTCGGGTGACTGAACGACTCTCGACCCCTGGGCTGGTCTCCCCGGTTTTGGGGTCGATCTTTTTCTCTCCGGGCAGCTTCCTCGCGTCTGACCGCCGATACAGCAGCAGCATCGAAGTTCTCATGAAGCCGACGGCGCTCTTATTCTGACAGGTTGGTTCCGATATTGGGTTAAATTTGGCCCTAGCCCCTAGCACCGGATATCTACTCGTACGATCTTGCTAGCATTATGGATGGACTCAAGTGTTAAGGGCACAGGCTGGCTCGCGGAGACAGAAGTCACGAAATCCGGAGCGCCATTGGGCTGGGAAAAGAGAAGAAGTAGAACATATGGATTAAAGTACTCAAAAGAAGGAAGGAAAGTGCAGTGCTACTAAAGGACTTTTCCAACTCCCTCACGTGGTGACCCTAATCGTGGGATTAGGGATCACATATTTATTATAAAAATGAAAATACACTGCAGCTGTGAGATCGAATATTTTGTCGAAACTCATCTTTGCAAGCTGTGTTTGATACTCCGATCGCTATTATATGATATCCGTTCTCGAAACCATAAGTTTCCCGCATCTCCGAAGATGCTACACCGAAATAGACTTACTCAATTTTGTCTTTGTCGGGGATTGCCCATCCCTGGCCTCTCAGAGCGCCAACTTCCATATTACCTGCGGAACCTTTCCAGCTTTTGTTTGCTTTCCAACTTCGTTTGAAATTCGAAACGCCAATAGTTCATACCGCTACTACTACATCAGGTTTGTACATACCATCAGATACTACGCTGTTGAATCACGATGCACGCCCAGCTCAGATCAGTCTAGCTATATATAGCCCAGCAGCGCGGCGTAGCGCCGTGCGGAGCCGTGCGGTGCGGTGCCGTGCCCTGCGCTGCGGTGCTGTGTCGTGCTGCGCTGTGTGCTTTATTTCGAACAATGTAGACTAAAGCAGTACCGGGTATAATGCGTGTTGATGTGTACGGAGTACTACTTTTCTCTTTTTTTGTTCTACATGTAGACTATTTGATCTTTCACGGCCCCCGTTTTCTCCCCCAGCCAGGCAAATTACCCCCATACTGCTGTACTGCCGATCAGAACGTAACACCGGCAACAAAACACACAGCACAGCTGGGCACAACAGGGCAATTTGCTCTGCACAAGCAGCTTTTGGCATTATCAAATCGCCGTTCGCACCAAATCATGGGCCTCTTCTTTCTGCCCCCTTTACATATGTTTTCAGTTGCTTTCTTCCTTGCCCTGCGCGAGCGTAGCGGGCGGCGTCAGCTGCCCGCGGAGCAGAGCCCTTGTACCACATAGTATAGCAGATTTGTGCACAGGCATGAACCAACACTAACATCGTAGACTATATATGGTGCATTATTTCCAAAACCGTCAGATGTATCCCCTTATAGGATTTATAGTTTCCACCGACAGATTAAGTTGGCCCGCCCGTCCCCCCCCCCCCCCCCCCCCCGCTCCCTCTTGATAAAACCCAGGCCCCCACGCCCTTATAAACTCCGCCCTCCATTCACCGGATATTCGATTCACAGGATACACTTGATAAACTGATGTATTTCCGTCCACAACTGTCCAATTTTGTCCCCCTCAGAAACGGGTTTTATAGTTTCCGCGCACAGACTGACTAACATCACCCTGTTGACCCTGATAGCTACACTGTAGTTCCAAGGGGAGTAGCCGACCTATATCCTTAATGAGGACACACAACCCGTAATACGCGCGATCGGACTATCACATACAGCCTGCAAAGATGAGTTTTGACAAAATATAATCTTCCATCTCACAGCTGGCGTGTTTTCATATTTTTAGAATATACTCGTATTAAAAGTTGAGTAGTACTAAGTTAAGTTTGCTGAAATTCAAAATCAGAGCATGTGGCTGGAGGATTGGCAGCATGACATTTATGTATACCAGATTAGAGATGCTAGTCAGTCAACTACAACAATAGTACCGAGACTGGTCTAGACATAAATCGTGTCTTCACCAAATACAACAAAACCTTGCCCACCATCGCCAGCGTCAGGTCAGAGCGCGCAGACCACTAGGTGCTGGTTATTTTCGCTGGCTACTGGCCGTGCTTGGTTTGCCTTCCTGGGCATCGACCCACGACGAGTTCTCTCCCATGACTAGTCTATAGTCTAATATATGAAAAAATGAGTCCGAATGTCTCTAATACTGCTGTTTTTATAATCCAACTGCTTTTTCACTCGGGTACCTTTTCATACAGGAGGTGTCAGCGCGTCTGGCGCTGTACTGCTGTACAGTACTTCTGGTTAATCTCATATTTCAATCCTGAGTTGCGGACGCGTGCTGCTCTTGCTTACGAGTACCAGCATATATGTTTTATTACAAACTGTGTTACCGCGGAAACACTCGTTTCTTTCACCCCGGCACGAACCCTGGGTGTGCCGGATGCCATTTGGTGCAAAATCCCGGCTATGGCCAGATGTTAGATAAATAAAGGACACATACAATAATGCTGTGTGCTCCCGTTGTCAGTTGTCACATGCGGCGCGGAACCCGTGATGTGTCTGTGAATTATTTGAGGGTGTTCGTCGTCAGTTGTCACATGGGTACGGAGTCCACCATTTTTTAAACAAAACTGCATTATAAAAACACACTCCAGCTAATAATATTACAGTTTGCGTTCCGATTGGCAGCGTCGTCTCTTTCACCTCATCACTTCGTTGCTTGGCGGCCCCACGCCCAAAGCTTGAGCTGTGGCGCATGCATGTCTGACACATATTCTGACGTCAAATGTTGATCGTATTGTAGTACCGCCGCGTGAGGGAACCGCCGGAGCGTTTTTGGGCAGCGGGACCACCGAGTGAGGGGACCGCTGAAGGCCTCAGCCCCTTTGGAGCCCCCAAATCCCTCCCTATACTAAATTCAAGTAAAATTGTCCCCCAAAAGGCGTTCCCGTTGTGAAGGGCAGCGGGACAACCGATTTGACTTTATACTAAAACGTACAGATTTCCTATTTTTCTTTACCGTATAGTCTATAAGTTTAGTACGCGTTCGGAAAACGAGGCATCCGGGCCGAGTTTACACTAAACGTACAGATTTTCCCTGCTTCCATACTAAATAACCCATGGATTACCTAAATTCCGCATAAATCACGATCCCTGCGGATTCCATAACAAAAAGAACAAAACTATCGTTTGTTTTCTTCTTTTCAAACGTTCCAAATTGAACATCCGTTCCAAACACAAGGTACCCGGACCGACTTTGTACTAAAACGTACTGACTTCCATTTTTTCTATACCGTATTACACATGAAATGAGTCTAGTCTACCCCACGAGCCCACCAAAATTATCTTGCCGTGCGGACTCTATGCTCTAACGAACAACTCTTATCGGCCCTTTTTCATTTTTTTTTTTTCCCGCTTCGAAACATATACAGTATACTATAGGTACAGTTTACTGATATTGTAGGAGCTTCATACTACCTGTATCAAATGCACTGTACTGGTAGTGTAGGAGCTCAATAATGCATTAGACTAAGCCTACGTCTGAGTGAGAGGATATAAGCAAGTCAACGACAGACACAGCTGAGCGCAAGACGGTGCGGCACCACCCCAACAGTGGTAGCGATATCGGTAATAGGCACACATCCGGCGAATGCCCAACGGTACCACGCCCCCTCCCTAAATTTTCTTGCGCCGCTCCCAGCCGCAGAACCATACCCCAAGCTGCAAAACCGAGAGTAAAATTCGCACCTACCTGAGAGACGACGACCATGATCCCAGCAGATGGCCAAGCCCTCGCAGAGAGAAGACCATGCCGAAGGACACTTCTTGAACGCCGACATCGCGAGACAGCGACGGCACTGCCGGCCCCAGAGCACTGACGAACACCCCCAGCAAGAAAAAAGACAAGAACATGGCCAGCGAGGGCGCAAGCCTGTTGAAATCGCGAGCCAGAGCCATGCTATACTTGGCTCGGGTAGGTAAGATGAATGCGCGCAAGGTTTAGGTGGTACGGCGGACCTGGGAATAGTCTATATGCGAGCGCAGCAGAAATGAATGTCGGCGGGAGGACTCGGGAGCGTACGCACGCGATTTGCGAAGGAAGCGACCTGTCCGCTGTGTCGACGGCTATGAGAGTAGGTAGACGCGATGCCGTGGACTAGGTAGGACAGCAACAACACGTGGTCTGGAGACAGGAGGACAAACAGACGTGGCAGATTGGCAAGGTAGTGGCAGTGGATATGCGGTAGTCTACATAGTAGTTCTTGTGTGATTTGCAGTTGATGAATACCCGCAAATTCTTTTAGTCATACCTTGACTCCGGCAGTCTTCTAAAATAATCGCAAGCCCCCTTGTTGATAACCACAGCGCCAGAAAAAAACAGTGACTACTGTACTCGTAATTGAATGCCCTCCCAGCTCCGTACAAAAATAGTTTATAGATTCGATGTATAATCATGTCATGGTTGATGTGAAACCACGTGATACTAGATGTCACAGTCACGTCAAGGCCATCATGGATGGGCGATAATGTAGGTGATGATGACAGGACAAGAAGGACGCCCCTCATCTTCCCTGACCAACCCTGCCCTACTTTGTCTTGTCTTGCTTTGTCTTCTTTTAGAGTTCAATGCAGAGGAAATAATAAGGCATAATCTTTGACTCTATCCAGCGAGTCATGAGGAGAGACCAACCAAAGGGGAGCACGCTCCCCAACACCGACCAACCACGCATCCCCCACTCGGAGTACAATCATATATGGCGTTGTGTAGGCAGTTAACGTGTCGAAGTTGAGCTTGCGCGACCTTCTCACCGGTGCTCTTCTCTCCGCAAGGCAAGCGCTTTTGGCCTTGCAATCTTTGCAATATACTTTTTTTATGTATTTTTGTTTTTTCGTGTAGTTTTTGTTTGGTTTTAGACTATATTTCGCCTTTTGACATACTTTCTCTCTCCCAGTACTCGCATAGAGCTTGGTTATCCTTTGTCTCCTATCCGATAAACAACGGGCTCCTCTGGGCCTCTGTTTTGTGACTGACACGTTGAGTCTGAAGCTACAACGGCTTTGCGGCGGCAGCTTTTCGATACATTGTCTCCCCGTGGTCTCTCTTCGTGGGACACTACTATGACAATCGAACAAAGAAAGTGCTCCCTTTTTGTTTTTGTGCTATATCTATTAGGGCATGTCATAGGCCGAACGTGCGGGGCAAGGCGGGCCGGGCCGATGTGAAAATTGTCATGGGCCGGGCCAGGCCACGCCCAGAATTTTGAAAGTGTGACGGGACGGGCCTGGCCGGGCCGAAAAAAATGAAAATGTGACTGGCCGGGACGGGCCGGGACGAGAGTTTTGAAAATTTAATAGGCCGGGCCGGGCGGTGGCCCATCGTGTAGAAATTTGATGGGCCAGGCCGGGCGAAATTAAAAATGTGATTGACCGGGCCGGGCCGGGCTGAGGGCCGAGATTTTCGAAACTCTGATGGGCCGGGCCGGGTCGGGCCGAGAGTTTTGAAAATTTGGTGGGCGGGCCGAGAGTTTGAAAAATTCGATGGGCCGGGCGGGGCTGCGGCCTATCGTGTAGAAATTTGATGGACCGGGCCGGGCCGCGGCCCATAATCCGAAAATTTGTTGGGCCGGGCTGAGCCGCGGCCCATCATGTGAAAAAGTGATGGGCCGGGCCGGGCCGCGGCTCATGATATGTGGGCTTTATATGGGCCGCTTTCATAAGGCAGCCCACGACTCTTCACAGGCCGGCCCGGGCCGCGGCCCATGAAATGTGATGTATTGTTGCTGCTATAACATGTGCGATAGGACGAAGTACACCCTGCTAATGAGATGGCCCACGCGTTTTTGCGGGCCGGCTCGGGCCGCGGCCCATCATATGTTGTGTGCGGTAAGTACTACTATGACGACTTCGACGTCCGCCCTGCCCACGCGAGGCAAACAACCCAGATTTACCGGCCGAGGCACGGACCGGCCCGCGTGTAGCCTGTGCAAAAAAGCCGCAGAAGAGCGGTTTACAGTTTGGTCCGCAGCCGAAAACAGCAACAACAGGCGAGGTAAACAAATTGATTCGAACCCCGCGATATGCATACTGAACGAAAACTGAAGATGTTCTATATCTGGCGTATCTCTGCATACTAAACACAACCGCTGATGTGTCAGCGCCAGAGTAAGCTGTACTCCGGGCAGGACGCAAGCAGAACCAAACAAACAACCAACTGCCCTAATAAACCACAACCCGAGGGGTGCGCCAGGTAGCGTTGGGCTGCGAAAGCAACTGAGTTAAATCGACACACGACGCGTATGGAAATACATGGAAGTGTGGTGAGCTAAAGCTTTATTTTTCCCCATCCGCCGGAGGATAAATAAAACAACAACAACAACAACACCTGCTGCTGTGTATATTGCCCCATAAACAACCTTGACGAGAGTGCAGCTGCTCATCCACATGGTGTGGCCTATCGCGCCTCACGAGCACCAAACATTCTTCTAGACTACATATCCTACATCCCCTTCACCAAAGACGGCCTGCGCCTTTGCAGCAAGGCTTGGTAGCGCCTTCGCGCGTACGTTCTTCCTATCTGGCTGTTCTTCAAAGAGGACGGCTGGGTGGCTAAAGGCCCCTACGGGAGAAGAAGCACACCTTCCCAACCAGCGCCTTGCAGAGGGGGGGTGGGGACTCTGACGAAACGCCTGCTACGCCCAACGCCCACATGATAATTGTGCTGTTGACTCGATGTCGACGACACCCCGTGACGTGTGCCAGAGGAATTTAGAGAAATATAATCATGAACAGGTATTAGAAGGAAATATTAGGTGCGTATCATTGTGTCATCTGTTTCTTGTCTACAGTGTACGAAGCACCAAGCAGATCATTGGAGTTATCATAATTTTATGTATTTGACTACTTTAAAATAATTGCAATGCGTTACCAGGAATTCAACAATTTAGAACCGCCGTCTGTCGCCGTTTACATCTCTCAGTATTATATCTTGTGCACCGTGTACCTTCTCCGCTATTCTACAAGTATAGTCGTCTGTGGTATACAGTATTATAGAGCTATGATGGTCAGTGCAGTTAAGTCCTCTCAGTATTATTTCTTGTGTCGTGTACCTTCTCCGCTATTCTACAAGTATAGTCGTCTGTGGTATACAGTTTTATAGAGGGAAGATGGTCAGTACAGCTTGGTTAAGTTTTTCGATTCATATATATGTGGATCCTCAAAACCAGAAAATAATCGCAAGAACTGAATACCAGTAATGACAATAGAAAGCCGATAGTTTGGCCAAAACGTTTCCAAAGTTTTTTTGGGGGTTAGTTGCTGAAAGATTCCGGGTACCGTCGCTATGGGAGAAAAACGATTTAAAGCTTTTGTTTCAGACTCTTTGTTTGGTCACTCATGCGGTGCAAAAGGTCAATTTGTCTGCTTTTCATCAAGCCTTTGGATAAACATTATCAACAAACACGATTGATCTTCGATCTCGAGATAGAGGTCACAGCCCTTCCCTCCGAGGTCGGCATGAGTGTAGGTGACAGCGTTGAAGAGTTCATCGCGATCCATTTCGTAGGGCGTGCAAGGTTGCTTGTGTTGTCCTGTGGTCTTCCGTCACATCCTCTCGAAAAAGTTTTTTCGCCCGTTGGGAGACGATAGAGAGTTTTTTGTCTGTTTTTTCTATACACAAGCCGCAATTAATTGTGCTTTTAACAGAAATCTGATCGGCGCCAGCTACAAATCACCGGCTGTAGAGTGAGCACTGTACACCAAGGGGGGGTCGAAGTCCCTAACGAAGTGTCCACGTTCAGAGTTCACGACCCTGTCGTTGATTTCGTCGACCGAAGTGTGTGGAGAACACGAAATTACTGTGCGTCTAATCCACGATCTGCTTTGGCCAAGATCGCCGCGGGAAATCGATTTTGTCAGGATCTCTGGAAAGTCCCAAAAAAAGCAAAATCAACCAACTTGGGCCCATAAACATGCCACCGTCCAGCCAAAGTTCGGCTGTGATCTTCGGGAATTTCAAACTTTTGGGCTTACATTGTCACCGGTCTGGGTACGAACGATCGCCCATACTATAAAAAGAGTGTGTGCGTATATACAAGAACAAGTAGCTAGTGCAAGCGTTTTTTCTTCGTCATTTTGATGTAGTGCTGTACCGCACACCTGCCAAACTATTGATTTTGGATTAAACTCTCGGCATTCCTTTCAATTTCAATTTTTCGTTTGTGTCGGATGGAACAATTCCAACTCCTTCCCTCCCCTACCCGTATAACCTTACCATAGTGCGGAACCCTTGTATACATAAATGATTTGTGATTTGACGGAGATTTCGGCATAAAACAGAGTTTGTGAAGTCATCTTGGTACCGTATAACACAGGAGGAAGCACACCCCTGTTAGATAACCCACCGTACACCCGGTGATATATACGATCGGAGTATCACACACAGCTTGCAAAGATTAGATTCGACAAAATATTCGATCTCATAGCTGGCGTGTATTATAATTTTTTATATTTGAGTATGACACACAGCTTGCAAAGATGAGTTTCGACAAAATATTCGATCTCATAGCTGGAGTGTATTATAATTGTGTATCACACGCAGCTTGCTAATTATAAAAAATTAAAATACACTCCAGCTATGAGATCGAATGTTTTGTCGAAACTCACCTTTGAAAGTCGTGTGTGATACTCCGATCGCGCGTATTGTGGGTTGTGTGTCCTCATTGAGGATGTAAGTCGGCGACTCCCCTTGCAACTACCATGTGCCTATCATCACCGGGGGTACGTTGAATACCACATCCACTACGGGAAAAACCTGACAGTAGTATCAAGCCCCAAAATTATCACACGGTTCGATGGACACCATTCTCTCGCAACCGGCATCGGTTTGGACACCAGCAAGGAGGCAACAACTGTGCCCCATCACAGTGATACGAACGAGTCTACGGCCCCAACCCCACCGGCACCTGATGCTGCCGCCCCTCGGGCGACGGTCGCGTCTTTTTTCTTCGGGATCAGCCCGCTTACCGGTGCCGATGCTGGTGCTTCCGATGCCCCATGTCTTACCTCCGCCGTGCCAAAAGCCCCGACTGCGGGTACCGGTACTGGTCAAGCGCCCGAAGCTCAGGCAATCACGGCCAACTCGTCGGCAAAGGGCCTGAGGTCCCGTCAGCAGCAGCACGCGAATCGTCAGTCACTACGGCTGCAACAAGCGGCGAGACCATGCTGCCAGGTGAGGGCCACGAGTGGAAGCACAACCACGGGGAAACCGCACTGTATGATCAGCACATGGCTTCGCCGGCCATCAAGCGCGACGACTGCGGCTACCCGGAGCCCTCCTCTAGGGGGCTACTGGCGCAGTTAGTTGGAATGGCTTGGGACAAAATTGATGGAAATATCGTCTGTTCTAGCTGGGAAAAAGCTGGCCTGCTTGTTCCGTCCGACAGCTCGGGAGACAAAGCATGGGTCGGGAAGGACCTGAACTCGGACGCCCAAGGAAACCTTTTGAACGCGGATGCCGGCGAAGAACGGGCTGGACCTGAGGAGGGCTTACTGGAGGTGTTCGACATCACCGTTGATGACGACACGGGCGCGATCGGCGCCGACGACGACGGCGACAACGAGGAAGACGTGGGGCGGGGCGTGGGCCGGAAGCCGGAGATGCATCCGACGAGGTTGCTGGCGGGGGACCTGGCGTGCCGGCTGCTGTTGACTTGACCTGCTGATTTGCCCTTACAACATTGCTGCTTATGTGTTTGTTTTTTACGTGTGTTTTTTAACCGATGGTGGTGCTTGTGAGGCGTGGTTGGGTAGACGGTTGCCATCTATAATGGCATGGTGCACGAAACCAAGTGCGCGCTACCGGTGGTACGGGTAATACAGGTATATTTGTTGTGGTGGAGCATTAGTAACACAATGTATTTGTGCACTAGGTTGTGATGCGAACATATTGACGTAGGTGACATACGATATCGGTGCTTTTCTGCAGGGGGGTTGAGAATGAGTACCGGTAGGTGTGAAAGGTCCTCGGATGATGCCGCCACCGGCATCTGTGGTACCGACAAGCAGTATCGGTAACTTTAATATCTATGTCCCTCCTTTCCTCGTTTGTTCCTCAATCATTTCGCCGTTTTGCTCTCGCTTGTTTGTGTTTTTTTCCCATTTATTTGATTTGATGCTTTCACCGGCAAATCCGTTGCGTCAATAACCAACCAGCGTACACTGCGGTGGTAACGGTACGATACTTCTGTTGTTTTGCTGGGTTCGGGCTAGAAAGAAAGAATGGCAGCAGACGATTTGGCAGTGAGACAAGGCCTTTGACGTGCAATTGTCAGGAGTTTCATGTGAAGGTATTTGCGGGCTATTAGTACTTGCAAATTGTTAACCAATAGCTTACCCAAACTAAGCCATATAACACTCTTCCCTGAAACGGTGGGATACCAGGTCGGCCGGATATACGGGCGGACCTGTCAAATCCAGAAGCGGTTTCATTTTCTGGGGATACCGATGAGAGTATTTTTCAAGTTCAACATACGTAAGCTTTGAAAAAGGTTAATATATTGTGGATGGTGGAATTTAAACCCACAACAACCAAGAAAGACCGTGGTCCTGCCGTCGACGCCATTTATTTGTTAAGGTATTAGTGGGGTATTAGCCCGTTTGACCACTTGCAAAATATTAACCAATAGCTTAGCCAAACTAAGCCTTATAACATTCGTCGTTGAACACCGGTATGTTCGTATTACCGGTAACCGTTTTCCAGTATCGCAGCAAGGCGGGGATATTTGCTGTCATCCCCGGGTTTCAAACGTGTGCCTTAGCATCACCGGCATTGAGAGATAATGGAAAAAACTCTGGTTTCAAACCTGTACCTCTCATACCCAACGCATGTGTTGGCACACCCCTTGCCATCGCACCCCCTGCAATCTTGCCGTGGTCCGTTCGCTCTCCCTAGCAACCATTGATACCGTTAGCACACCCCCTCGTTAGCACACCCCCAGTAATCTGGTCGGGGTTTGTTGACACTCCTTAGCAATCGTTAACAACGTTAGCACCCCCTTTCAATACCACACCCCCTTGCTGTGGGGCTACCGTGCACATGGTTGCTATCACCGGGGATACGTTAGATACCACACACCCCTACAACTGCACACCCGGTGATAATATCTATAAACGACAAATTGTTATAACCGGGGTGTGCTTTTTCCGTGTTATGCGGTACCGTTCTTTGGAATTCTGCTTTACAATTAAAACAAAAAGAGCAGGGAACGATTCCTTTGGTCTTGCTCCAGGTCAGCCTATTTTTGGGTTGTTGCAAAACTAAACTTCGCGCTTTTTTCATGGTTTTTGTCCATTTTGGTATTTTTTTTAGCCCGTTGTAGCCAGATATCAAGGTGTTTTTTTTGTCGTATGACTTGATTTTTGTATAGGAATATTATTATTTTTCATGACGGTCTTCGGTTCCCTTAGCCTTGGTGATCACGATCAAGGACGTTCTATTATTCAATTTGACGTATTATTTCAAGATTTAGTAGCCGAAAACAAAATAGGCAAATTGTTCTGCATGGACTACGAGTATTATAGCGTGTTGGTGTTTTCAAAGAGGAGTTGTTCTACGGCAGCCCCCATAACTTTCCTTTCACGAAAATTGCCGGTTTCGAAATCTCTCTCCTCACCGTACTTGCTGAAAAACGGTGCCCCATTGCCACCCCGAGGTCATCGTTCGATTGCCCTTCACAGACAAGAAAATTATGTCAAGATAATGTTTTCGTAGCATCCTTCTTCGTGCCGAGCAACCATGAAACGTACGTTCTAAAAAAACATCACCGGTTTTGGGGGGGGGGTCTATCGTAGAATCAGTCAGAGGGTGGATAATCCATCAACTATCACTATATACGTAATAAGATAGAGGACGAACGTTCTGCGCGTGATGTGCGTCGCGCACCATACCGTTTCACGTATTGCTACACAGGCACTCAAGTCAGACGGTATTCGAGTGCAATAAACAGCCATCGTGCTCGTTTGAACGTTGTCAACTAGTTGATGGCTTTGAGCGATACTGTGCAGTTTCTACGCAAAAAATAGAAAATGGTGCTAAGACCTCCGGAGACAACCTAGAAACGCAAGAGAAATTAAAAGCGGCTACTTGCACCACCACTGGCTGTGTTGTCACCTCACGACAAGGTAGAGAAATATATTGCTGCTGTAGACTACGTCCTGGTATGTTGTACGCTGCACTTACCATACCACATAAACGCCCAGCGTGCTCGTAGTATATGCACGCATAGACTATGTATGACGCGTAACAGAGAGGAACGTTCCGAAAACAATATTCCACTGCAATACTCTGTACATGAATCACGGGCAAAAGTCGAGCGTGCCCATGAGATACAAGAGAGTGTTAAGGTTATTAGTGGGGTATTAGTCTGTTTGACCACTTGCAAAAGGTTAACCAATAGCTTACCCAAACTAAGCCTTATAACACTCCCCCCCCCTGAAACGGCGGGATAGCAGGTCGGCCTGATATACGGGCGGACCTGTCAATATATCCAAGCCGTTTCATTTCCTGGGGATACCGGGGAGAGTATTTTTCAAGTTCGCCATGGGAAAATCTGAAAAAGTTTATTATGGTGGATGTGGGGATCGAACCCACGACCCAAAAACCCATGGTCTGTCGACGACGCCATTTGTTAAGGTATTAGTGGGGTATTAGTCCGTTTGACCACTTGCAAAAGGTTAACCAACAGCTTACCCAAACTAAGCCTTATAACACTCTCCCCCCCTGAAACGGCGGGATAGCAGGTCGGCCGGATATGCGGGCGGACCTGTCAATTATCCAAGCCGTTTCATTTCCACAAGAGCGTTTAAAAAGAAAACAAAAAATATCAGCTGTGAGATCGAAGATTTCGTCGAAACTCAACTTTGCAAGCTGTGTGTGATACTTCCATCGCGCGTGCTGCGTGCCAGAGGATATCGACAAGGGTGGATGGAACCGCATGTATGTAGGGAGGAACGCCGGAAAACAATCTACATAAATCGGGCAAAATCAAATTGCTGCTGTTGCTGTTGTGCTGCTGCTGGTGTCCTGTTGAGCGCCCGCTACTCCTTGCCGCACGTTCGAAGTTGAGGTCCCGCCGACAGACTTGGGCGAAGTCTGGCCTTCACCCTCCGTCGGGCTGGACCCTGGTGCTGCTGCTGCTGGACTGCTGTTGTGTGTCCATGGCGCTATACCGGTCGGCGGTCCTGCACAGCGTGTTGGGTATCTTGATGTGTGTGAGAGAGATGCCTCGAACTGCTTTTTAGTGATTATATGTAGGTTTCCTGAAGAATCTGTACGATGTACTTCACAGGGGGCGTGGTTTAGGGGACACAACGTCAGCATCTCCGGGATTTCCAGACGTGCAAAACCGATTACCCGGATACTCGTTACTCGCGAGTGCACGGATACTCGAGCCCCAAATGCTCGCGAGTTTGAACGTACTATTCGTACCCCTGACGAGAATTGACAAAAAAAGTTGGTACTCGCAGGTACCCGCGGGTGTTTTCTAGAAGGGGCACAACTCGATTGTCATCTGCTTAGTTGGTGTGTTTGTTCATGATCTACCGAATAAAGTATTGTAGACGATAGATATTCTATTTGGGATTATTCTTGGCAAGGAAGATCTTCATGTATCTAACCATGTTTTGTATTCTGACCAAGTCAAACCTCTCACCCTCAGAACTTCATACCGTGCGCTCAAAAGATGTGCTTGGGCAACTCATCGAGCACAAGAGAGCACCAAAACAGAGCAAGCAGCACATTACCCAGGGGAAAAGCTGGGAGGGAGTTTAGATCGAGGCCGGGGCTGTCCAAGGAGAGTATATTACAGCACTATACACAGTAGATTTTAATACATACGTATACTACATACTCCACCTGCAGATGTACGTCGGTATGTTATTTTTCTCGTTCAAAAATATAATGAAGGAATACGAGTGTGTGGTGTGGCGTGCATCATGTGTCCCTGAACCGCAGCTGTGCAATTTCACGTGAAATCGCACACTAAT
Organism: Undaria pinnatifida; assembly: GCA_012845835.1. Taxonomy (NCBI): domain Eukaryota; class Phaeophyceae; order Laminariales; family Alariaceae; genus Undaria; species Undaria pinnatifida. The sequence goes on from JABAKD010000027.1 coordinate 12,332,231, forward strand.
CCACAGTAGGTGTTCAAGTGTGTCGTCTTCAAAACACGTAGATGCGTGTCAAAAACTCGCTACAGGCTTGTCCTCGGTGAGATGGCCATTTATGCCTGAAGCCGTTAACTACTTGGATATAGCATGGGATGTGCTTTCGCGGAATAATCAGGTTTCAGGGACGTCTACGGCAATCCTTTAGGCATTTTCGTTTAGCAGATAAGCACGTTTCAAGGTCGTTCAGAAGAGCGGTTCAAACTTCCACTTCTCGCCAACAGTATGAGACCTCCGCTTTCGTGACGCGAGGAGGTTCACGAATGCACCTCTTTGCCATAATACACGTACCAAAAAACCATTGAGTGTCGGCCTCAGGCAGCCCCCGCCCAAGGCCAAGACGACGCCGACATCATCGTAGGAGGCGACCTCCCATTGGCGTTGACGATAATGTTTACATTATATGACTAATATTTCTTTGATATCGAGTGAAGCAAGCGGACGAAGCGCGAACCGCGCCCCAAACCGGCTGGTGAGGAAAGGGGGTGGTGAAATAGACCATGAACAACGCGCGCAAAACGACCGGGACCATTTTTCAATCCCGATGCAAGTGGAATCGTTCGCGATTACATTAAACAAGTCGGCTGCTCGATTTACAGCTCGCTCCTCCTGACTTACCTAACAGGCTGGTTCAAGTAAAGCTCCCATATTCTCTCCCCCCACGAATGCCGGTCGCAATATCTAGTCAAATATCAAGGTTGCGGTAGAGGGATACCTCCAACTTTCACTACTGGGTTAGAGCCACTCGCTCGCACGAGTGGCCCTCTGCCTCACGGACAAATGGACTTCAAGTGACTGTTTTGGCGCAGCGTGGCTTACTCATCCATTGCGGATGTGTACAAAAAATATATAACAGCACGAAGTCCTATGAGCGCATGGAAAATGGGGCCACTCGCGCGAGTAACTCCGAGCCACTGCAAAGAAAGGTCCCTAATTATGGGACTCTCCTCCCTACCATAGCATGGGTCCAAAGACGCGCGCTACGATAGAGGTATCACTTTTCGTCTGAACTGATTTCTGAATATGACGGGGCTCCTTGATCAAAACTTGTCGGGAGTTTGTCGTTGTTTTTTTCAGGATTCTCGTCGTGTACCTAGCTAAGCGATGGGAGTTTTCATCCGGTGCCAGATTTTTTTTTCTCCAAATAATTGTTCGCCGCGGCCGCCTTAAGCTCCCGAACTTGTGGGGTAGTATCAAGAAAAAAGGTGGTGCACCTCTATCGTAGCACGCGTCCCAAAGAGTAGATATTTGGTATCATACTGACCCCCCATGACCTGTGGAAGAGGGTGACATGGCCGGCTGATTTTTTGACGGACTCGGGCTGTCACTACTCGTAGGATCGAAACTCGTATCGGCCAATGACAGGCCTTCAATTTTTGAAAAAATATTCAGGCTTCTTGCCAGCGAGGGCGAAGAAAACAATTTGCGCGGGATATAAATTTCAGTTTTCTCACGTGAACTAGCTTGTATGCGATACGTACCGTGTAATCCGAAGGACCACGCGAATGGGTGTAAGGTGATCAGGGTGGGGGCACTTGGTGTTCTCTGCCAGGTTAACGTGCTCAGGTCTGTCAGTTGCAAAAAGGTAGAGGAAGAAGCGCTTTAATTCAAAATCGAGGACACGGTGTCGCTCTGGGGCCACCAGGGGATGCTGGTATTGCACTGATCTCCAGTTTTCCGTCGAAGGTACGGCTCCCAGGTCATTCAAATGCGTTCCCACTGTTCTATGAAGCAATTGCCGGCCTTACAAGGCAATACCACAACACCGCCAGCATTCTTGAACCAGCCGTGAATGCAGGAGTAAAGGAATCCCAGGAACCATCGGTTCAACAAATTGCGGTAGAATATTGATCAAAATATGCGGAGATGAGGCGGCTTCCAAAACCCCACTCCCACATCTACGAACGGCAATATCTACAAGCAGACCCGTGCCTTGTTATGAGTGGCAACATCAAGCAGAGAGCCAGCCGGCCCTGAGCGGAGGGGGCAGTCGGCACGACGACAAACGAACACCGCAAGAACAAAACCCGAACCCGACTCAAAAGCGCAGAAAAAATGCAAGGATCACCAACCACTAGAAACCCCGCTTCCCCCATTACTCAGAAAACGGACACCTGTGGAGACAGCGGCTACACAAGCCTCAGTTAAACAAGGCTCCGCTTGGAGATTCATCTACGCTATGGCGACTGCCCGTTCAAGCGCGCTACTGTAAGTATGAAGAGCTTCATGCAGCTCCAGTGGAGTTCGTACTTATTGCTGAAAAAATATGAAACCTGATCATTCCCGGGTAATGCAAAAGTTGAACCAAGCACACAACCCATCCGTTGCCGGTCTCGAGCTGAATATTGCAAGCTACCCCCGAATACTTTGCCGATATCGTACTTGACGGGAAATTCCCTGCGAATCTTCGTGGAGCGGCAGCGGTAAAGCGAATCGGCGCTTTTGGTGCAGCTGTTGCCGGGTGCCAGAAACGGCTCGTCGTTAATGCGAAGAAGTTATAGTCGTGCCACTCCAAATTGCATCCGGCGATACACGCGGCTGACTTGGATGTGTCAGGTTGGGGTACCGGCCCAGTAGCGCAACACATGACGGCCGGAGAACATTTTCCCACACCGCGATTGTCTAAGGTGTCCCGCCCAATTCGTCTGGTACATTACCGTGACCCCACCTTTGGCCACAAAATGGTGAACGGTGGTCTTCTCCACATGGAGTCGTTGTCAGGGAGTTAACGTCTTCAGGAGTGACGTCGTACGACGGAATTTCTTGGGGACTTGTTGAGCATATGTTGCGTTTATCTTTCTGATTATTTCTTCAGTATGTCGCCACTGTAATGGGCATTGGGACAACACTTGCAGCTTCTACGAAACACGCCGGTGAGCATAAGCGCCGCGCAAATCTGAAGGGCGAATCAAATGTAGGATCCCAACGACATAAGGGCAACCATATTGGGTATCAGTGGAGGAACAGAGGTCAACACTGCAAGGACTGCGTAGGATGTTTTCAAATTCAGGAAACGTTTGATCTCGAGGACCTTGGCGTCCGTGTTAGCATTCACGCCTTAGTGGATAGTGGCGTCCGTATTGCATACCCACACGCTCACCCTACAACATCGAATTTGGAGACGGGCACAGTGCACCGGACAGGGCAAAGGTTCGGATTTCCACGAGTGAAACTGTGAAGGGATGACGCTAGCGAACGACATGATAAGATCGTTCCCGGCGGTCGGTCGGAATTTTGCGTTAAGAGAGGTGATCGCCGGCCAAACTCTGATGTCTGTCGAACCCAACGCGTGCAAACAGCGTGAAAGGGAGGCATGGAAACCTTTCCATGCAGACTTGGCTGGGAGCTTAGCCATTGGCGGTGCTAATTACACTGTTTCGCATTTTTTTTCATGTGGGAGACCTGCACGTCCCAGTTGACTTGGCATCATTGACGCCCATGGTCAGCATTTTGGCCATCGCGCGGTTCACATGCTCCATGCCACCGTTGCCATGCCGTTGCCATGTGGATGGTAGGCGCTGGGTGGGGTTTGTCTCAATCCAACATGCTGGCAGACGACTTGACGAAGGTTCAAGCAACCGTCGAGGTCGTTCTTCGAGCGAATACTTCGCGGGCACCCCCGGGGCGGAGTACAGCGGCTGCCAAGCACGCTGGATGTGCCATTAGTGTTACCTCGGTGACGATAGCTGAAAAAAGGGCCAGCCCGGAGGCTGAAACAATCAGTCAAGAGTAAGATGTAGATGTCCCCTCGAAGCCCGGCCGAGAAAGGGCCGAAGTAATTAACACTGGTAGAGACGCGGGAAGTCATTGAGGTTATATGCAATCGAATCGTGAGCCGTTAATATTTCCGACGGCGGCATTTGCCGCCGTTGTCTTTCAACCACCGGATTCGCATGTTCACACCACTTTACTACCGTCGTAGAAAGCCCGAGCATTTGCGATGTGGTCGTGGTCCCGACGTGGCAGAAACAGTCGAGTCGCAAACCCACATGATCCGCGGGCGGTGCTTTTGTAGCGGTACGTGAACGCATATACGGTCTTCGTTCAGGGCACGCGCCACTCGTTCCACCAACGGCGATGGGTCAGGCGGGGGAGAAGGATTCGGGTTAGGACGGGGGCATGTCAGTGGTGTGTCGCCGTCAGTTGCCAGTACGCCCCTGAATGTCCGAAGTGGTGCTGGTGCGAAGGAAGCACGACGAACCGTCGGGTGGCGCACGGTCAGCGGCCCGCAAGAATGATGTAGCGTACAGCCGCGTGGCACGTGGGCCTGGCCTATTTTTCCATACCCAAGTCAACGTGCGAATAACACGTAGCAAAATCATGAAAGATTGACTCTACCATACCCCCTCTTCCCGAACAGGACCAGCGTTTTTCTTAACGAACGTTTCATGGCTGCTCGACACGAGGAAGGATCCAATAAAAAAAAAAACAATAGATCCTTGTGTTGCAAATTACTATCATATCGAGCGACGACGTCGGAGTGGCAAAAGGCATCGTATGTCAGGAGATACGGCCGGGAGCTGGGTTCACTGCCAGCGATTTCGGTTAAAAAAACTTGGGGAGGCTACCGTGTAGAACGACTCCAAACTGAAATTCGGCACCGCACGACGATTATCCTTTTAGACTGTTGGGCGGACGAGAAGACAGACGGGGGCGGACTACTTACACAAGGTCTTTCAACAGGCTCAACTCCGTCGCCATCGGACGTAGTGGGTATCACTGGCGCAAACGAAGTGGCAGGAGCAGGGGTCGCGACCGCGGCCGGGTACAATCGCGTCGGTGGAAATCACGGCGGCTTAATGGCACGCCGGACGAGTGGTGGAGGGGTACCGCCGGGCCCAAATACATAATCAGCACCAGGTGGAGCAGGTTCGTTGACTGTGGCTGTTCGCCAGCGCGTCCAGGTGGACATGAGACCCAAACGCGACTGGGGAGTAGGAAGCCCGGAAGTGCCATTCATCCAAGAGGTGAACACGGCCGGAACATGATGGCAACGGAAAAGGGTCGGTGTGTATCGCTTGTTGAGGAAGGAGCATGCAGGGCGGCATTCAACGCTGCGGCGGGGGCTGAAAGCAATGTGCAGAAGAGTAGTTCAGACATGTACACTGAACAAGTAACGCGTGTCAGAACTTTCTGAAAAGCATATTGGAGTAAGTTGATGACACGTGCAGTACGTACCAAACGAGCGCACATCATATCCAGATTGTTGAGTACTCCGATTTAATAGTTGGAAGCCAACTTGACTTCCAGTGTGTCACGTCCACCGTGGGATCGTAATTATGATAGTTACCTTGCTACTGGTGCAGCGAAGTTCCAGGTGGTCCATCGTAACCTGTCGATGCGCTGTCGATGCGTTGTTGTCGATGTGACATACGTAGTCGTTCAGTATACGTAGCTCGTACGTGGTAGGAACCAGCAGCATGATGACGTGATGTTATACACAAGTTATTTGGTAGACTTTTTCAGAGAGTGTCTCATCGGTTCGTAAAGGGTAGGTACTAGCCTTTGGTACGGAGCAGCACGAAGCGCTTCGGCGATATCAGTGCAAGGAGGATGACATGAACGTACGTACGTATCATACCCAGGTACCACACACAGCACCACTATTCGTTCTTCGTCCCATGTTCGAGACCGCGCTATTAATAGTCACGCCACTGTCCTTGGGGCGTCGTTTTGTCATCAACTCTCCGAAGGTTGAAGCTTGATCGCAACGACAGACTAACATCCGCTTAGTGCTTGCCTCTCGTGCGAGATCTCTGGCATGACCCCGACTGCACACAGCTACAAGGCACGCATCTTCACCTTTAAATAAGACATACATGCACAGGAAGGGGAACTGGGTGTGGTGCGGGTAGTGGGTATGCGCCGGTCCGATTGTTGTAGACGATGTTCGAAGGGGGTGTCAAGTGCTGAAAACGTGCCAAAACTGTCCCAGATGTGGGTTACAGTATACCGTTGCCTACTCTGCTAAAAAGCGCTGTGCTGGTGAGATTGATGACGGGTAACATGTGCTGAGTGTGTGTAGTATGGTGTTAACACTGCCTACTGTACACACGTATCGTATACGGTGGGTGCATGTTATCCCAGACAGCATACCAGGTACCTAGCAAAGTTCGTGGCGTATCTGATGGCCCAACTCGCTTCAATATCTCGCTTGTAGTGGGTGTATGGCATGAATAGCCTTTCGCTGGTTACATAATTAACACGATGAAGACCCGCAGCTAAGAAATACCTGGTCTTGTGTTGAAAATAGTACCCATCTGTTCCTGAACGAAAGCGACGTGTCGTTACGTTAGAGGGACTTAGCCCCGAACATACGTACGATCCAGACAAATGTAACAAAAAGTGTCAGTTATAGTTCGTTTGCAGTAGTTGTTATTGTTCGCTTTTACTTCACTCGTAGGAGAACGTCCTCGGATTTTGGAATGCCGGTATTCGAGGTCCTGGTCACCGTCCAACGCAACAATCGACTTCATTGGCGCCACATTCCACCGCCTTCCTAGCATTCACGGAATTGTGAGCCCTTTCTACGCTGCCTGTGAATGGTTGGGGCTGCGTCGGCAACGCGTCGACTTTCTGAGGTCAACTCCGTCCATCATGTTTGGCCACAGATACAAGGAACCAGATTTCTACAAGCGCACGGTGCCACCAACTATCTAGGGGGAGAAACTCGCGGCACGAGCAATATCATGCCGTGACGGTGTTCCATAACCCCTTGTGTGATCAAGGCTGGGGCATAAGGGGTGTTACCTCTTTCACTGCCGAGTATAGACCACTCAAGAATGGACTTAATTACTTTGTTGGCGCAGCGAAACAAGCGCATACAGTGCAGGTGGCGCACATCGCAAAATCAAAAATATCAAAGAAAGCGACAGCCGCTCCCGCGAGTGCTCTGACTCGCTGAAAACAGGAGCCCAAAATGTATTTGTAATACATGTGGCAGTGACTAGTACCCCCTCGTCACACGGTAGCCATGGTCCCCAGCACACTGGAGAATTTATGTACCGACACATTTAGCAGAACTATGGGTACTCACTTTGTTGTACCATGTCAGCGACTTTGGCCTCCAACTTTGTTGTTTATGAAGACATTTCGATCAAAGGACGAAAGCCCCCTGGTGGCCGCCCTGGGATTTACAGTGGCCCGCATGGTTTGAAAATAGTTCACGGATGCACTCAAACACGTACACAAACAAAACAACCCAAAACGGGGGCAGGGGAAGACAATGTCTTTGGCTGATTGGCGGAACCACGAAGGTCCCCCCTCAAGACCGCACCAGTCAGCCACGTGCCCACAGGACAACACTATAAAAAATATATATGCCCGCGTACCCACCGAATAATGCGGATGGTCGGCAACCTTGATTTGATGAGATATAGCCAAGCAAAGCACTGACCGCTGTAAACTAAACTACGATGCCATTGATGAATGTTTACCACGGCCGTATTCCCTATTGTCGTCGTGGTCGACAGAGGACGTGCGCTTCTGCTGCTTTTTGCCTACTACTGGCGAAACGAAAATCGCGACGGTCGCATCGTACACCCAAAAGCATGTGTCCCAGATATACCTACAGCTACGACGAAAGCGAATATTGTTGCGGTGATCAACCAGATGTACCTACAGCTACGACGAAAGCGAATATTGTTGCGGTGATCAATTTTCACGCAACTTATTGTGATAACGAGATAAACAAAGGTCGTATGATATCCGATAGCATACCTCTCCTAAATAGCATCATGGCAGACATGTGTTCAAGAGCAGTATGCCTGATGTCTCCTTAGGAATAGTACGTTCCCGAGCTTGTACTTGGTAGACCAGATAGAACATACATGGTCGGGAGCAGAATTGAAGTATAACCAACACTGACGAATAGAGAATTATTGGCCACTGCTCCGCAGCTCTCGTCCGGGAAACACATCTGGGATTCGACGTTGATACAATGCCCGTGCAGCGGTACGAAGTCTGTTGCGAGTGCAGGAAGAACAGCAACCGCTCCCTCTGTTAAAATGAGCTTTCGTGTTGAAAATCACACGGAAGAGGCCGTCACAGTCGCCCCTTTCCTTGTCCGAAGTGTCGACCGGCCGCCTTAACCCCCTTTAGAGCCCCCCCGAACCCCTCCCTATATTAGCTTCAAGAACAATTGTCCCTAAAAAAAGGTTTTCCAGTGGTGAAGAGGTTAAGCTGGCTGCAAAAAACACCGTACACGACCATCATAAGCACTGATGACGCCACGCAAATTGAATAAAGAGCACCCGGCATCCCCCCGTCATCAGAACCCAAAATAGCAGCAATAAGCGCAGGCACCAGCATCTCTCCTAAAGCACCCCCGACGAGCATTCGTGACGAGTTTTTATCCGAAAGAAGAAACCCTGTTTTCCAAGAAAGATTGTTTTGGACCGGACAACGTTTTAGTATGACGAGCGATCATCCTAGGAAAATCATGAGAAAGGTGTTCGAGATTTTGTTATTCCGCTTTCACCAAAATATTTCATATTTTTGATATGATATTGTCATAGAATGACGGTTGACGACGGGCGTCAGGAAATGAGACGGTGGCACATAATGCACATGCGTATAGTTAGCATATTTGTACCAAGCTGGTGGAGTAAAGCGAGGGGGAAGTGGGATATCTCATTTATTCGTGTAAGTCATTTGTACAGAGGGGTTGTGTTAATGGCGAAAACACTTTGCTTCAACATCAGTGGGCAGCAAGCTCGTTTATCGGTAACACAATCGCACAGGGTGAGTGGGCCACAACTGAATGATGTGCTGCGGTGGTACAACCATTACAGTATGTCGGGAGTCTGGAAACTTCGCAAACAAAGTGTCCAACATAAATTGCGAAACTTTCGATTTTAGCCTGTTCCGTGGCGAATGCAGATAGATGTTTATATGGATCGTGGGATAGGGCAACTACAATATTTTGCCTCAAGTCCATCACAACTGCTTTCTTGAATACATAGTCTATACTGGTAGAAAGAAAATACGTTTAACCGCGGTTCTCACCCCAATACCCCTGTGTTTGCCTCCACGCGCTGTGACCGTACGGATACGACGGTCTTCTGCAGGTAGCTGGGGCGTAAATTTGACGAAAACGACTACTGAATGAAGGGGTGTGATCTCTCTCTGCGGGGCTAGTAGGTGGCACGGGATACAGGTGTGCAAGAGGAGAAACATTGGGTGCCCGACAAACGACCTCGCTATGAATTTGCCGGAGCTATCGAGAGATGAACCAGATTCACACGTAAATCACGCCGTTGGCCAGGAAGTGTCGAAACTGGAACTAAGGCCCTGTCCCCAAAATGCATTGTATCGGAGAAGAGCGCCATGTCATGGGTCACTGGTGGAGCAGCGGGCGTTAGGCTGTGGGCGCCGTGCCTTAGACATTGGCACAACGGTGCCTGTCCGCCCACGTGGAATAATTGTGTTAGAGTGTATATTTGCGTCCGTCATCAAGCCGCAGTAACTTGTATGTGGCAATCCTTTGCTCGCTTTTCCCGCTCAAGCGCTTCCAATCTATATATATCTTGTTGTTCAACCTATGTTTGCGCTAGGTGTGAACCCGAACCCCGTGTCTGAGAGCGTGCGCGCCTGTGTACACCGAACCCGGTGAAAGGACAGCGTAGTTGGGGAGGGGTCTGATCAGTGCGATAGCCGGTAGGAGCCGTGCCCGCTTTTCAGGGAGGTGGTCCAATAGGGCTTTCGCCGCAATTGACATGTAGCAAACGATAAAGGCGCTGTTCTGCTTCTACTGTGGTGCTCTTTGCGCACTCCACTTTTTATTCCAACGTGGCACCTGGTACACATTACGTTTCTTTCCGACGCAAAACTCTTTTTTTTTTTTCCTTTTCGATTGGCGCAACCGCTCATCGTCGAAAATGCGCAAGAACTCTGTTACCACGGTACAATATGGGAAACATGCATAAATACATGGGGTGTGCATCGGCGCTGACCACGACGCCTCGCGTTCAACGTGAACGTGGAAACCACGAACGGCGCCAAGCCGTTCCAATCAATGGCATTTTATATCCGCAGTCAATCCGCAGTATCGGCTAACACACTCGGCTATACAAACCAAGTTACAAACCGCTTACGCTGAGTTAGCTTTTGTTTCCACTCACAAGAAATGTTTACTACTGTACGCTACTCCCTTTGACCCAAGAATGCTGGTGCGTACTAATTTCCCGAGAAAAGCAGTTGCGAAGCGGACTTACCACCACTCGGTAGAAGGGAGATGGCGAGTGGGAAGTTCGAGGCCATGAACAGTCCGAGCAGTCCAGATCCTAGCGTGACCCACAGCAAACTGACCTTTGTTGCGGCAGCATCGAGAGGGGACGGCAGAGGCAAGGCACGGAAGTCATTGCCAGCGCAATCGCAAGCGTATTCGGGCACTGGTCAGGTCTTGTTCGCGAGGAGCAAAATTCGAACGACAATGGCGACGGGAATAATACCAACATCATTCGGTATAAAGAAACTAATGGGAGACGCGCAAACCCAACACGGCCGTTCTTCCAAATTTATATGTGCTCAAGAACCGTTGGATCCTGTACCAATGTCATGCTTCCTGCCAAAACACTCAGAATATCTATCCCGTAGTCGACAGGGGGTGCTACCATTTTACACCCGCTGCCGGGTGTCGTTTCTTCCTACCGCGCTGCCAGCCAGCGCCCAATATGCTATACAACGTTCAAATGACTCTCAAACCGCTTCGACGTAGTCTATTCAGCCCCCTGACCGTTAACCCTTCGGAGTAAGTGAGGATGGCGATAAACACACAGACTGCGGGATATTGCTATATGCCTACCCTTCTGGTGCTTACCCTCCCAGCCAGCAGCAGCAGTACAGACGATAGCAAACAGCCAAGTAGGTTAGCCTTTAGGAGAAAAGAGGTGGGGAATCGAACGGCCAGGGGCACTGCCAGCAGCCTCCCCACCGTGACTCCACCCCAGAATAAGCTGATGCGGACAATGGACGGGAATGGAGCACATCATTAAGGCGATATAAGACTTCCGATACCAAACTCGTGCAAACGTGTTGCTTGTGCACTTGTGGGTTATGGGCATTAGTGGGACGCAGCGAAGGAGGAAGCGGTGACATGTTGGTTTTACGACAGTAGGAGCGTCAGGGGTCCACGACTGTAGCGTACTCCACGGCGACGGCACAGGAGTAGTACAGGGTGATCGAAACGGTGCTAAACCTGCTTGGACAGGCTGTCGCTCAAAACGCAACAGAAAGCAGCATCAGCAAACAGCATCAGCAAACACGTTCCGTAGGACGTCGGCACCACGGCACATACGGCGACAGACTTATCAAGCCAAATAGAATGACCCACCCATTCAGCCCCAGTGGTCAACCGAAAAGCCGATTGGCATCGCCGTGAATGATGTAGCTTCTTATACGAATGCATTTCCTGTTTCAATTCACACCTGGCTATGCGAGCAGCGCCTGTCTCTCCAGCCAAACCATCTCGCATCACCACCACGGCGACCCACGCGCCGAACCCCACGTCCACCCCGACGCAGAGAAACAAAAACAGCGCCAGAATCAGTACCAAGGAGACCGGTGGAATCTCTTCCCCTCGAGGATTTTGCGGTGATAGAAAATCTCGGCTACTCTGCCGGGCATGTTGTTTCGTCAGGACCTCTTGTACATAGTTTTTTTTTCCATCTGGAAGTGAAGTGTTTACCCTCAGGTACTCGTCCACAGTCTTTCTCTCTGGTTGGTGTATCCCAATGTTGTCGTCAGTGACTGATAAAGGAGCCGCGATAGGCGACGTAGAAAGTTGAACGCCTTGCTCATGCTCGGTGGTATTGGTCGTCGATAGGATGTCCGTCGCCGGGGATATACTTGTTATCTTCCCCTCATGTATACTGTCGGGCGCTGCTTTGCTGAAGCTGCCATACGAAAGCCGTGGCCCACCTCCTGCTTAACGGTTGTGTCGGACGCAAACAAACGGCGCTGTAATGACTAGTAATGAAACGGACCTCGAAGGGAACGAACACTAAATTATGCAGGCCATATGCGTTTTCCTACGAAAATCACACAGGCCATATGCATCTACCAACAAAATCGTGTAGGCCGTAAGCGTCTCCAGTGTAACGAAATCCGTCAGGGGAGACACCGGTCGCCGAATTTTTCCAGCACCTTTGACATTAATCGGCGGCAAAATGGGGCAATACCAACGTAGTCGTGGGGCCTTAGGAAGAAAATATTCCTTGCCAAACACATGCCCGACGAAGAAACGGCCGCGTCTTCTACACCTGCACAAGCACCAACAGTGCACATTACTTCAGCAAAAAAACAATATCCAAAGAGACCTTCCTTCCACAAAGCACACCGAGGGCCCCTAGCCCCTCTACGTTTAGAGCGTCCCATCGTTTACCTTTCATGTGAACTACACCACCAATGTCAACGTATGGGCAGAAGCACGCAACGACAAGCGCAGTGTGTTTTGCCCGAGTTATTTCTCGCCATTGGTGGGGTTCCTCAATTAAAAACCCAATATCCTTGCAATATCCTTCGTGTGCTTCACTATTATCAGTATATGCCTTGGACATGGAATCGTGCATCACGTGGCAATTTCATTGCTTTCTGAACGTCAGCGTAGAGCTCCTCCGTGACCAGCGAAAACGAAATGTAGAGTCATCCCATGCTCGGGGGGTAACGGGGGTTTCTGAGCTCCTACCAGTGAGGAGGTGTCAATATCTCACCCGAACGCTTACGTTCAAGACGTTCGTTCGCACAACCCGACCACACTTCTATGCACTACGTAGTCCAAAAAGCCAATACAATCCCAAAAATTGGCCATTCTACCCGAAAGTTTCACGCTTAAGGAGCTCAAGCGATCGAAAAAAGGTTTGGCCCCCAAAACGTGCAACACCTACCGTAGGACGACGCTGTACTTGCACCCTTACCGTAGATATGCGTTGGCGCAATTTACCTTCCAATATCTTCACTTTTTCTCCAGAAGCCGTAGTAGTGACATCGGTCGAACGCGTTCGTCTGTCCAATGCCACTAGGAGAATTCCAGGTCCAGTTCCTTCCGAACTCCAGGCTCTGTCAGCACCACTGTCACTGTTATCGCCTTCGGCCAAACAGCATGCCAGAGACGCCGGAATCGCGAGGACGCCGAACGCCACAAAAATCGTCCGGTAACCGACCTCGCCGACAGCGGCGGGGGCCACGAACGCGCCGAAGCTGAAGAAAAAATGCATGGCCTGTCGACGCGTTGTCGGTGGTTTTACGGTGGAAGAGAAACACAGGGGCGCTGATTGCAGGGACAGCGAGGACAATTACAATGCGGTTGATTTGATGCCTGCGCATCGAAACGTTCGGACATTGGTGAATCGACAGATCGCCGTTCTGAAACGGGTTTTTTTTTCTCACCGGCCGTTTTATATTGAGGGATTTCCGAAACGTAACCTGGGGTAAATCAATAAAGCATGATCAAAATGCCGGGTTGGATGGGGTGCATTGCACAACTCATTTTCATCGCCGCACGACAAAACTCCCAGATTTACGGTCAGGAGGCTGGTGATTGTTCGGCAACACGCACCACCCAACCATCTGAGAAAAAGGTGATTGTTTAAGCCTAAGCGCCTAACCTAGCATGTTTCTTGAATGTCATGCGTACATGTCCCTTGACCAGCCTGGCGTCCATCGGCCTCGAAACAAAGCACGCGTAAACTCGTCGTCTTTTTGATTGGAGGATACACTAAAGTGCGCTATAACCTTCACCCAAAGAAGAGGCACCGGTCTAGGGTAGTTTTGTCCGTAGACGAAGTAACGGCCTCCGCAAACGAAGTAACGGACAAAGCAGGGTTTATTGGAGACATACCGAGGCATGTCTGTATCGGGAACTGGGATAGAGCAAGTTTGGTTTTGGGGATGGAAGGGCCTGCACGCAGTCCTTTCGAGAAAGGCATCGCGTGTAGGTCAGCATCCCCACGTCGGGCACGAGCAAGCACGAGGTCCTGTGACGAGCACGGGCAGACGTGAGGTAGTCGCTGGTTTGGCCATCCAAGCCAGGTATTTGTGCCTTCTTTTCTGTGCCTTCTGTTCTGCTCCGGCCCCTTCGCTGGACAACGAGCTGAACGTGGGGAGCGAGCTGACGCGACACGAACAGGAGAGACCCGCTGCAAGGACTGGAACCAGCGAGTCCCAGAAACAACACGGTATGTGTGGATGCGTAGGGATTGCCGACTGACGATAGGGTGTTATCTAACGATAGGCGAAGAGACGCTGAGTGGGAGCGGCGCCCGCGCCCCAGTAACGGGAGGCGGGCCGTTGATGAGAGAGAGGGAAAAAGAAAAAGGAAAAAAAGAAAAAGACCTGTACGTGGTATTGCCCACGTACGCACGAGAACACGAGTATAGACGTGGTAGTATCGACGAGAGGCAGAGAGATGCAGGCAACCGCGTACGGATATCTGTCGCGAGGTAAACACGCGCACAACGAAAACACGTAATGACGTTATACATTCCTGAAGGTAGCAGGAAGGGCCAGTTGGGGAGACAACGAGCTCGCCGGCAGTGTACGATGGAGACATATTGGTTTATGCACATTACACGAGTACATCTAACACCACCCAGCTGAGGCTGGGGAGGCCCCAGGACGCCGGTACAGCCAGTTTTATTAGAAATACGGCCGCTGTGAGTGCGTGTGTGTGAGTACGACCCAATGAAAGGGTGGTTTGTTAACCGTGGCGTTCCTTTGCCTTGCCGCGTGTGGTCGCGGATGTATATGGAAACGAGACAGAGAAATGCATACATACGAGTACGTACGTTCGTACATGATACTCATGGAAACATGTCGATGTATTGCAGCCAGAATAACTGGGATACATGCAGTCTTGCTACAGCCCGGGGCATGATACTGACGGAATATTGCCGCTATAATAATGTCGAGTCGGTCCTCTGTGGAGACAGCAGTACTGTGTGCGATGAAAACTTATCGACGCACGACCGACACGGGGTGGCTTGCTGTAGAGACAGCATACATACAGTCCTCCTACAAGCCCTGAGCACGATACTCATGGGAAAATGCCGCAGTATTGCCGCTATAATAATTTGCGTCGGTCCGCTGTGGAGACAACAGTACTGTGCGCGATGAAAACTTATCGACGCACGACCGACACGGTGTGGCTAGCTGTAGAGACAGCATACATACAGTCCTCCTACAAGCCCTGAGCACGATACTCATGGGAAAATGCCGCAGTATTGCCGCTATAATAATTTGCGTCGGTCCGCCGCGGAGACAGCAGTACTGTGCGCGATGAAAACTTATCGACGCACGACCGACACGGTGTGGCTTGCTGTAGAGACAGCATACATACAGCCCTGCTACAAGCCCTGTGCAGGACACTCATGGAAATGCCGAAGTACTGCCGCTAGAATAATTTGCGTCGGCTCGCTGTGGAGACAGTACTACCGTGTGCGATGAAAACATATCGATGCACGACCGACACGGTGTTGCTTGCTGTGGAGACGGCAGGGAGCAGGCTCGCTGTGGAGACAGCGGGTGCTTCTGCTCGAGGGGGGGGGACCCGTTCCCACCCCCCTTCGCGACCCAGGTGGAAACGCACGATGAAAACATATCGATACGACCACCTGCGGAGAGGAAGGAAAGAGAAAAAAATGGGGGGGGTGGGCTGTGGCCTATATTTCCCTATAGTTTTTCTTTCTTTTTTCTTTCCCGTCTTTTAATTATGTCCTTATTTAGGATACATACGGTCTGGCTACAAGCCCTGTGCATGATAATCATGGAAACATGTCGAAACATTGCAGCTAGAATCAATTTGAGTCGGTCGGCTGCGGAGACAGTACTGCGTGCGATGAAAACATATCGATGCACGATCGACACGGTGTTGCTTGCTGTGGAGACAGCAGGGAGCAGGCTCGCTGTGGAGACAGCGGGTGCTTCTGCGCGAGGGGGGGGTCTACCATTCATTTAAACTTCGTTCTGAGGTCGTGAGTATTTAGCCCGGATAAACTTACCTGCACCCATGGCGCCGCGCCAACACCGTGCACGTCGTTGATAGCAACATTAGCGATGCCGTCCACGGCCCCAACGCAGAGTCCCTGCGAAACATAATATTAAATGTTCGTGAAGGACGCGTGTTCAGCGACGTATGGTTGTGATCGGCACGTCTTGACGCCTGGCAGCACCATGCCGTTAGAGCGTTGGGTTCATGTTAACGTTCAAGCTGGCAGCGCGCTCATACCCATGTACAGCTTCGTGGAGGCCCGGCGCGAGCTCTAGACGGCACCACAACTCGGGTCACAGGACAGGTCTACGAGAATGCTTCTCAACGTAGCACAATCCAGGCGGGAAACACCAGAAAACATATTCTTCGTGATTCCGCCAAGTAGATCTGCATACCGAATGAATAGTTTATCCTCTTCTCCTCTTCGATAATACATACCAGGTACTGGTAGATGCGACGTAACAAAATTCTCCTCGTGCAGCTATTGTGCAGAGTACGTCACAAGTTCGCGTGGAATCATAATTTTCCGCCCTTACACGACTAAGGACCAAGTCCTTGGGGTTGCGGCAAACACGCTCCCGGTAGGCCCCATCCCCGGCGCAAGATATCGCATGAAGGTGACGCCTATCATGGGCGCTTAAGATAAATGAAATGCTGAAGTGGACTGCAGTGAAAATGCGTAAGTATTCGATACCTCGATGGTAGGAAGAACGGATCGCACACCACCACAATGCGCAGCATAACGCCCCGTACTGCATTTTCGACGCTACTACGACGTGACAGCGCATCGTCAAATGATAAATAAACAACACCCGAGGACAACCACGAGTTGGCGCGGTTGAATGCGCGCTACGGTTGGAAGGTCAGCAATGATTGCTAAGGCTCTTCGTTTGAGGATCTCTCTACTTGAGTAACACACACCTCATCCAACAACTGACTTCGTGAAAAAACAAAAAGCAATCTACGCCCGATGAGGAACTCCGCGGCGTTAATTATTTAACAGGAACAATAGTAAAATACATCGCATCCTAGTGCATATTGGTTAGTTCTTGTGTTTGGGAGCCCCGTCAGTCATAAATGTTTGGGATCAGTAGGCAACTCCCTCGTAAGCATGGCTCGTTAGCCGAGAATGCGACTGGCTAACTGGTATAGTACGTTTCGCGTTGGTTCTTGGGGGTTCAAGAGCACGTGGGCTCGACGGTCACACCACCTGCAAGAAGCACCAAAGGCCGACCAACCAGAATGTTCCAGTCGAAATCATTGCCATCGAAAACAGCCCAAGGCCGACCGTCGCAGCTCCCAGGCGGTTCATGCGATTATTCAGTGCCTGCCGTAGACACGGTGTGCACGCCATCAGTGGTGGCCTGGGAACCAGCAAAAGGCGAGGAAAGAGGCCGATCGTGTCTCGACATGATTGGTTCGGCAGCCGAAATGGTTGGGGTACTGCGTGAAGGGTAGTTAGACCTCATTTCATTACGTATTAGGATTTATATTGTATGCATTGCAGCGGCGTGATGATGGCTTAGTTTGAGAAAGGGTGACTAGCTTATAGTGGCGAAGGAAACCACTTAAAACAGCAGCACGTCAGAGATGTTTTCTTTCGACAAACTGGGAAAATATGGTGCCAGTGCGCTTCTTACGTCACGCGTAACTCGGGTCATAATGAGCCTTGCCAGAGAACCTGTTTGTACGGGTTTTGACGATGCGTTTGCAGTTGGACGAAGCTATTTTAGAGGGTGACTTCTAGAGCGGTTGGGTGCTGTTTGCAGTGACGTTCCTCTGTCATGCGATGCGTTGTTTAAGAACCGAGTTCCAAAAAATAAATGACAACGAGGGCTAGACAGCACGACGACTAGATCTTCAACCGGAGAAATGGCTGCGGACACTTCCTATCTTCACATAATAAGTGGCTCGCTGCACTTGAGTGCACCATCAGTGTATTGGTGCGAAGACGCATAACTCGCAAAGCAGCAACGTATTGCAATGAACAATCCTAGAACAGTGACCCCGATGCAAACGATTACCGACGCTTCTTTGCCGATGGAGTAACGGCAGCATCCGGGTTTGCTTCCTTCACGAAAACTACTGGTACACGCATCGCGACCCGCACGTGTCTGATTTGTGGTGCGTTTTGCACTGACGATACTGCAGAAGTTGTTGGCGTATGTTGCGATACAGCCTGGCTTGGTCGGATACCTTGGGGTGAGCCCGCTGAGGGATTTTCCCCACCGCGCAGACGTCACACTCTGCAATAGAATCGTCAAATGCCACGCTACTGGTGTTTTTTCTGATCATAAGCTCCATGCTGCGGTTACTGGGGTGACCCAGCCGCCGGTGCCACACGTGGGCATTGGTCAACGCATTCATCTCCAACTCCTTTCCTGCGTATCCATCCGCACTGAGGTCCAGCTTGAATGAGTAGAGGTCGTCGTTTTCTCAGCGAAGTGGCACGGTATTGTCGCCCGCCTCCCGCCTGGGCTTGTTGGCATCGACGCATGCTACGATAGAGGTAGCACTTTTCGTCTTAAATGGTTTCTGAATTGCGTAGCTCCTTGAACCCAAACTCGTCGGGAAAAAATTAAATAATAATAGGATATTTTGGTTTAGCATGATTTCCGCTGCGTACCTAGGCCATGCAAGTTTTCATCCAGTCTGGCAGTTTTATTTTGCTCCAAAATGGTTATTTGGAGAGGCCCTAAGCTACCGACTTGAGGAACCTGCCAGAAAAAAACGTGGTGCACCTCTATCGAAAATCGAAACGATGCCCTTTCTCGCTGCTGTTTTTTCCGACAAATGATTGCGCCCAATACCGGAGACAGTTAGGATTCCAAGTCACGAGAGGTGCTGTTCTTCGTAGTCGTACGTGACGAGGCCTTGTAGGACACCCTCCGCTGTGTTGTTCAGCACAGCTCCTCCAGCCGTAAAGAGTCGCGCGAGACGTACTGAGGGAAGCGAACTCCTGTAAACGATGTTTGAGATCGGAGACGATGGTGTCGTCGAAGTAGTGGCCTGAGACTCAGCTGTCGACTAGAACAGTAACAACATTACCGCTCTCGTACGGTTTGCGCTCGATCTCCGCCGGTTGTGGCGCCACCTGGACCATGCCGTAGAATGATCCACCGTCAGCGTCCGTTCCCCACGTTCATGTAGGCGAAGTCCGGCTTTTCCGTAACCCCAAAACAGATAGCGGGCTTGGCACGTTCCTTAAATGGCCGAGGACGCGATGCTCACACTACGAGTTGAATAACCAGGTTTCCTCATTGTGGTGTTGATCCGCTGCAATTGCCGCCGTTGGATGCACCCCCGTCGCTATCAAGGAAACCTTGGGGCGTTTCGGTTGACTGTCCTCTTCTGGTATCGTAAGCGCTGCAAATTCACTTCATCCGCGAAGACCCGGCTGCGGCAACGTGAGCGTTGCGGTCAGCCAGTTTGCGCCTCCCGGGGCAGCAATCTACGTCGCCGTGGGAGGTTGTTTTGTGGTATGAGCAACACACGGAACCTCGCCCGCCTCCACGGTTTCATTTGCGCTATCTCCGTGGGTATTTTGGTTGTCCTTGACGTTGCTGCGGCTGCTGCCCATCATTCCTCCTTCTGCTGCTTGACGCGTACGAATACATTTATTTGAAGTGACCGACACGACCACAAAAGTGGCACTTGATGTCATTGCGATCGCGGGCCATTGCCTGCATAGCGGCACCACGTCCGGCCATACCCCTGAATGTATCAGAACGTGAACGGGCCAGGATATCTGCGAAATGGTCGCGCTCATACGCCGGTTATCGGCAAGTCGGAAGTCACCTGTTTCATCTCTCTCCAGGTGGGCTTGTTCATTTGCCTTGCGTTTGGGTGGTAGAGCTTGCAGTAAACTATCCTCGTATTGGCGATCTGTTAGATCCTCTCGTGGGTCGCACGCGTTAAGGCGGTCGCGACAGCTATCCACGATGTTAAGATACTCGTCAGCGTCCTGATCTAAAAGCATTGAAGTGGTGTCTATTTTGGAATGCCATGCGCAAATAGCTTCGCGCGAACTCCCTTTGAACTTCTCACGCGGCGTTGCCCACGTCTGTTGTCCGTGTCCTGCTCCATCCTCGAGTGCGTAGTGCGCTCGAATCTCCGTGCGACAAAGAAGGCTCATCAGTCCGTCGAAAATAACATTATGCTAGGTAGATCTTGGCCGGCAGCATCCCACGCCGCATAGGCAATGGCCTGACTATCATCGATCTCCGGCGGTCGCTCTCGCCCCTGCACAATGTTAAATATGTCTCTGTTGTTGATGCTGAGACCGGCACGAAGCTTGGACTCCCATTCAAGAAAACGTCCTCCGCCTTGCAGAAATATTTTGAGAAAGGCGCCAGCATTCATTGCATAATGGAGTCGACAGTATGCCGGGGTGCAGGCTGGCTGGGTTCGGTCACTGGCAGAAGGATTTCGACACCCGTGTCGGCATCACGATAGGAGGATAGAAAAATATGTAGAAAAGTATCTATTAACAAACTTATTCGTGTTCTTTAGAGGACAGGGATTTGGTCAGACTTTGTTCGTCTCGGCGTTGGTATGGGGTTCACGAAACTGGAACTTCTCAGTAAAATAGCTTCGTTCGAGCGCCGTCCTCGGGGAGCGGCTACAACGCCCCTCGCCCTGCCTTCTCCGTTCACCACCTGGCCGGGATCAAGTATGCGAGCTGAGCGAGACAATCGAGAAGTTGCTAAAAAAATGTTGAATTTTGAGGAGGTACTCTCGAGCCTTCGGCTGGATCTTGACGTCTGCAGAGCTTGAAAGTCATGGGACAACATCTCTAAATTAGCAAAATTTCCACATTGGCATCTAAATCTCTGCCCCCGACGACGTGTTATCCATGACCGCCACGAAGCGCTTGTGTTAAGATACGGCCTCGAAAGGCCTGTAATTATCCGAAGTTGAGATCATTTTTTTTTTTTATGGGTTTCGTATGATAAGGTTGGCGGTTTATATCCGGGAAAGTTAGGAAACAGATCGGAGGCACGTGCCTCCGATCTCAGAAGCTATCCCGGGCTCTGGTGGAAACGAATAAAACTACATCTCTACGAAGGAACGAAAGTGAGTACTCTCCGAGGACCCGTTCAATTGGCAGACCTGCAGGGGGCACTCTGTGTCCCCCACCATTAATTTAACATGTGGCGTCGACGGCAGGACAAAAATTTCGTGGATTCCAGCATTCCCGGTGAACCTGCGGAATCGACGAAACATGCCCTATCGTAGCTACTACTACTACTACCACTACTACTACTACTACTACTACTACTACTGCTGTGTGTCGTTTCCCTTCGGCTCAGTGTGTATAGTGGCATATTACCAACAAGAGATGTGTCGTAAGCTCCACTCTCACCGAGATTGTATTTGGTACTCAGGAGCATGCGCGTTGAATGGTTACGATAGCGTTCTCCTGAGTACTACTGTAGTACGTGAAGAGGGGATAGCTCCGGAGATCCCCGTTACGAAGTCGGTGAGAATTAATTGATCAACTCGACAACATACATTTGGCTGGTTTTTTAGCATGACCCACTGAGTCACTGAGTCACGTGACAGTGGGTAGTGCTATGTGCCGTGAGTTCGATTCTCACCGACTTCGTATTTGATTTCGTCAAGCGCGCGCGCCGAAGACAGTATGGATGGTTATTTTGGCATTTACGAACTCGACAATAATATGGAGCCACCCACTGAGCTACTTAGTCAAGTGATTAAGTAGGCCCAGCGGGTAGTGCAATGGGGTTTCTCGGTCAAATCACGTTGTTCGACGGGAGGTTCCAACGCCCCTCGCCCTTCCTTATCTGTCCCCTACCTGGCCGCGAACGTGTACTACGGGGGGTAAGTGACACAATCGGGAATTGGCGACGATTCGGATTTTTTATTCCTGGGCAAATGTTTTACCGAGGACCGGTCAACACGTGGCATGCTAGTCGATGAAACAACAGCAATCTATATAATAGGGACCTTAGGGTTTAGATGATACAGGTTGAGGCAACATGTCGTGTGCGCCACCAATCAATGACACAGAAGTAAACGATTTATACCCCGTCCCCCCCCCCCCTCCCCCCCCCCCCCGCCCCCTTTTGATCAAAATCAGATCCCCACGTCCTTAAAAACTCCGCCCTCCCCTCATCGGCGGCAACCATCGTAATAGCATATACAATTTCGGGTGTGGCTGTGAGTCGGTTTCATTTAACGACTAATGACTAGTTGCTACCCGGCTTCACCGAATAGCTGCCTTTAGTCGGTAAGTCAGCTGGCAAAGCCAGGTGCGCCTCCGGAGAATGCCGCTGAAGGCGTCCCCCGAGGCAAAAAATACGCTATTTGCCTTCAGTTTACGCAAGAAAAGCGCAAAAAATATTGCCTAGATTCACATAAGTTTCAAACGAAAAACAAAAAAATGCTTCACTTTACACAAGAAATGAACAAAAAACGATCAGTAAAACGCATGTAAGTCTACCCCGGACTAGAGGAACGTGACAGCAATTGTTTGAGCAGCGATACTACCTGGCGGGGATACGAGTGAAAAATCGAAAAAATCATTACCACCAAGGTAGCGGTGCAAGAATTATCCACATAAAAAAAGGTCATGGATCCCTCCGTAATATTAATTCGCGTATTACTGATTTATCTCCCAACCTTGCGCGAAACGCGCGCGTCGATGACCGCCGCAAGTTCTAAACCGTCGATTATTAGAGATGTCGATGATTGACCGAACCATCTTGCTCGTCGTGAGTATCTTGACGCCGTCCGTGTAGGCAATGATGCTCCCCGCATCCGTCTCGTTCGAGGCCCCGACACTGCCTCCGCCTTTGCTACCCGCCCCACGCGCCTCACGCTTATTCAAGCCCTCGAGATGCTCTTTCCTCTTCGTGTTTAGATGCTGCCACAAATGGGTAGGGGACCCGAACCCAACCTCGACATCGGCGAAATAGCCGTTCGCCTCGCAAAGCTTGCACACGGCTAGGCAAGGGAGCACGTCCTTGAGGTATACACGAAAAAGTCTACAGCGGGTTGTTGGATCTGAGCGGTTTGCGGCGCCTCTGCTTATGCTTGACGCGGTAGATCATCGTTTCGGGGTCGCGTGCTCTCGCCAAGGTGGTCCGTTGGCCAATAATGGCCGCGTCGTCCACGGGATCGCCGCCCTCAGGGCTGGCATTGGGTGCGCCAGGGCTGACGTCGTCGGTACCTCGAGAGCGTTGGGCTATTCCGCCATGTGTGCGCGTGTGTGTGGATCTCCCTCTGTATGCTGCAGTGTCACAAGGCATGTAAAGGGGATTTGCAGCCCGCAGTAATTCACGGTAAAAGTTGTACCCCGCTTAAAAAAAGCCTTCCTACATTTAAGGAAACCCAATAAGTCGAATTTACGGCACCTCCGTTTCACGGCTGACTATTAGTCCGACTAATAACTTGTCGGCGACTTAAGTCGTGCCCACTCACAGCCCTAGTTTCGGGGGAATGTGTTATTTATGCAACGATCCTATTTTGTTTCAAGAGATCTCCCTTCGGAGGTGAAAATATACACTATAAAAGAGGCGTAAAGGCTACGAAGGCAGAACATATAGTGGGCGTAGAACCCAAGAACCACACTAAACAAAATCAAATGTAGCAACAGCAGAGAACGGCAAAGTAGAGGCGAGCAGACCAAAAGAGAGTGACGCAAGAAAACAAAGCGAAACCATATGTGTATACGACGCAGTCGTGGTATTATTAGTAGTAGCACAACAATATTACAGAGGCAGTAGCAGCAGCACCTAAGTAGGAGCAACATAGCGACATCAAAATGAGGAGATCACTTAGTTTCTGTAGTAAATGGACGATTATTATTGATCTACAAACACGAGCAGTTTCAATATATATATTGTAAAAGTGAAAATACCCTCCAGCTGTGAGATCGAAGAATTTGTCGAAACTCACCTTTGCAAGCTGTGTGATACACCGATCGCGCGTATTACTGGGTGTGTGTCCTCATTAAGGATATAGGTCGGCGAATCTCCTTGCAACTACAGTGTAGCTATCAGGGTCAACAAGGTGATGTTAGTCAGTCTGTGCGCGGAAGCTATAAAACCCGTTTTCGAGGGGGACAAAATCTGACAGCTGTGGAAGGAAATGCATCAGTTCATCAAGTGAATCCTGTAAGTCGAATAACCAGTGAGGGGAGGGCGGAGTATTCACGGACGTGGGGGTGGGGGTGGGGGGGGGGAAGCTGGGGGGGAGGGTGCCGAAAGGTTTTTTTCAACCAACATCTTTAGGTCGTATATATGTAGGGGTTTGCTATACGCATGGTACTACTAGGTCTAGGCGATGTACGGGTGGCGGGAAAGGAGGAGGCATTGGGGGGGGGGGGGGGGGGGGGGGTGAATGAAAGCTACGTCATAGATGGCTAGAATGTTAATGACGTCATATCAATTGCGTAGAAGTGTGTATTACTCTGGCCGATTTCGATTGTAGGTGGGGCGTTTGAACAAAAGGGCGGGGAAAAAAGAAGAAGAAAAAAAAAGGGGGGGGGGAGGGGGGGGGGGGGATTAGTTGGAGCTACGGTATGCATGGCTAGAGAGATAATGAGGTGCTATCAGCTGGCTGGTAGTGTTTACTACTCTCAGGCACGTTTTGATTTACGGTGGGGCATTTGAACAAGAGGGATCGGGGGGAAAAGGGGGGGGCGGGCGGGACACTTCAATATGTGCGCGGAAACTATAAATCCTTAAAGGGTACGAATCTGACGATTGATTGTAGCAAGAAGACACTCTTTTATATCACCTGCCTGGTGTTGTTTATTTTTCTAGAAGGTTTGATGTTGGATGGACAGACAGATAGTGAGGTGATATCAGCCGGCTGGTAGTGTTTACTGCTCTGGCAGATTTTGATTTTCGGTGGGGCGTTTGAACAAGAGGGATCGGGCGGGGGGGCGTGGGGGGGGGGGCGGACGTGACGCGGCGCTTCAATATGTGCGCGGAAACTATAAATCCTAAAAGAGGGCAAATCTGACGATTGTGGCAAGAGGACATCCTTTTATATCATTTGCCTGGTATTGTTTATTATTATAGAAGATTTGATGTTAGATGTGGTAGGCAACGCAGTGTTTAGGTTTGGCAAAGAACGTGTTAAAGCTTCACAATTTGTTGCTGTACATGGATCGCAAGATAGCGTATACAACCCTGTAGTTACCACTATTGCCTGACATCGCTAATTTTATGAAAGAGATGCATATTGCGAAATACAACAGGCGAGGTGATGTGGTCATGCAATGTCACCGCCATTATGTAGTCTATATTAACAGTTTCGGGCTCCTACGCCAATATCGTATTGCAGTTGTTACTTGTACATGTGCTGCAATTGAGGAAAAAAACCCAAAAGCAATGTGAATAATAATATTGTATTTGCATACGAAAAAATAGACAGGGTCATGTAGTATGAGAAGGTGAAGTGGGGGCAGACGGCTCAAGACTGACGAAAACAATCAAGAAATGTCGTGGAAGTAGCACAGTTATTAATAGTATGAGAAGGAAAACAATAGAACAGCGCAACAAAAAATGTCCCCTTCGGAGAGGAGTACGTAGCGATTAGAAAAAAAAATGTAGGCCATAAAAAAACTCTCGCACAATACGTGCAGGTAAGAAAACGTTCAAAACTAATTGCGCACGAAGCAAGGGAATTGAGCTCAAAAGTAAGGTGCAGTAAGAGGGAGACGCAAAATAATTGCTTCTTTCTGTCAGTTACAGACACGCCGTCCAGCAGCAGAGCAGCAGCAGCAACAGCAGCAGCAGAGCAGCAGCATCAACAGCAGCACCAGACGCGGCAGCAGCAGCAGCAGCAGCAGCAGCAGCAGCAGCAGCAGCAGCAGACGCAGCAGCACACAGGCAGAATACGAGTATAATCTAGGGGGCATGATGGAGGTTTTACCAAAATGACGACCTAGTAAATTATATTTCGAAGTACTATTTATAATATATACCATTTTTATGTGCAAAGGATAAAATACAGCCGATCTGACCTTTCGGCCATGGCGACCCGTCGCCTTGTCCGCGAAGCTTTTCTCCCAACATTTTTCACACCACCTACGTGGCTATCTTTCCCCGGGTATTCTACCGATCGAATGTCCAAGAGTACCTCTGAAACGCAGAATATTATCGAAGTATGAGAAAATATGGGTTTTGTACGTACGTAAGAAGTTTGACCAATCAGATCAATGCGGTAATTCATAGTCGTATGAGCGATAGCATTGGGCACACCTGGCCCAGCTGTGTAGGCAACGACCTGCACGCGGAGCGCGTAGGGGAGCAGAGTCAGAGCTTACAGGTCCAAGGTGTGATACAGACTAGTTTAAGTTCTAGTTTAAGGCTAGTTTAAGTTCGTGCACTCCCCGACGATGGAGGAGTGCAAGTCACCGGAGGCTGAAGCTCTCGTGGCTGCTGCTGTACGCGGTCCTAATCAGGCCGCCTCGGCTGCTGCTCGAGTCGAGGCTCATGCTGCTGTCGACGCTGTGCAAGCTGGGGTCGACAAACGCCGTGCCGAAGCTCTGGCTGCTGTGCAAGCTGAGTCCGAAGGTCACCGTGCCGCAGCCGCTTCGGCTGTTGCTACTGCTGCGTCTGCCACCGCGGCACCATCTTTGCTCAGCCCCAGTCCCGCTGCGTCCGAGGCTGCGGGGGTAATATAGGCTGGAGTGCTGTGCTGGCAAGGGCAGGTGTCTGGCGAGTTTGCTCGGATAGACGGAGATGTGTTCCGCCTCAAGTCGACGATGGAGCAACTGCTGGCCTCCTTTAAAACCCTGGAGGATGCGGTGGCTGGTGGCGCGTCTAAAACCGAGCACGTCGAGGCCATGCTCCAACAGTTCATAGACAACTTTGCCGATCAGAAGCCGGCCCCGCTGGACAGTGGGGACGCGAGGGAGCGCCACGTCCAAAGGTCGCAGTTAACTGACGACACTGCGCTATGGAAAAAGATGGCGTCCAGAAAACATTGGGTGCTCCGTGGGCGCATACCTCCCAACATTGGCGACTCGGCAGCGGATATCCAGTCCTTCGTAGGCGAGGACGTCAACGTCACGACGTCAGTGGCTACCCAGCTCCGCGCGATCAGTGACTTTGACGTTCGTGCGTACGGGCCGCGCGCGGAAGGGATGGTCGAACACCTGCTGATGGTCGCTGACCGCCTCGATTTCTTGCGCCAGGCTCTTGTGGCGGTCCTGTCTGGTGGGTTTTTGGGTTTTCCCTCGACAGCGACGGCGACCGCCATTGCCGGGAGAGGGTGGCAACGATCGATGCCGCCTTCACGACAGCGTCTGCCGACCTACGCCGGCACACCCAAGCAAAACCAAGCAACCAGCAATATTATCCTGCTCTCTGGCTCCGCGGCGCGGGCTGTCATGAGCAAGATGGTAAACGACGATCTTCGTCTCCAACTGCAAATTCTTGCATTCGGCTCCCCCGGCCGGCGCCACTTCACCTGATGCTCTTCGCGACAGTGGCAGTTCGGCGGCGCCGGCTGGTGAGTCGCGGGCGTTGGTGCTGCGCTCAGGGCCCCGCGGTGGGTTCGGGGGTGGTAGTGGCGGCGCTGGTTCTGGATGAGGACACGGTCCCCTCCTGTCGGTTGGGCCAACACCTGGGGGGGCGGCTGCTGAGCTTGCCGTTGGTAGGGCGGTGACGGCGCCGGGGGCCAGCGGGGGAGCGGGTGCACGGCCGGCCACCCAAGGTGTAGGAGGGGGGCTGCGTGGGCGTGCGTTGGTAGCTTTGGCTGGCTATGAGGGTGTGGGGCGTGCTCGCGTGGCGGTGGCTCCGGGCTCCGTCCCCTTCGGCTAGAAAGGTACGGTTTCTTGTGTGCGTGTGAGTGAGTTGCCGGCTGACTTGCTGCGTGTACAAGGGGCGTTTGATGGCGTACGTTCGGGAGCCTTGCGATTCGTTGCGGTCTACCCTTGGTTGGATGCTCGGGCGGTTGTGTTGCAGGCGATGGCCGAGCAAGGCTCCGCGAGCCTCGGTCATCTCGCCTCGGTAAACTCCCCCCTCTTGAGACAGTGTCAGCGCCCTCGTCTCGTACATCTGCTTCAGCGAGGCAGGTGTCGCATCTTGTTGGCTTCCTTATACATGTCTCCTTTGTTGTGCGTCCGGGGCGGTTTTTCGTGAACCGTTTGTTGGCTTCGGTGGGTATGCCGCGCATATCTGCCGGATCTGATTTCGGTTTTCAAGGCGCAGATGTTTCACAAAAAGGGGTTGCTGCCGTCGCGCACGTCGGAGTTTTCCCGCCGCGGGGGGTTCCAGTTGTATCTATCCCGGGTGATTGTGGGCCTGTTTCTGGCTCTGGTGGCAACGCCGGGAACTACTTCTTTGTGAGGTATTACGTAGACGATGGCATTGTTGTCGAGTTGCAATGGTGGCCGGACGGTCGCCGTTGTTTGCGCGCTGTCCGGTCGCTGGCATCGGACCATTTTCGCTTGTTGGGCGAACGTGGTGTCTCTGATCCGCCCCTCCAGTCCACCAGAAAAATCACGGACTGGGACACGCAACTGGAGGCGTTGGGTTGGATCATTGGCACGGAGGCGCTTACGGTTACGTTGCCGTCCCATAAGCGCCTCAAGCTGCAAATCTCCTTGCGGAGTGGCCCTCGTCTCGTACATCTGCTTCAGCGAGGCAGGTGTCGCAGCTCGTTGGCTTCCTTATACATGTCTCCTTTGCTGTGTCCGGGGCGGTTCTTCGTGAACCGTTTGTTGGCTTCGGTGGGTATGCCGCGCATATCTGCCGGATCTGATTTCGGTTTTCAAGGCGCAGATGTTTCCCAAAAAAAAAAGGGGCTGCTGCCGTCGCGCACGTCGGAATTTCCCCGCTGCGGGTGGTTCCAGTTGTCTCTATCCCGGGTGATTGTGGGCCTGTTTCTGGCTCTGGTGGCAACGCCGGGAACTACTTCTTTGTGAGGTATTACGTAGACGATGGCATTGTTGTCGAGTTGCAATGGTGGCCGGACGGTCGCCGTTGTTTGCGCGCTGTCCAGTCGCTGGCATCGGACCATTTTCGCTTGTTGGACGAACGTGGTGTCTCTGATCCGCCCGTCCTGTCCGCCAGAAAAGTCACGGACTGGGACACGCAACTGGAGGCGTTGGGTTGGATCATTGACACGGAGGTGCTTACGGTTACGTTGCCGTCCCATAAGCGCCTCAAGCTGCAAAGTCTCCTTGCGGAATGGCCTTCGTCTCGTACATCTGCTTCAGCGAGGCAGGTGTCGCATCTTGTTGGCTTCCTTATACATGTCTCCTTTGTTGTGCGTCCGGGGCGGTTTTTCGTGCACCGTTTGTTGGCTTCGGTGGATATGCCGCGCATATCTGCCGGATCTGATTTCGGTTTTCAAGGGGCAGATGTTTCCCAAAAAAAAACGGGGCTGCTGCCGTCGCGCACGTCGGAATTTCCCCGCTGCGGGGGGTTCCAATTGTCTCTATCCCGGGTGATTGTGGGCCTGTTTCTGGCTCTGGTGGCTACGCCGGGAACTACTTCTTTGTGAGGTATTACGTAGACGATGGCATTGTTGTCGAGTTGCAATGGTGGCCGGACGGTCGCCGTTGTTTGCGCGCTGTCCAGTCGCTGGCATCGGACCATTTTCGCTTGTTGGGCGAACGTGGTGTCTCTGATCCGCCCCTCCTGTCCGCCAAAAAAGTCACTGACTGGGACACGCAACTGGAGGTGTTGGGTTGGATCATTGGCACGGAGGCGCTTACGGTTACGTTGCCGTCCCATAAGCGCCTCAAGCTGCAAATCTCCTTGCGGAGTGGCCCTCGTCTCGTACAACTGCTTCAGCGAAGCAGGTGTCGCAGCTCGTTGGCTTCCTTATACATGTCTCCTTTGCTGCGCGTCCGGGGCGGTTTTTCGTGAACCGTTTGTTGGCTTCGGTGGGTATGCCGCGCATATCTGCCGGATCTGATTTCGGTTTTCAAGGCGCAGATGTTTCACAAAAAGGGGTTGCTGCCGTCGCGCACTTCGGAATTTCCCTGCTGCGGGGGGTTCCAGTTGTCTCTATCCCGGGTGATTGTGGGCCTGTTTCTGGCTCTGGTGGCAACGCCTGGAACTACTTCTTTGTGAGATATTACGTAGAGGATGGCATTGTTGTCGAGTTGCAATGGTGGCCGGACGGTCGCCGTTGTTTGCGCGCTGTCCAGTCGCTGGCATCGGACCATTTTCGCTTGTTGGGCAAACGTGGTGTCTCTGATCCGCCCCTCCAGTCCACCAGAAAAATCACTGACTGGGACACGCAACTGGAGGCGTTGGGTTGGATCATTGGCACGGAGGCGCTTACGGTTACGTTGCCGTCCCATAAGCGCCTCAAGCTGCAAATCTCCTTGCGGAGTGGCCCTCGTCTCGTACAACTGCTTCAGCGAAGCAGGTGTCGCAGCTCGTTGGCTTCCTTATACATGTCTCCTTTGCTGTGCGTCCGGGGCGGTTTTTCGTGAACCGTTTGTTGGCTTCGGTGGGTATGCCGCGCATATCTGCCGGATCTGATTTGGGTGTCGTACGGCCAACCTCGGGCAGCGCCTCGTCTTGGGACCCGAGTTTCAAGGGAACCTCGAGTTTTGGCGATGGTTTATTGAGGAAGGATTGGACGCGCGCGGAAGAACCTTGTCGGCTCCGATGTATCATTTGCTTGAGCGCCCCTCCCAACGTACTCCGTTTTCGGGTGCATCCAAAACCGGTGTCGGGGGTTTCTGCCTTGAAACTGGGGTGTACTGGAGATACGATATTGACGCCGGGGAACGATCTCGATTTTGCGGGTCGAGCAAGTCAGTTGCAGGCGAGACCGATATATCGATTAACGTCCTCGAACTGCTAGGTATGGTCGTCTCCCCGTGGGTCGTCGTATCTCCGTGCGCCGAGCACCCGGCCGCGTTGGGGGACTGCGTGTTGTGGCGTGGCGACAACGAAGCAGCCGTAGAGTGGGTGCGGCGTTGTCGAGGCGGGAAGAAGCCGAGATCGGGCGCGTTGATGCGCCTCCTTGGTGTGCTCAAACTGTCCTCTGGTTGGCACTTCGACGCGAAACACGTAGGGGGTATTTTTAACGTTGCCGCGGACGGTATCTCACGCTGGGATCGCGCTTCCGTCCTCGTTAATATGCGTGCTGTCCGTGGGATATGCTGCTCGCGGCCGAGAAGCTGATCCCCACGTGGCGTGCCGGGGGTCGTGTTTTGTGGCCGGCCCTGTGCGCTTCGTTCTGTCTCTTGACTCGCGCTTCAGAAATGTTCGCGGAAACCCGGTTACGAGTTCACGAGACTTATTGTTTGCGGCGTGCTGATGTTGCATTCTTTTGCGGAAATATTCAGCTTACTGTTGCGCAGTGGTCAACCGCGGATCATGTCAAGGTTCGATTTCGCGGGTCGCAGGGTGACCAACCGCGGAAAGGGGCGGTTGTCACGCATGTGCGAAAGGGTCCGTCGATGCGCGTGGGGGAAGGTGGCGGCGCCGTCGATCTAATGATCGAATTGATGTCTTGTTACTTGTTTCTTCCCTCTTCGGCCCCCTTGGTTGCGTGTGTCGTTGGTAATGGCAGATGGTCCATGTGGACACAACATCAAGCGACGGTAGCTTTGCGGAAAGTGGTTGCGTTGGCGGGTGTGCGTGCGGAGGAGTACGCCTTGCACTCCCTGAGGATTGGAGGCGCAACGCACTTGTCGGCAGGGGGTGCAACACCGGCGGTGTTGCAGCGTGAGGGCCGATGGGCTCTGACTAGTTGGGCAAACGCGGAATTACAAAGAAGTGTGTTATCCCGTGTGCACTCTACGACTCGAGGGTAGGGGGGAGCGGGGGGGGGTGGGACTACATTCGTAATACGGGTCAACTACCAGTTTGTGCTGGAGGCTGGCGTCGAGAGTTCGATGTCGCCAGTTGGGTTGGGAGTTGACTCGTGTATACGGATGTTAGCGTGGGGTTGCCGGCGGGGCAGCCCGGGGTATTCCCATCTCCAACCCCCCTCTCCGGGCGGGGGGTTGCGCATTAGTATAATACAACTTCGAAAGCAAAGTGCAAAGCAGAATATTATCGAAGTATGAGAAAATATGGGTTTTGTACGTACGTAAGAAGTTTGACCAATCAGATCAATGCGGTAATTCATAGTCGTATGAGCGATAGCATTGGGCACACCTGGCCCAGCTGTGTAGGCGACGACCTGCACGCGGAGCGCGTAGGGGAGCAGAGTCAGAGCTTACAGGTCCAAGGTGTGATACAGACTAGTTTAAGTTCCCACCCACCCGCCCGTGCTTTTGAGGGAGTCAGTGGAGGGAGAGTTAATCAATCGCAGTAACGTTGCGCGTGTTTGTTACTGTTTTGGCAAACGTACCCGTTTTCGCTGAAGATGCGACGGGGTTTCGTAGATTGCGCAGGTTTGCGGTGGGTGCTAGCCGCATCAGTGTTATAGCGTGGTGCAAGGGGTGTTCGTTGTTGTGTTTCTTTTCAGCATGTGTAATATCTGAGTATCCCTCCGTGCGGCGGGGTTACGTATGACTGTTTTACGCAGATATTATGTTGATAGTTAACAGCGAACGTTGTGGCAGTGCATCGGCTCGGATTTAGCGCGCGATCTGAAAGTGTGGGAGAGGGGAATTATCCGTATATTGGCAAGTAAGTGCATTTGTTTAATGTGCATGGTGTGTGCAGGCGTGCATATTTTATAGCATATTTATTACACGCGTGTGTACGTTTTTTTTTTATATGCAGCACGTTATAGGCGGTTGCCTCGTATGTCTTCTTCGAGTTGCCAACGATTGTTCGTCGTTGGTTGTTGGCTGGCGTCGAGAGTTCGATGTCGCCAGTTGGGTTGGGAGTTGACTCGTGTATACGGATGTTAGCGTGGGGTTGCCGGCGGGGCAGCCCCGGGGTATTCCCATCTCCAACCCCCCTCTCCGGGCGGGGGGTTGCGCATTAATATAATACAACTTCGAAAGCAAAGTGCAAAACTTGTTTTTCCGCGCAAGTTTCCTAAAAAAAAAAAAACTTTAAGTTAGTGGGGGATATAGATATATATACATATATTCCAGTTCCGAATGGGTTCACAGATTACAGAGGATCGTAAAAAAAAAATGAGCTCAACAGTTCTTCTGCATTACGAGTACGACCTCATCGGAATTTCCGGGTCCGTTCCTTGCTTCCAACAGACAAAAGGCAAAGACGGATTATATAAACGTAAGTACTGTAGGTGATATACAGGCTGCACCACATGCAACCTTATACGCTACAATGCAGCATTAATGGTACTATATGTACATGACACACCATAGGCAAAAAACCAAGTTTCAGCCTTGTTTTTTTCTGTCTTGCACTGCAGGAAAACGCGAGGTGGGGGTTAGGATACTTGGTATGAAGGCATGTTTATGTACATCAATCAGCGCAGCATCACTCCTTTATCGCTTGTACACTTTGCCCTAAATTAACTTCTGGGTCTGGAAAAAAGCCTACTCCATGTATTCCCTGTGAACATTATATTGTACAAGGTACGAAATAGAGCCATCAATTGTATCCGATACGCTGCACCCTCTGTACGCGTACAACCTGAGGAGATCGGTACTTGAAATACGCACGAGTACACATAACACCGTACAATGTTCATCACGACACTTTGGTATAATAAGCCTACGATGTGCACCCTAATTGTGCACACAAAAAAACATACCAGGGGTATAAAATACGCCCCATTAATAACACCGTCCTGCAATCAATCACGGAAACATTACGAGTATTCTCAGCCTACGTTAACCAAGTCATTTTGCGGTGAGGCAGGCCATACTATGCACGTAAAACAAACAGCACCTCGGCACGATCCGTTTATTCATGGACCACACCAAGGTATAGCATACACTCATACCGAGTATGTGAGGTATAATCTACTAACAGACACTACCTGTTAACTAAACATATTAGCCTGGTACACTTAGTACAATAATAGCAAGCTTGGGATGTTCGCATATCGTCTGTTTTTGGAGTTGTATTATTATAAAAATTGAAAATACACTTGTAACCCCGGTGCTCTCAGTATGATAGCGTGCTTGGGATGTTTGCGTATCGTCTGTTGCTGGAGTTGCACGGTGGTATTCTCGGTATTCTTGGTAGGATAGCAAGATTGGATGTTTGGATATCGGCTGTTGCGACAGTTGCGCCATGGTATTGTTAGTGTTTTTGGTACGATAACATGATGACTGAGACATTTGCATATTGGCTGTTGTTAGTGTTGTATAACAGCATACTTGGTATTCCCGGTATTCTGGGTAAGATAGCATGCTGGAGATGTTTGTTTGTCGGTTGGTGTAAGTTGAAGCGTGAGGTGAATACCTTGTCGATTAGGACAAGCGGGATGGCGAGGTAAGCGCCTCCGTGGACTCATTTCAGTCAAGGTGGGCACTGATGAGCGGTGGCACCTGGCAAATGGAGGTAAGCACTTGTCATTGTGAGGGGAGGTAAAGGTAAGCCCCTCCCTGAGGTTTGTGTGATACTCGCGTGCATGCTGCCCTCGCGGTGCCTACCACCCTCGCCGCGCCTGGCGCCATCTTCCAAGCTTTCCCCGCTGTAATAGAGTGTCAGTGTATGTTCCTGTGAGCCCCGTCTCCCGGGCGGAGAGATGCAAGCCGTGCCCCGTGGCACTCATTCCAACACACGGCTGCTCCCGGCCTCTGCCTCCCAGCCTCCACCTGCTGGTATCCGTTCTGCCCGGAAATGTAATACCAGGAAATTTCTTTTCGTTCAAGAAAAACGGTCCTTACATCCCGGCACGTCTAGCTAACCCGCAAGAGAAAAAAAAACACACCGGGGCAACCATGCCCACAGACGCTTTCGTTCCTGCCTCGACGGAGAGCGCAGGCCGGTTTATCCTTGTCTGCACCCATGTCCACGCACCCACGTCGAGATCTGGGCCCGAAACGGCCCAGGGCGGCCGGCCCCCAATCCCCACAGTAATCCGACCCACATGTGTACTGCTGCTACTACTGCTGTATGCTGCTGCTACTGCTGCTGCTGTGCTGCTGCTGCCGAAGTTGATTTAGTCCGGGAGGTTGCTGCTACAACTTACTGCTGCTGTGGATGCTGCTGAAGTTTGTTGAGTAGCGGACCATATATTACGGAAAAACAACGAAAAACAAAAAATCGTACAATTTTATCAAAGCATCAAGATTTTTTTGAGAAACAATTTGGGGCGTTTCAAGTGACCTGCTCATCTCAGGGAGGCGGAGCTCAATCCCTTGCCAAACAGAGCCAGCTAGGTGACGTGTACTGCGCCTAGAGCCGCTACGGAGCTCGGCCCAGATCCAGACATGCTTCATAATATCAAACCCTCTTATATCATAAAAATGAAAAACACTCCGGCTGTGAGATCGAATATTATTATGTCGAAACTCATCTTTGCAAGCTGTGTGTGATACTCCGATCGCGCGTATTACGGGTTGTGTGTCCTCATTGAGGATATAGATCGGAACTCCCCTTGCAACTACAGTTTAGCTATCAGAGTCAACAGGGTGATCTTAGTCAGTCTGTGCGCGGAAACTATGAAACCTGTTTCTGAGGGGGGCAAAACCTGACGGCTGTGGAAGGAAATGCATCAGTTTATCAAGTAAATCCTGTCAGTCGAATAACCGGTGAGGGAAGGGCTGAGTTTTGAAGGACGTAGGGGCTTGGTTTTGATCAAAAGGGAGCGGGGGTGGGGAGAGGGGGGAGGGGGGTGGGGGGGGTGGGGCAGCTCAATATGTGCGTGGAAACTATAAATCCTTCAAGGGGATAAATGTGACGGTTTTGGAAAGAATGCACCAGTTTATCATGGGGGGCAACTCAATCTGTGCGTGGAAACTATACATCCTTTAAGGGGACAAATCTGACGGTTTGGGAAAGAATGCACCAGTTTATCATATATGTCCTGTAAGTCGTACAGCCAGTGAGTAGAGGGCGGAGTGTTCGGGGGGTGGGGGTGGGGTTGGGGGGTGGGTGGGGAGGTGGGGGGGGAAAGGAGGGGGGGGGGGGAGGGCTTTAGGTCGCATAGATAGATGCAGGGGTTTGCTTTACGCGTGGTTCTAGTCTAGGCGATGGTGCGGGTGGTGGGGAAGGACGGGGCGATATATATATGACTTGAGGCAAACGACGGCCACGGTTAGGTGAGCTTACGAGCTACGAGCAGAGATCTCCATAAGAGAAGATGTTGGTCGTCGAACCCAAGCCGATGTGTTGATTGATGACTAATTTGCTCAGCAAATGAGAGCTGATGGTGAGCAAAAAAGAGTGAGCACATGTGGGCGATGCGCCTGTGCTCATAGCTCAAAGACAAGGACCCTCAAAACTCGTTGCAAACAGAAAAGAAAAGGACTTTTGAAATGGACCCTTGAACAACGATACTATTAAATAATAACCGATTGAACTCCAGGGTACGGATAAAAGCTATGGCCCCAAGAAGCAAAGGATCCCAAATACGAGATCCTACAGCCTTGTTGCTTAACAACTCGTATCCCAGGGTGTGTGATCATATGGCCCTACGTAGCCTTTCTTCTTACTTCAGCAGCAACTCGTATCTTCAATATCTTGCTACCGGTTCCAAGAGAGATGCCGAGGACTGCCCCTATCAACGCGTACCAGTACTTACTTCATGCACCAGGTATCTGGATATGATAAGCCTGTAAACTGCTGTGCATCATGTATCCAATATATTGCTGCTGAGGCTTGTGCTTGTTACGTATTGCATCGATGAACGACAACTACTACCAGGTTACTTTAAGTGTTATCAAGTAACGACATGATGGTTACTGACAAGTAGTATCTCCAATACATAATGTACCCATGGTAGGCTAGCTTGCCCCGAGGCCGAAAGTGCGAGAAGAAACAGTCGGCCGCCAGAGGGCAGCAAGACGAAAAAAACGAAGGCCATTTTTTACATATTAAATATACGTTTATCCGATTTTCCGTACAATGCATCAAGCCTGTGGAGGCCTTGCCGTTACTTTTTCCACCACGTGTGTCACCCATTTTCTTGGTCATTCTTGACAGTTGAAATGTTAAAAAAAGTGGTCACGAACCGCACGGACGAGAGGAATCCAAATTCGTTTGAAAAAAAAACGGACAAAACCGACCGTATATAAAAATATTTTCCACGAAATTACATCAAAAATGCTTAATTTTTTTCCCCAAAACAAACGAAAAAACTTGAACAACGTAAAAAAGAAGCTGGTGGAATCCACCCGACCCGCTCCGAGACACCGAACGCTCAAGTCACACAAAGAGACCGCACCCATACAAGCCAGGCCGGCCAAGACGCCCTAAATTAACCAATAAATGTCGCTGGGCCCCGCTTAGCTTTTAGATTTCCGACCTGAAATTTTGACACTTGATTTAGAGCACGATTATCAAAACACTACTTGGAAATCTCAAAAATTAAAAATGATTTTATTAACTTTTCGTCTGTTTCATGATCGATCATGGATCTCGGTTGGTCGCCCGTATGTCGGCAAGATTTTTCTTTTTTTTGGCGATTTCCAAATAGCATTTGATTAAGCTTGCTCCATTTCCGAGGACCGACGCCCGAATGGGTAGGGTAGACCGTGACTGAACCAAGTCCGGCGGAAGACCATCTCCCATGGCCGGGGGTTTTGTTAGAGTGGGTGAGCTTGCGCAAGTCCCACACTACCCGGAAAGATGCCATTCCGAGTGGCTATCTCCACCGAACCTGAACCTCAGGGGGCAGGCCGCGTCGACATACTCACGCATCCGTATACAGCGGCAGCTTACGCTGCCGGGGTTGTAACGAGGACCGCGAATAGGGACAGCTAATTCTATAGCGGGATCGGAAGGACGCGCCAGCTAGCGCTGAGTTGGGAGCACACCTGAGTTAAATCTACACACGACGCGTATGAAAATACGTGAAAGTGTGGTGAGCTTAAGCTTTATTTTTCCCCATCCGTCCAAGGATAAAAAAAGAAACTCTAAACCACGGGTCAAAATTTCAGGTCCGAACTCCAAAAAATGAGCCGGGCACAGCAATGTTTAAATCTTCCCAATTTTTTGTTTGTAGAAAACACTTTACTTATGCTTTCCTCTGTCCCACGAGATAAGCCCGGTTGTATAATCCCACTGCATAAGCCCGCATTGCAATATTGCGATAATGGACCCAGAACGGGTGTTTTCGACCGTCCGACCTTCAGGATGTCTTTTCCACACAAGGTTTCTATCGTGAAAGAAAAATCATTTTGACCCAGGGGATCAAATAGTATCATCCCCGGATAAAAAAATCACAAACCGGGCTTCTGCAGTGGGATTTTGCGATGGAGAGCGCCAGTACTCCTTCCAGCTGCCCCCACCGGCATTTGCATCAGATTGAGCAGCTGCCGCAGCCTCAGCAGCAGCAGCAGCAGCAGCGGCAGCGGCGGCGGCGGCGGCGGCGGCGGCCACGGCGGCGGCGGCGGCGGCAGCAGCAGCAGAGCCACCAGTACCAGAGTCAGCAGCAGCAGAGGCCATGAAGGCGTGAACTGCCTGATTCAGCAGCCGGAGTTGCGCCGACAGGAGTAAATCCTCCGCCAATAGCAGCGGGAACCGTACCAGCAGCACTAACAGCAGTCTGGTTCGTCGACATGATGTAAATAGGCTCAAGACGGCGGGCCGCAGGGTATCCTCCCTTGTTGACGGCTGCTGCCTGTGAGTCTGCTGACTTCTTTATGCTCAATTATAGTGCTCACAGGTGGTCGCCTGGGCAAAAACGGCCAAGGCCTTACCCAATAAGCTAGCATATCTTTTAGCTTATATTGCCTTTTTGACCTTATGGAAAATCTTATGTCCGAGCGAGCATAGCCAACATGCCAAATAGCTTATTTGAGAGCATAACAAGGGAAATCGAGCACAAGCTGGTTATGCCTGCCCCCATTTCGGGTGTATATGTTAAGGAACTAGTCTAGTGGGGTATTCGTCTAGTCCGTTTGACCACTTGCAAAAGGTTAACCAATAGGTTACCGAAACTAAGCCTTATAACACTCTTCCCCCCTGAAACGGCGGAATACCAGGTCGGTCGGATATACGGGCGGACCTGTCAATTATCCAAGCCGTTTCAGTTCCTGGGTATACCGGGGGGAGTATTTTTCAAGTTCGACATGGGGAAAGTCTGAAAAAGTTTACTATGGTGGATGTGGGATTTGAACCACCACCCAAAAACCCGCGGTCTGTCGGCGACGCCATTAGTCAAGAAAATAGGGGGGGATTAGTCCGTTTGACCACTTGCAAAAGGTTGACCAATAGCTTACCCAAACTAAGCCTTAAAACATATATGTGCGTCTGGTTGTCTGGCAGCACGCGGTGGAGACGCCAAATGGGTGGCCGCACGGTAATAATCCAAATTCACGAGGCTTAATTACACCTATTATTATTGTCGGCTCTGTTTATCGCGACATTGGACGGTCCTACGTAAGAACACATAAACACGCGAAGGATAAGTACCTCGTCTTAGCTTCTAACGCTGACGCCGGGTACGATCTGTGGCAATTCTGGCATGAAAATAGGCTTAAGCTGCCGCGTTGGCATGATGTTGCAAAGGACATCGCGTTGAGTCAGCCGTTCCCCGCTTTCATGGAACGGATATTTTGTATGCTGCGCGCTTGTATGGACGAGAGGCAGGAGGAGTCTAGCTTCAGTGACCGCATTGCAACACCCGCTCTTCTCAAGTACGTACAGTACAACAGGGGGCGGGGAAAGTAGCATTGTGTCGTGCGAGGTGAGGGGGTGCTTGGTAGTCCGCTCTGTTTGGCTAGCTCGCTAGCTCTGTTTTTGCTGTCTGTCGAGTTTCGAGTACATGTTGGCTCTAGATAGTTCAAGCAAGTTTTCCAAATGACATGGTGGTGCGGTGGTATGGAAAAGGCAGCAAGGCACTGTGCGCACTGTGCTGTATATATTGACACAACACAAAACAGCAGCACAGTAGTAGTATGCTACGTAAATATATATTGTGAAGTATGTATCTAGGAGTATATACGAAGTATATACTGTATTTGACAGCACCGACACACGTACACCTGCCTTGTAGCTTGTAGAACAACAACAAATAGCCGAAGAACCCACGTTTCACGAGCTTATCGACGACAGGCAAGGATGCCCAACAAGTGTTAGACGAGCAAACACGCTTTTATCGAACAAAAATCAAGCTAGAGATGGAACAAAGAGTGAGCATAAATCGAGCTTATTCGCGCAAAACCGGCATGAATCACGAGCGTATTTCCAGTTTTAAAGCCTATGCCCGCTAAAAAAAAGCTTATTTGGAGATCCCGGTTAAAGAGAGAAATAATCGCTGAACATATTCGTCATAATATCAGCGAATATTTCTCTCTTTGAATTTCATATCAGAAAAAAGATAAGCTTATTGGGTAAGGCCCTAAAAACGACGGTGTTGGGCGATTCTCCGAAATGCCGCGAGAACCATGACAAAAACCGTTTTTCCAAAATCAGTCTGGGCCGTTCGTTTCGGGAGTATTGCGTTGTGCGCAACAGACTGTTAAGGAATTAGTGGGGTATTAGTCCGTTTGACCACATTGTCTTGCAAAAGGTTAACCAATAGCCTACCCAAACTAAGTCTTATAGCACCCTCCCCCCCTGAAACGGCGGGATAGCAGGTCGGCCGGATACACGGGCGGACCTGTCAATACCCAAGCGGTTTTATTTCCTGGGGATACCAGGGAGCGTATTTTTCAAGTTCGACATGGGGAAAATTGGAAACGTTTATTATCTAGTGGATGGTCGGGATGGAACCCACGACCCAAAAACCCATGGTCTTGCCGTCGACGCCACATGTAAAGTTGATAGGGGGGGGCAGAGTGCCCCCTGCAGGTTTGCCAATTGAACAGGTCCTCGGAGAGTACTCACTTTCTTTGCCTTCGTAAAGACGTAGCTTTATTTGGTTCCACCAAAGCCCGGGATAGCTTCTGAGATCGGAGGCACACTTTCTTTGCCTTCGTAAAGACGTAGCTTTATTCGGTTCCACCAGAGCCCCGGATAGCTTCTGAGATCGGAGGCACGTGCCTCCGATCTGTTTCCTAACTTATAAAACGCCAACCTTATCATACGAAACCCATCCAAAAGATATCAAATTCGGATAATTGCAGGCCTTTCGAGGCCGTATCTCAACAAGACACCCTGTGCTTGTCGTGAGTGTAGGTGCTTGGGCTCAACAAAGACCTCGGTTTTGAGGTCTGCTCCAAGACCTCAGGAGGGCAGCATATAAAAACGTTTGTGACAAGTCGAAGATAAGAATGAGATATATACGCAGAAAAATCTGAACCCGGGCTTATCTAGTGGGACAGAGAAGTACATTTCTGACCACATGCATCAAATAGTGTGGCGGGTTCAGGCTGGAACACCATCGATAGCTCTAATTTGTACGGGGATAACCGAGGAGTACATCAAGGCTTCGGTTCCCCTCAAACACGGTACCAAAGCGTTGAACACTAATTAATTCCAGCTCATCATGGAAAATCGTACCACGTACGCCATACATACTATTGTTGCGGTCAACCACAACTAATTATTGTGCAACATCCAAGAGCGACTGACATTGGCTGGTCAACCCTATCCATTACCACCAAGTCCAAACACATGTGACGTACTATATAACCACGAGCACTACTATTATAATTCCAGGTGCGGTACACCAACCATTATTCCATGACCACTAGTAATTCGTTTGCGCGCACATCAGTTAAAAACGTGAACCCAGCGTTATCACTCTCTTCCCGCTGAGTACTGAGGTAATAGAAAAATACGGGGGGGGGTGGAAAAAATTATAGATATGGGCAAGTCGGCGGGGGGGGGGGGGGGGGGGGGGGGGGGGGGAGGGGGAGGTAAAAGAAAAATACGGGGGGGGTTGGAAAAAATTATAAATATGGGCAAGTCTGCGGGTGGGGGGGGGGTATCTTTGGAGCACAACCCACTAGCTCATGCCACACGTTTCCTCTAAGAAGAGCAGTGGGATTTATCTATGTGAGTACGCGTAATACCATTACATGTGGGAAAACGTTTACAATACGTGTGTCACCGGTGTCTCCCTTTTCGACTTGCGCCCCCCCCCAGAATTTCACGTTACCTGCATCCCGAAGGAGAGCCGTGTACATTGTATATATTTTTTTAGTAAAAAATTAAAAAAACGCCAGATGTGAGTACGACCGATTGAATGGTTGAAACTCAACTTTGCAAGCTGCGTTGTACATTAGATCTGTGTTTCATTTATTATACGAGTACGATGATGTTTGTGAATCAATTAAACCTGGTTATTATTACGCAACTTTACATTTTTTCGTAAGGTCGTTCGCGCGTGTTCTATATTTCAAGGGTGTGTTCGGTACGGTACCGGTATTCTCGGTACCGGTATGGATGTCGTACCGAACTTACCGAAATATCCGGTACCGGTATTGACGTCGTACCGAACTTACCGAAGGGCCCGGAACCGGCATTGGAGGTGTACCGAAGTTATCGAAGTGTCCGGCACCGGTACGGGAGT
Organism: Undaria pinnatifida; assembly: GCA_012845835.1. Taxonomy (NCBI): domain Eukaryota; class Phaeophyceae; order Laminariales; family Alariaceae; genus Undaria; species Undaria pinnatifida. The sequence continues at coordinate 12,374,712 of JABAKD010000027.1, forward strand.
AAGCACCAGTACCGCGGGTACCGGTATTGATGTCATTCCGAACTTGCCGAATTTTCCGGTACCGGACTTGATGTACCGAACTTGCCGAAATTTCCGGTGTGGGTATTGACGCCGCACCGAACGTACCGAAGTTCGGTGCCGGTATTGATGTTGCATCACCAAAGTTTCCGGCACCGGTATTGATGTCGTACCGAAGTTACCGAGGCGTCCGGTACCGGCACGAAAGTCTGCACCGGTACCGGTACCGGTACCGGCACACACTTGGGTACATATGCCGGCAGTACCGGCGGTATATACCGCCCTCAAGGTATCGACGTACACTTGCGCTTAGGTACATAAACTCGACATAAAATGGCGGTACGTGTACGGGGCAAATCTGGCATTGGCGGGAGGTACCCGCTGAAGTAATAAATTTAGGTGAATTATAACTGGTTACTATATTTCCAACATTTTTCTCTTGTTTGGTATTTGTCTTGATATATATGCTGCTCAAAAAGTAAGATACCCTTTGGATTATCAGCAGGACGCCGTCTTCTCGCCGATCGTTTCGACGCGTACACGCCAATCGAGTACATAAACAAGGCTTCACGCGTCCCTTCCCTCCGAAACCGGCCGGCACCAGGAAACCATCGACGGCTCTGATCGTCTCCGCCGGCAATTCGTACACGTCTCCCAAAGCGAGTTGTACACAGGAACAGGCGAAATCACCGGGGCGCGGAATTTTTTCCGCGTGCACGTCGATAACTTCTGCCGCCGACGTTTGGTGTGTGTGTGGGAGCTGGCAAAAAATGAAACGATGACCCGCCACCAGAAGAAGCGGTGGCATCACTGCTGGAGGCCACCCCATCCTGGCGAGTTGTACCCTTGCCCGTGCGAGCTCAGAGTCTCGGTATGCTGAGCGTACTGGAAGAGATTATTGGGGACCGTGGTTTGTGTGGTTGGAGTGCTGCCTGGAGCAAACGCTCCAAGGGATGACGTCACAACGTGGTGGAATCGGGTTGATATCGTGCCAAACTTGCCCAAGTGTCCGGTACCGGGTTGATGTTGTGCCGATCTTACCGAAGTGTCCGGTACCGGCATCGGTGTTGTACCGATACCGGTACCGGCTCCGGTACATACACGCATACCGGTATCGGCTCCGGTACACACATGCATACCGGTACCGCCGGTACCGGCATTGATGTCGTTCCGAACTTACCGAAGTTTCCAGTACCGGTATTGATAGCGTACCGAATTTACCGAAATGTCCGGTGCCAGTATCGACGTCGTACCGAACTTACCGAAATGCCCGGTACTGGTATCAAAGTCTGTACCGGCACCGCCGGTACAGGTATTGATGTAGTACCGAACTTACCAAAGTTTCTGGTACCGGTATTGACGCCGTACCGAACTTACCGAAGTGTCCGGTACCGGAAATACCGGCGGTATATACCGCCAGTACGACTCGGTACGTACCGTACCGAACACACCCTTGCTAAATTGTGTCCCCATGAAGGATATCGGTCGGTGTATTTAGGAAAATGAAAAATCGGATAAAATACATACATGTATATACGATCATTATTTTTTTCAAGGATTCGGTCAGGAGTTTTTTTTCGTCTCGGCCTAAGTATGCGGTTCGCGGAACTGGAATTCTCGTTCAAATAGTTTCGTTTGGGCGCCGGCTTCGGGGGGCGGCTCCAACTCCCCTCGCCCTGCCGTTTCCGTTCGCCACATCGACGTGAACGTGGACGGATGCCGAGGAAGACAAGTGAGAAGTTGCAAAAATATCGCATGTCGATGAGGAATTCCGGAGATTTTGGTTGTATCTTCATGTCTGCAGCGCCTGGATGATCTGAAAAATTGGCATCATTTCCAAACGGTAGTTGCTAATGTTTTGAAGTTTGCGGTGGCATACTCTCGAGCGTTTGTTTAGCTTAACGTCTGCAGGGATTGAGCGTTTGTTTGTTTTGCTTCACGTCTGCAGGGCTTGAACGAATGACACACGTCCTGGAGGGGCGGCTCAAACGCCCCTCGCCCTGCCGTATCCGTTCCGCACCTGGCCAGGATCGGGTACGTGGGCTGAGCGAGACAAGCGAGAAGTGCGCAAATTCTTGTATTTTGGGCAGTATACGCCCGAGCTATTCTTAGATCTTGGCATATATATGCAGAGCTTGAACGAAGAAACATATGGGAGAACATATATTTTCAAGTTGACATTATTTCCAATTTCTTGGCCTCTTATTTCATGTCCACAACACTTTTTTCATGGTCACACCTCGAAGCGTTTGGCCTATTCTCGTACGACTGCTATGTCGTTGCTTTTCGATATCAGATTGCACAGTTAAATACCTTTCTTCGAACGTTTTGTTGTCTTCGAGGGGGGCCGTTCCCTACCCAACGACACCATTACACCCAGTATCCGTGCCGATTCTTCATCCTAGAGAAATATACAACATATATTATGTTGTCACAGACTGTGAGACAGAGTAAATCAAACAATCGCAATGAATCAAGTTTCGAAGAAGATGAAATTCTAGCGTAACGGGTACGAGAACACAACAAAACAGACCAGACCATGAAAAAAAAAGAAAATAAACACAACGAACGGAGTGGTCGCTTTGCAATATCGCAGTACGAGAAACAATGTTTTGTCAGTCTTTTTCGTCGCCGCTCCAACAAGTCGTTCCGTATATATATATATATATATTCTCTCTCTCTCTATATTGGTCCACGATCAACGATCCATCGTTCAGGATCGCATGATAAATATCCCACACGGATTCCATGTATACTTATCCCCACAAACGAAACGTGGATGCACTTCTAAAGGTAGGTGTGATTGTCAAGGTAGTGGTGTCTCGAACGCTTTGTTGTTTGGTTGCAAGAATTGCGCTGGCTACTGACTGTTGTTGTCGCCGGTCAATCCGTTCGGCACGTCCACGTGAACGTGCGTAGATGCTGAACAAGACAAGCGAGGAGCGCTCAAAAAACGTATTTTGAATGTTACTCTCCAGTTATTCTTCGGATCTTGATGTATTGAGAGGTTAGCAAAATAAAAGTTGGCAAGACATCATTTCCAAATTGGCGTAATATTTTGTCGTAAAACAAACAGTATTTACTGTAATAAAAATCCCCATGGTACTGCGGTAGGTATAGATAGTAGTGCATTTATTTTTAGTGAATTTCTGTAGGTACATGTACATACATGGATATAGTCGTGGCAAGCGGACGCATGACTAAATCGAGGAGGAGATGGTAGTGGTTACGATCACTGGCCCAGAAAAAGCCACACAGCAGCATTGCGAGTGGCTGCGTCCCCGGGGCCTCGAAGTTTGTAATATAAGTTCGAGCAAATCGACATGATTTGTAATCTCGTGCAAGTAATTTATGTACGTACGAGTAAGGCCACACGCAGCGATGCCTTATCACACAACATGCTTTTTGTCAGTGGCATATTTTATGGCATGGGGGAAGGTGTACCAAATTACAGGGAATGCATTTTCGACACAAAAAACAAGGGGGAAAAATGATCATTCCTCCTGCTGTTAGGCTGCGACACGCGAAGGTCGTAGTAAGTAGACAGTATCCACGGAAGAAACCAGCAAGTGGCATGCATTCGTCCCGGTATCGCATCGTTTAATGTTTTATTTTCCCGAGAAGACTCTTTGGAGAAATATAGGCGGTGGACCTTGTTGTTGCTGTGGTCCCTGACTCCATTGCTGTGGTCGTTTGCCGGTCACGTGCAAGCGGTCGTGTTGGTACGTTACTGACAAATAAGTTTGTTTTGCTTCGTACTTGACGTGCTATTTTTGTCGCTGCTGATTGCTGACTGGTCATCTCTTCTAGTAGTGAGCTTTCTTTTGAATTGGAACACTTCTACTTTCCAGCTTCTCGACATACAAAATCGTGATCACGGGTGTCATTCTTTCCACCCCCCCCGGGTTACTGCCTTCATTTTTTTTTGTGCATGGGATTCAGCACCCACTGATCGTCGATTTTTCATCGAGTGTTGCTACCTCACGCCCTCGCGCTTTCCGCAAGTCAATTAGTGCACAAGAAAAAGCCCCACAAAAATTCATACGAGCACGAACTCGGGGGGATTCGAACTCACGAAGTTGACCTATACCAGGCTCGAGGATAATATGATACGCCACCGGGGCAGTGAGTGATATAGAGCCGGTCGCCCCTAAAAGATCTAGTACTTGCAGCCTACCCGATGAGCTATTTAGTTTTGCAATCTACGGACACAATATTCATGATCCACGTATGTACAAGCGATATGGGATATATAGTATTGGGAAAGGAAACATGCCTTCTACGGTATGTTTAGTTCTGGGTTGATTCCGATGGGGTACGCCATTTATATCAGTCTTGGTTTGGTCCAGTTTTGGTGTCTGATTTGTGGGCGACTTCTGGCCGATCTTGGCTCATCACATGTCGAGAGAACGATAATATAAACACTTGTACCTGTTTTACGACTTCTTCCGAGGGCCCATCGACGACGCCCACCATGACATGATTCACTGCATGACAACCAAGGTCCCCCGCATGAGGTGGCCCACGCGAGTGGGGTTACACGCTCCCGGATACTACTACTATTTAATAATAGCGTTGGTCTTTGAGTTAAATAACCACCGCGTTGTGAGCTTTTGCTAGCTTTATTTAGTTGCAGAAATAAACGAAAAAAAAGGATCAATTAACTGCTGAAATCGCCAACAGCGTGGTTAGGCACAATTCGACTCGAATCGTCGAGGAAGAAAATGCTGAATTCTTCTCGCGATAAAAATTAGGGCGTGTATGTACCGTAGTTGGCATGGGGGGGGGGGGGAAGTTCGCTAGATGACCCCGGATCTGAGTAATACTACTGGGAGGGCGAGAGTAGTGCGAGCATCACAATAAATGGGACGGGAAAAAATAAATATATTAAGTGTGTTACTGCTGCTGTAACAAAACGATACCCAAGCAAGTTGCACCGATCGACTCGATCCGGACCGACTGCTGTATATTAGTCTAGGTCTATGCAATTGGTCCATGTACAACTTCTTCAACCACAGGCCAGTATGAGATGATGGTCATTACACTTGCTGAACTTCTTAGTGAGTGGTGGCTTCCTCTTTCCACAAACCCCGGCCGAGCCGATCAATTGAAGGTTGGATGACACTGTGCGCGGTGTATCGGGGCAGGGGGTCAAGTGAAATGTCCGCGTACCGCGGGGTTGGGGTATACGAATGAAAATTCAGCAGTAGCGCGAGTTGCCCCATTTTTTCTAGTTGCAAGTACTTTGAAGGGTTTCTGAACCGGGGTTGGACCCTGTTCTGCGGTCCTGGCCTTGTATACGAACCTCAGCTAGCTAAAGCTTCCACACCGTGCGGTATGATGTCGACCCGGGAGAAGTCGGTTCTCGTACCCGGTTTGTTGGAGTTGATAAGGTATGGAAGGATTTCTGGAAAGGTGATGGGGCCCTATCCTCATCTGGTGCGTCGAAACGCCCTCCGCCCGTTTGCTGGTCTACCTCCTCCCCGGGTGTCCCTAGCTCTACGAGCTGCACAGCCACTCAACGACAAGCCAATGTGAATGATAGTTGTTTGTCGCACCATCGTGCGGGGCTGGGTCTACCCACGGGAGAAAACAGTTATCGTCCCCGGATTGTCAGGATTTCTCAAAGGACTCTATATATTCCCATAGTGGCGTTGCCCTTATGTCTGAGCCCCAGCCAATCAGCGATAAGCGAATATGGTTGGGGTTCCACGTCGTGCGGAGTGATGTCGACACAAGGAGGTCATCGTTATTGTTCCCGCGATTTTGGAGCTGTAGATATTCGGGGGGTTCATTCATCGGGTTCGGGAGATTCATTAATCGGGGATAGGACCCTATCTTCCCCTTGTGCGACGGAAATGCCCCCCATCGATGGGCCTCTATCCGCCTAGGACAGTGCTGTGGAGCTCGAACCAATCAGCGATTAGCCAACGGGATTGGGATTTTCTCATCGTGCAGAGTGGTGTCAACCCGAGAAAGCTCGGTTTGCTTCCCCGGTTGATGGAAGTTTTAGAGATGTGGAACGACCTCTGGACCGGGTATGGGACCCTCAATCCTCCCAGGTTCGAGCTGGCCGAACATGCGAACCATGGCATATCAGAAAGTCGGCCGGTGGGGTTGGGATTTCCACACCGTGCGGGGAGGTATCATGTGTGGATGGATTCCGACCTCGGCATGTGACCCTATCGTGCCCGCGTGATGCCTGCTTTGTGTATGAATCCTGTCCAATGAGCGATCAGACAAAACTGACATGTTTGTTTTTTGTCTAGTAAAACTCAAGTAATCTGAAACACTCAGCTGTCATAAGCGTAATCAATCGCTGTAGTATCCTGTTGTATCTACGAGAAGTGAGCGATCTACACAGCTAGAAACAAGCAGCAGCATTGCAATAGCATTGGGGGAGTTGAAGGACGAAGGCAGTCTGTAGTGGTACTCCGAGTGGGGGATGCGTGGTTGGTCGGTGTTGGGAAGCGTGCTCCTCATGGTTTCCGGTGCCCTTGTTTGGTCTCTCCTCATGGCTCGCTGGATAGACTCAAAAGCTTATACATGATTTCCTCTACACTAAACTCTAAAAGACTGACAAAACAGGCCTAGGCACGATAGGGCAGGGTAGAGCACGTAGAGCAGGTAGTGCAGGTAGTGAGACGTGGGGCGTCCTGCTTGTCCCATTATCGTCACCTACGTTATCGCCCATCTATGATGGCCTTGACGTTAATGTGACATCCAATGTCACGTGGATTCACCTCAACCATGACATGGTTTCACGTCGAATCTATAAAGTATCCTTCTACGGAGGGCACTCCATTACACTAGGTCGCCCTGAATAGTCGTAGATGCAGATCACCTGCCGATCAAAGGAATCCAACAAAACATCCAGAATTGGAAAGGGTATCGAAGATGCGGCTATTCGAAATAAACGAAAATGATGCTATTGATTCACCCACACCTCGTGATGATGAGGCTTAAATGCCTCATCGCAAGATATACAAATCTATGAAGGAGCTCACAACCGTGAGAGCTCGAGAAAGGGTACGTACCTACGGTATACCAGTAGCAATCAGCCTACGAAAACACGAAAGGCGCGGCCACTGAGCGCAAGGATGCGAATCTATAAACTATCCTTCTACGGAGGACACTCCATTACAAGCCATACCACCCTGTTTCTCGCCTGGAACAACGTCAGCACATTTCTCCACGATCAGGCAACACACAGAAAGTCGAGGTGGGAGGCTCGGATCAACATGACCCTATTATATCATGCATTGTACATTTCAGTAGCTGGCTCAGAGAGCGTCTCTCAGTGGCTACGAAGAGAGCACGCAGCGGACATGGGCACTCACCTTACTGGCCCCGGATGCTTGATCGAGTTAAAATATCATAAGAAACGCACCCGACACGTTTCGTCGCCAGACGGAAGGGTCAGTCGGCGTGTGGTCGGATTTATCCGATCGAAAGCTGATGAATGAAGCTCGGAATCGGATTCATTAAAATCACGGTAGCTATTAGACTAATAGTACTACAGTGTTATGATTGTTCGTCTCTATCTAACTCTTGGCAATACCTTACATACTGTACGTGCAGACTATGATTGTGTGTGGTGACTTTTTTAACTCGACCAAGTATTGAATTGAACAATTTAAAGTGCTGCCCTGTCTTGCCCGAAGCATGGGTGCCGGCGAATGCCGGCTCCTATGCGGAGCCGTTGCATATTATAACAAAAAAAAATACACTCCAGCTGAGGGATCGAAGATTTTATCGAAACTCATCTTTGCAAGCTGTGTGTAATACTTCGATCGCGCGTATTACGGGTTGTGTGTCCTCATTAAGGATATAGGTCGGCGACTCCCCTTGCAACCACAGTGTAGCTATCAGGGTCAACAGGGTGATGTTAGTCAGTCTGTGCTCGGAAACTATAAAACCCGTTCCTGAGGGGGACAAAATCTGACAGCTGTGGAAGGAAATTCACCCGTATATCAAGTGAATCCTGTAAGTCGAGTAACCGGTGAGAGGGGGGCGGAGTTTTTAAGGACGTGGGGGCGTGGGTTTGATCAAGGGGGGGGGGGGGGGGTGGGAGGGGACGGGCGGGGCAGCTTAATCTGTGCGTGGAAACTATAAATCCTTCAAGGGGATACATCTGACGGCTTTGGGAAGAATGCACCAGTTTATCTTTGGGGAGGGCGGGGGGCGGGACGGGCGGGGCAGCTCAATCCGTGCGTGGAAACTATATCTCGTACATCCTTTAAGGGGATAGATGTGACGGTTTTGGAAAGAATGCACCAGTTTATCATGTATACCCTGTAAGTCGTACAACCAGTGAGTAGAGGGCGGAGTGTTCGAGGGGGTGGGGGTGGGGTGGAGGGGTGGGGGGGTGGGGGGTGGGGGAGGGGCGGGGGGGGTGGGTGCGGGGGGGGGGGGGGGGGAGCGAAAGGGCTTTAGGTCGCGAAGATGTAGGGGTTTGCTATACGCGTTGTGCTATTAATAGGTCTTGGCGATGGTGCGGGTGGTGGGGAAGGAGCGGCGCCGGCGGCGGGAGGGGGGTGGGAATTGAAGCAGCGGCATGTATATACCGGTTATTCGACTTACAGGATTCACTTGATAAACTGATGCATTTCCTTCCGCAGCTGTCAGATTTTGTCCCCCACTGAAACGGGTTTGATAGTTTCCGCGCACAGACTGACTAACATCACCCTGTTGACCCTGATAGCTACACTGTAGTTGCGAGGGGAGTCGCCAACCTATGTCCTTAACGAGGACACACAACCCGTAATACGCGCGATTGGAGTATCACACACAGCGTGCAAAGATGAGTTTCGACACCATCTTCGATCTCACAGCTGGAGTGTATTTTTATTTGTATAATAATAATACATATATATATATACTTTTTTTAAAACAAAAGAATAGTACCCCTCCCACTGAGAAAAACCTCACCCACATAGTATATTACAAGCACCAACAACGCAGCCTGCAAAGAGGAGTATTGACGTGAACTTCGTCGAACTAACGGCCAACGTCCTAAAAATGTTTATATTATATACCAACCGTCAGATTTGTCCCCTTCAAGGATTATAGTTTCCGCGCACATATTGAGGGGTCCCGCCCGCCCCCCGCCCCCCGATCCCTCTTGCTCAAACGCCCCAACTAAAGTCAAAATCTGCTAAAGTAGTAAACACTACGAGCTGGCTGATATCACCTCAATATCGTTCTAGCAATCCATGCCGTAGCTCCAATTCACCCCCCCCCCCCCTCCCCCGCACCCCCCCGCCGCCCTTTTTGTCTTTTTTTTGTCCTGTCCCTTTAGTTCAAACGCCCCACCTACAATCGAAATCGTCCAGAGTAGTGAACACTTCTACGCAATTGATATCACATCCTCATCTTCCTAGCCATCCATGACGTGGATTTAATTCATCCCCCCCGCCGCCCCCCCGCCACCCCCTCCTTCTCCACCACCCGGACGATCGTCAAGACCTAGCAACTCGCGTATACCAAGTCACTTCATACATGCGTATTACGCGCGATCGGAGTATCACACACAAGCTTGCTGAGCTAAGTTTCGACAAAATCTTCCGATCTCACAGCTAGAGTGCATTTTTATGTTATTTGTGACCTAAACCTGTTGGAAGCCCTCCCCCCCCCCCCCCCCCCCCTCCCGAACCCGCCCCCGATTTTTTTTCCTCGCTCCCTCTTGCTCAAACGTCCCACCTAACATGAAAAATCAGCCACAGTGTTAATAAATACTTTCACGCCCTTGATATCACCTCATTATAATTCTAGAGCCACCCATGCCGCTGCTTCAATTCACCCCCCCCCCCCTCCAAACGCCGCCCCCTTCCCCACCACCCGCACTATCGCCTAGACCTAGCACAACACGTATAGCAAACCCCTGCATCTATGGGACATAAAGCTGTTTAAAAAAGCCCTTTCGCCCCCTCCACCCCCCCACCCCCCACCCCCCCCCCCACCCCCTCGAACACTCCGCCTTCTAATCATTAGTTGTACGACTTACAGGATATACATGACAAACTGGTGCATCCTTTGCAAGACCGTCAGATTTATCCCCCTAAAGGATTTTCAGTTTGCACACACAAATTGAATTGTTCTGCCCGTCCCGCCCCCCTCCCCCACCCCGCTCACTCTTGATCAAACCCAGGCCCCCGCGTCCTTAAAAACTCCGCCCTCCCCTAACCGATTATGCGATTTACCGGATTCACTTGATAAACTGATGCATTTCCTTCCACAGGTGTCAGATTTTGCCCCCTCAAAAACGGGATTTGTACTTTCCGCGCCCAGACTGACTAACATCACCCTGTTGACTCGGATAGCTACACTGTGAGTTGCCGACCTATATCCTTAATGAGGACGCACAACCCGTAATGCGCGCGGTCGGAGTATCACACACAGCTTGCAAAGATGAGTTTCGACAAAATCTTCGATCGCTTGATTGCTTGACACGCATTTTTTTTTTTCTTTTTTTTTTTCGTCCAATTTATTATGCTCGCATTATTCTCTCGCTCCCTCCCAGTAGTAGCTCAAATCTGTGGTCACATAGCGGGCCCGCCCCCTCTCTCCCCACTACGGCACGTGCCTTGATTCTAGCGGAAGAATATTTTAGCAAGTTCTTCCGTCATGGACTCGTTCGCGTCGAATTGCGACTATCCACGATGCTAGGCGTCCTCAGCAGTTAGTTGATCCTATTTTGGCATTTTTGCAAATAAATTCAAAGTCTCACCACGGCGGCAAACGAACTCACGCATCAATCAAGGGGTGTGGATCAACACTAGTAGTAGTATTTTCGAGGGTAACTAACTAGACCACCGGGTCTACCGATCTTGCAAGCAAGAAAAATGAAAGAAAGGAAAAAGAAAGAAAGGAAAAAGAAAGACGTCAATCCAACAGTAATAATATAGAAAAAACAACAACAAAAAAATACTCCGAGTGCAATATGAGCCGTTTTCTTTTCGGAACGTCATCTTTCGATGCTATACGTCATTCTATACTTCATAAGTATATTATAAAAATTAAAATACACCCCAGCTGTGAGATCAATTTTTTTGTCGGAACTTACACGACTCGTATATTATGAAAAGTAAAATACCTTCCAGCTGTGAGATCGTATAGGAAATTTTTGCGTCCAGCCAAGAAAGTCTTGACCTTTATTCGCTAGATAATTTATAGCACAATCCTCACAACTACCCACTTAGTACCGCGACGAGCGCCTCTGCCCGCCGACTCTTTGCCTGTGCTGATCTGCAGATCGAGGCGACAACCAACTTCCACTCTGCATCGTGACCCCTCTGCAAAACTATGATCAAAGCCTTGGTACCGCTGTGTGTACAGGGGACACTCTTCGCCTTCTCCGCATTTCAGGCAGCATTCGACATTTTTTTCCATGGTTCGGCCCGGCGGACGGAACCGCCGGTGAAAACATCGCGAAGTAGGGCCAGGCAGGGATCAAATTTCGGCCAACGTTATGGCGACATTCATATTTTTATGTGTGTCGTTGTCGCACCAGGAATGAAGATTGTTGCTGCTGCGGTCGCATGGGAAGCCGCCACTAAAATATTACTAGCGATAGGGCCAGCCCACGCTATCGCTATAGTGGGATCCGAAGGACGCGCCAGCTAGCGCTGGGTTGCGAAAACACCTGAGTTAAATCGACACACGACGCGTATGAAAATACGTGGAAGTGTGGTGAGCTTAAGCTTTATTTTTCCCCATCCGCCGGAGGATGAAAAAAAAGAAAAAACTAGCGATATGTGTGTTTCCTCCCGATGAAAGCTCGACAGCCAGTGGGGTGCAGGCGTTGCAGCAGCTGTTGTTGTCATAGCAGGAGCGGGTATCGCAGCAGTAGGTCAGCTGCTGCTGATGCTGCTGGCGGTGTGGGCGTCGCAGCAACAACAGGAGGTCATGATCCACCAGTCGGGACACAATCCATCGGACCGAGCATTTTCTGGTTGATGGAGAAAACTGAGTGGGTAGTGGATGTTTGTTCCCCATGGGCCAGAAGTAGTTAGATACTGAGATGTATGCAACGGCTACCAATCGGTATATATTAACTTCCACCCCCTCCGCCCTATCCTTCCCAAACACCACGACCATCGCCCAGACCTAGCATCACGCGTACAGTAAGCTCCTACTTCGAAGTATGTGTTTCATTATGCCACCTAAAATGTTGGATCCGGTTCCCCCCCCCCTCCCCGGGTGCTCCGTCTCGAAAATGATACGTGGTCAAAAGGTCAAATGACTAAAGCAAGGAACACATGAGTACGGCCCCCCGCCGCTCCCGCCCCCGCTTGAAAACCCACTTATCTCCCCAACGGTTGTACGACGTACAGTGTACACATTCGTACGTGATGCTTGCAAAGAGATGTATAAAACAGCCGTCAGATTTTTTCCCCCTCACAAACGGGTTACATAGTTTCCGTTCATCGATTGATGAACATCACCCTGTTTTTTGCCTTGGTGGTACAATCTAGTTCTAAGGGGAACCGCCGACCTATGTGACCAGTACCTGGTACCCAGTATTACGTGCGATCGGAGTATCACACACAGAGCTTGCAAAGATGACAAGTTCGACGAAATCTTCAATCTCACAGCTGGAAGGAGAGTGTTTGTTTTCATAGTAACGCATCATAAAATACGCGCGATCGGAGTATCACACACAGCTTGCAAAGATGAGTTTCGACAAAATCTTTATATTCGATCTCACAGCTGGATGGAGTGTATTTTAACTTTTAATTTTTTAGTTAATACCTGGTAATATTCCGCTTATATTTTCGTAATAGTCACTAGAAAATGAAAAACGTCAGTGCGCACTTTTTTATTTCGGGCGGCAAAACATGGGCCAGCCTTTCAAATCCACGTGTCGGCCCGCAGAGGTGGCGATCCGGCCCATATAGAACCCGTGTGTCATGGGGCCTCGCTGCGAATGTCATGGATCAGGCCGGGCCAACAAACTTGAAACAATTGATGGGCCTGGCCGGGTCCGGCCGACATAATTTTAATCCGATGGGCCGGGCCGGGCCGCAGCACATCCTCCAAAAACATTGACGGGCCGGGCCGGGCCGCAGCCGAGCCTCTGAATATGCGATGGGCCGGGTCGGACCTAGGGCCATGCCCTGAAACAATTATGGGCCACGCCGGGCCGCGGCGTACCCTCTGAAAGCTTGATGGGGCGGATCGGTCCGCGACCCATCAAATGAGAAGTTTATGGGCCGGGCCGGGCCGGGCCTTAAAAGAAATATTGAAGGTTGGATTAGACTATGTAGGGTACGCACAAACCGTACCCGGGGTATTTACCCCGGGTATTACCCTACCAAGAAATTCTGCAAGTTCTGTAGGAATTTCATACCCGTACCCGTACACGGAACTTCTGGAAGTTCTGTCTGGTAGGACATTCATGCCCCGTACCCGCGGAACTTCTGGAAGTCGTTCTATACGCCAGTGCCACAAATACTCGTGGTACGGTAAATCATTTTTATCGTAGCGTATGTGAGTTCTGTACGCCCGTGCCACAATACCCGGAACTTCTGTGAGTTCTGTAACACTGACGTACCGTACCCGGAATTTCCGCAAGTTTTGCAAGATCCCCATATACCCTAACTAACCCGTAACTTCTGTGACTTCTGTAAGACTGCTGTAGGCACAAACAATAACCGGGGTACGGGTATACCTTTGTCACAATACCCGGGGAGCCCACATTCACTAGTTCAGGTTTAATAACCCTAAGGGTGTATTATCAGTCGTCCTACGGTAACCCCCTCCCAACTTTTCTTTTAACGAAATCGCCGGTTTCGAAACCAGCTCCCGGTTGTATTTCCTGAAAAACGGTGTCCCTCGACACCCTCCCCGACGTCATCGATCGATAGACCTTTGCACACAAGAAAATACATGGATACTTATCCTTCCTTGTGTCGAGCAGCCTTGGAACATTCGAAAAAAAAAGAAACGCTGGTTTGGGGGGGGCTATCGTAGAATCAGTCTTATGCATTCTATTGCTATGTCATATCTTGTCAGTGAAACAAACCAAAAACCAAATATTCAGCAGAAGTAGCAGTACGTATGGTATATATAGACTATATGATAGTAGAACAAAATACACTCCACCAGCTGTGAGATCGAATATTTTGTCGGAGCTCATCTTTGCAAGCTGTGTGTGATACTCCGATCGCGCGCATTACGGGTTGTGTGTCCTAGCACCTATTGCAGTAGGTCCTGTCCATGTTTCTTTTGTTTCTATCCCGTGCGCACGTCTCATATTAATTAACGAAGGACACTATTGAATCAAAAATGCTCATTCTTTATGAATTGAATTGAATTCGATTCGATTTGGTGGAAACATGCCTGGTACGAATTTGGCGCCTATCGGGAACCACGTATTGCGTATTGCGTATTGTCAATGCTTATTCCGATCGCAATAATAATACATGGATCTGTGTGACGGCGATGCAGCAACCATCGACGTGATCGCAATAATAATACATGGATCTGTGTGACGGCGATGCAGCAACCATCGACGTCTATAGGTATCTGGTGTGTTTTCGGTACTTTCGCTTCTTCTTTGTCGCGGCACTTGGCTTATCGAGCTGTGGTGGAAAATGTTGGGGTTGCGACGGCCATTATTTGTTTTGAAGCGCCACAGCCGGGGTACACTATGGAATGATCATATGATAGCGCAGTATGGCCGTGAGTGCGGCTGTTGCCCCGGTCGCCACTCAATGAGGTTGAGTTCTGTACGCCCGTGCCACAATACCCCGAACTTTTGGGAGTTCTGTAAGACTTTCATACCCGTACCCGAAACTTCTGGAAGTATTGTAAGACTCCTATACCCTTACCCGGAATCCACAAACCCTACAGAACCTAACCTTGGAAATATTGATGGGTCGGGCCGGGCCGCGGCGCACTACACGAAACAATTATGAGCCGGCCCGGCCCGATCCAACCCAGGGCCAGTGCACCAGCGTCGGCCCGTGACAAACCCTGAAAAATTGGTGTCCTCGTGAACTCGCTCTCAAACGGCACGCCGTTCGCGCGTGCGGTGCAATCCACCTCGAGTCTGTGTTGACTTTGGTTCAATCTATACTGAACCCACAGCTTCGCTGTAGCACCATCGTTCTTGGGGGTCGTGAATACCCACACGGGGGTATATGTGCGGTACCCCCCCGACAGTACGAAAGCAGCACCGAAAAAATCGACGTTATCAGCTTTAGTCTAACATCAGCAATTCCCACTAATGGTTGGTTGTATCTCCGCCCCGAGGGCGTACGTACGTAGCCGTTTGAAATACTTGTAAATGAGGGATCAAAGACTCACGTGAAAGATGACAGCCACGACCCCAGCAGGTGCCCGAGCCCTCGAATGGAAAACACTGTGCCGAAGGACACCTCTGGCATGCCGACGTCGCTAGAGAGGGAGGGGACCGCCTGTCCCAGAGCGCTGATGAACACCCCCATTATAAAGAAGGAGGAGAACATGGCGACTGAGGGAGCTAGCCGGTTCGCATCGCGTGCTAGAGCCATACCCCTTGATTTGCAGCCGCAGGTGGAAAGCGAGGGAAAGCGCCAGTCCAAGCCTCACGATTGACGAGGTGCGTACGTCGAGGCGGGGCAATCTCGAGAGAAACGAGCTCGTAGAGAGATGACTCCTGACCTGAGCGGACGCGCGAGTTTGGGTTGAGCGATCTTGTTGTCGTTTTGTCGACGCCTTTAAAGACTGTTGACGCGATTTCTTTCGTCGCAAGTCTACTTGCGACCTGCTCACGACTGTGTGGGATCGACAGTTGTGGGGGACATACATGTCAAAGCGTGGGTGTGACAAGTGGGCAACAAGCGTCGTAGGGTGGGGTCTAGCCAAGCGGCAAGGAAAGGGTGGATCAAACCTTGCATGCACGCTTTTTTCATGCCGCTATGCAGTAAATTTATGCACACGTAAGAACAAAAATGTGCCACCTGGCACAGGTGAACGTTTCGTCCAACAGTCTTTCGTTAGGGTCGTTCCGTACAAACATTTCATTTTTTTGTGAAATCGCGGTAGCTCACCGAAATCAACTAGAAAACCAGTACAAGCCTCAGTGCAGTTGGTTCGCAAAACAATCGCCCACTCAGCACAGAACGGTCGCTACAGCAGCAGTACCCGCGAAAGCCACACGCGTGGTTGTCCCACCGGAGTTGATCGTACTCGTAGGCAGGTGTCGATGCCTTGGGGAATCGAATCAATCACCAACTCGTCGGGCTACATTGCTCCACGTGACAAGCGTGGCAGCTACTAGTGGAGTAAGATCAACACATAAGGAAAAAAACAACCAGCGAGGGAAAGTAGGGCAGAAATTGTCCTTACCTGCGCAGGCCGCTGAATCCGTTAGCCCGTCGAAACGGCTGCTTTGGGTGTTCTTAGGTTGGGCTGCCGGAAAGGGTGTGATCGTGGGAGATGATAAGGGAATGTGATCGCCAAGACGTCAGGAGACGGCACTTTTACCCCTTGACGGACGGGGTCAAGACAAATGCCGGAGTTGCCTTGACGGCAAAACCCGAGAGCACCAAAGAAACAATCCCAGTTTTTGAAAAACGCCTGACCATACTATATTAAAAACATGTATTTTCTTGTTGGGATTTTTTAGGGCCTTACCCAGTTAAGGGCGAGTTTTGGATGTACCGGGGCCAGCTTTTAATTATTTAATTCCGCGGGCAAAGTCCGTGGAATTCTTGTGGAAATCCCTACCGTATGTAAACGGAAAAAAAGAGAGTTTTGGGTGCGATGCCGCAAGGGGTTACAGCCGCTATGTGCCACAATATCTCTTTCTTTGTCGACTACGAGTGTGGAACGGGTGTTGACCAGCTTCCCTGTCCACCAATGCAACGCACGGCCGTGGCAGTTGTCTATTCGCAATGAGTGCAATGCTGCTGTAGACCATAGTGCTATGTTCTGCTGATATCTTTACCGTTTGATAGGATACGCGGACGATGTGGCACCTCGGGATTCGAGGCATACAGCATGCGGAAGGTTCACGAAAAAATACAGCAGCATGTAGGATTCCGGACGGAGAGTACAGATTGTCCTACCATATAGCCTGGTGTGTGGCAGGTGCAGTATAGTACCGATTATATATATATAATATCACGATTCAGCTAATGGCTCCCACATCTTGATTAATGAATGCATCCGGTTCATGCGAGGTTAAAAAAAATCATTTTTTTATATATATATATTATATATATATATAATATCACGATTCAGCTAATATCATCCATGCCGCTGTGTTCCCCCCCCCCCCCCCCTCCAACGCCCCCTCTTTCCCGACCACCTGCACGATCGCCTAGACCTAGCACCACGCGTATAACAAGCTGATACATATCTTTGATCTCACAGCCGAAGTGTATTTGAATATTATTTGTGACCTAAACCTCCTAAAAAATCTCCCCCCCCCCCCCCCCCCCCCCTCTTGCTCTCCCTTACTCAAACGCCCCACCAAATATCGAAATCCGCCACATTAATAAACACTTCACGCACAGGATATCACCTCATTATCTTTCGAGAGCCATCCATGCCGCTGTGCCCCCCCCCCCCCCCGCCTCGAACGCCCCTTTCTTCCCCATCACCCGCACCTTCGCCTAGACCTAGCACCACACGTATAACAAACCCCTCACCTAAAGCCCTTTCCCCCCCCCCCCCCGCCCCCCGCCCCCGCCCCCACCCCCCACCCTCCCCCCCCAACCCATCCCAACCCCACCCCCTCGAACACTCCACCCTCTCTTTACTCACTGATTGTACGACTTACCCCAGAATATACACGATAAACTGATGTATTATTTCCAAAAAATGTCACATTTATCCCCTCGAAATAATGTATAGTTTCCAGGCACATATCGAGCTGCCCCCCCCCCCCCCCCCCCCCCCCCGCGCCAACCCCCCCCCCCCCCCCCCCCGCCCCCAATAATATACTGGTGCCAAAACCGTCAGATTTATCCCCTCGAAAGGATTTATAGCTTACATGCACAAATTGCCCCTTTCCCCCCCCCCCCCCCCCCCGCCCCCCTCCAAACCCGCTCGCTTTTGATCAAAACCAGGCCCCCCCTTTGCCTTCACAGCTGTCAGATTTTGTCCCCCTCAGAAACGGGTTTTATAGTTTCCGCGCACAGACTGACTAAAATCATCCTGTTGACCCTGATAGCTACACTGTAGCTGTAAGGGGAGTCGCCGACCTATATCCTTAATGAGGACACACAACTCGTAATGCGCGCGATCGGAGTATCACACACAGCTTGCAAAGATGAGTTTCGACGAAATCTTCGATCTCACAGCTGGAGTGTATTTTAATTTTTATAATATATATATATAATATCACGATTCAGCTAATGGCTCCCACATCTTGATTAATGAATGCATCCGGTTCATGCGAGGTTAAAAAAAATCATTTTTTTTTATATATATATTATATATTAATGAATGCATCCGGTTCATGCGAGGTTAAAAAAAATCATTTTTTTATATATATATATATTATATATATAATATCACGATTCAGCTAATGGCTCCCACATCTTGATTAATGAATGCATCCGGTTCATGCGAGGTTAAAAAAAAATACTTTTTGATATTTGTTGGCCTCTCTCGCCCAATGGTCCATTTCACGACTTGAAAGCACGCAAGTGCATTCATCACGTGCACTTTATGGCACCTACGAATGCAATGACGCGTTGCTCGTTATATGCCACCGACATGAACACCTTCAAATGAGTAGACCTCAGCCGCTGTGGTGCTGCCCAACATCCTCGGCACCACTCTGTATCTCTGTACTCGTTGTGCATGCTTCGACGCGCATGGACGTGACATTACACAACACAAACACCGCCACCCTATTTATGCATTCATCAAACGTCGTCACAACATGTCAAGTAGTTACGATTGGCCATGCCCACTGCAGAATACAGCATTGAGATGCCCCATGCCCGCTGCCGCATACGAGCAAATATGCGGATTTTCTGCAGACAACCTCGCCAATCAAAATTCCGCCGCATATTATGTTTACCCGCATCTACACTACGCATCTACGCATCTACATTTCCGCCGCAATCATACGCGGCACCCCGCCAAACCTCTACTGCCCATTCCGATGCCGTCAACACGACAATACTCGAAAGCTCAACAGAACCGACGCAACGAACAAAGGCGACTTCGACGCGCGAGGAGGAACGAAACACTCAATTGTCGCAGAAATTCACGTGATGGAAGGAGCGGCGAGGGCGCCCGTCCAACATCAACATACGTGCGTAGTCCTAACGTGTCCACCTCCATATCTCAGTTCTGGGAATTACCCCCGCTTCACATATTTATCACGGAGCTATTACACTTACGCCGTTACATAAACAACAGTGCGGCGTCACCGATGTCTCTTTCCGAGTCATTCATCCGCCTGCCCATCCTGCGTACTTTCCATTGATATTTCATCTAAAATTATACTGATTACACATTCATCGCCCCTGATACGGCCACCGCGTTTCAATTCAGTCATGCCCAAAGTCGCGGGGATGTATCATCGATGCCACTTCCTCCTTTAATAGACATAACCTGCATCCTCCTCTCTATTTCCCGCACTTCTCATCCTCAATTCATTGGTTGACCTTCTTCGGGCGTATCTCCGGGTGGCCGTCCCGCCGCCTACGGCGGGCGGCCACCTTACCCTAGTAGTAATAATCTTCAGTTGCAATCCGTTCGTGTCCATGCGGCTTTTCGTGGGCCACACCACTGAGACGAGACATGGGCCCATACAACGCACGTACGAATACGCACGTATGTGCGAGGCTTGCACCGGCTTATATCGCAGCCCGGATTAGCTGCCTGTGTACGCTCCTCATGACATATCTAACAGACTTCGCCTCCCTACCTTTGGTATTGCCTCCGGTGGGTATCGTTTGCTTCGCGCGCATGCAGAGACAGCGACGACGCGGCCTCGACGTGTCGAATCTTGACTGGAGTCATATTCGCATATGAAGATTATTCCTGCTCAGACCTCCTGCCCATCAGCCGTGGGTCCACCCTAGCCAAGCCTGGGCGCTACTAGTTGGCACGTGCTACACGTCTGCGTAGTAATATGAAACGGCGGCCTCCCACTTCAGCGTTCAATAATAGTTTTGGCGGCACTCCGCCCACAACTCCACCTCTCACGTCAGTGTTGCCAACGTCACCGTCTTCTCTAGTCCCTCGGTCGTCACATCACCCGCTTCCCTCCCTAACACTAACACCCCGTAACAAAAGGTAGATTGCACCCCTCTTCTCCGTTTACAGCTCAAGCGAAGCCAGACGGTTCTGGTCATGCTTGAGCTGTTCGCGATGAAGGGGCCCTCGGAAGAGTGGTGTTGTTGCTATATTGCCCGCTTCGCTTCAACGTTTTTCTTGAATTCCTGTGAAAGAGCTGCGCTCGCAGACTTCCACCTCTTGTCGGTCGGCCAGCACCTCGTTGTGGAATTGCTACAGCTTTATTCCGGCTCGCCGCAAAGGCAGTGAAGTCCAGCACCTGCCGGTTCTCCCTTTCGAGACACTAAGGTGGCAAAAGGCTTGACGGTAGTGTCCTGGCAGACATCCTGCTAACGGCGCGAACAGATCAAACAGAAATGAGGACACAGGGGATAGCGACACGAGGGGTTATCTGTCACTAAAGACTCAACGCTATCATAACGCCGCAATTCGAAGTGGCGACGGAATAAAGGCAGGCAGTATACATCGAGGCGAGAAAACGATGCACGAAAGAAGCTCCCTTCAGAGCAGCTGGTGGGCAACCGTCCATGGTTTTCCGTGTTCAGCGACGCGGCCTACCGGTGCCATATGTTGCGTCAACATGGTCGTCCCTGCCACCGCACGCTTCAGATGTAGCGAACTCCACACTGGTCTTGCTAACAATCCGCGCGGCCACTAGCCCGGAAAAAATCCACGGAGCTTGTGGTATATTTTTCAATTCCACCATTGGAAAGTGGAGTCGACTACCACCAGGTTGTATCTCCAGAAAATTGTCCATCAGCATTGAGCGTAAACCCCTCGCTAACGCTAGCAACTCCGGACCCGTGCCCCTGTGCCATCGTTGGAATTGCTGGTGAATTAGGCGTCGACTACGATCCTTGAGAGAGGTCGCCAGAACTAGAGTTCATCGCGGTTGGTTTGGGTGCGCAACGAGTGACTGTAAATTGAAATACGAGTGCAACCCATTTTTAGTGCTGCCTACTTGGTACACTGCAACTCTCTGTTGTGCTTAGCACGCCCCCCTCTCGCATACGCGTACTGTACTATTTCGCTAAATATGAAGACATCATACACAATGGCACGCAAACAATAACTTTCGACGATGCTGACTGCGCCCAGGTGAGTTGAGTAATTAATTTCTCATCTCCAAAGATTCCAACCATGCCCAGGTCGTGTTTTCGTTGCGTGAGTTAATTCTAGTCAATGCGGTCAAACTTTTTGTGGCGCCGTACAACGGTAAAGCCCCAATGATCTACGGAGCAATCGAGCCGCCCTGTCCATGATATTTCTTTGTGTTGTACATCCATTGTTATGCAGCCCCCACCCCCCCCGGCGCAAGTACGTCTAAACTCACCTTCATGAGATAAAATCGAAGAGCACATCCTACAGGCCAAGGTCTTCCGCACCCGGCTTAATTTTGTCGGGGGCTCCAAGTGAGACTCGCCATCTAGGGCGCTGGAAATTGGGATGATTGGAAGACAAAGTTTGGGGACGGGCGATAGGCAGCAAGGTGACATGATCGCCAACCGGCCATATGGCATTCGAGGCAAGGAATCGTTTGCAATTCCAGGTACACGCACGAAACAAGGAAAAAAAAAGGCGCCTGAGACGCGACCTCGTTATACTCGCTCACATGGTTCGCACTCCAAGCGCAATCTTTGTCTTTGTCATCTGTGATTTTTGACTTGTGTTTTTGACGTAAATTGGTACTCAGCCCCGACACGATATTCCATACGCCGGTGGGTTTGAAACTTACCAGCACAACCTAACGCATCACTGTGCTTGCTAGGACAGAACGACTGCGCGAAGTATCGTTTTCGTCCGGCCCAACGGGCGTCTTCGGCTCGACTCGCTGCCTTGTCATATCAAAATAGTGGCTACCGGACGGAGGGACATGGCGCCAGAGAGCGGTTGTAGTGTCTTGCGGCATGGTACCCAAAATCTTTTTTTTTCCACGCCTACACACGGTAGGGGTTTCCACAAAAATTCAGCTGGCTTCGCCCGTGGAATTAAATTATTAAAAGCTGGCCCGGTACATCCAAAATTCGCCACCCAATAAGCTAGCTTATCTTTTAGCTTATATTTGCTTTTTGAGCGTATGGGAACGCTTATGTCTGAGCGAGCGTAGCCAACATGCCAAATAGCTTATGTGAGAGCATAACAAGGAAAATCGAGCATGAAGTGGTTATGCCCGCCCCAATATCGGGTGTATATGCTGTGCGTCTGGTTGTCTGGCAGCACGGTGCAGACGCCAAATGGGTGGCGACACGGTAATAATCCAAATTCACGAGGCTTTATTAAACCTATTGTCGGCTCTGTTTATCGCGATATTGCACGGCCCTACGTGAGAACACACAAACATGCGAAGTGCGAGTGCCACATCTTAGCTACTAACACAGACGCCGGGTACGATCTGTGGCAATTCTGGCATGACGATGGGCTCAAGCTGCCGCGTTGGTATGATGTTGTAAAGCACATCGCATTGATTCAGGCATCCTCCCCGTTTATGAAACGGGTGTTTTCTATTCTGCGCGCTTGTATGGACAAGAGGCAGGAGTCTAGCTCGAGGGACCGAATTGCAGCATCCGCTTTCCTCAAGTACAACAGGGGGCGGGGAAAGTAGCATTGCGCCGTGCGGGGTGCGGGCGTGCTGGGTAGTCCGCTCTGTTTGGCTAGCTCGCTCGCTCTGTTTTTGCTGTCGAGCTTCGAGTACATGTAGAGAGTTCAAGCAAGCTTTCCAATTGACATGGTGGTGCGGTGGTATGGAAAAAGCAGCGAAGCACTGTGCGCACTGTTCAGTATATGGACACAACACACAACAACACACAACAACAGCAGCAGTAGTAGTAGTATGATACGTGAACATATATTTTTTCGAAGTATAGACTATAGTCTACTCCTATAGACTGTACTCCTATAATATACGAAGTATATATTTGACAGCAATGACACACCTGCATCTGCCATGTGGCTTGTAGAAAAAAAACAACTAGCCGAAGAACCCACGTTTCACGAGCAAATCGACGGCAAGCAAGGATGGCCAACAAGTGTTAGACGAGCGAACACGCTTTTATCGAACAAAAACCAAGCTAGAGATGGAACAAAGAGCGAGCATAAGTCGAGCTTATCCGCGCAAAACTGGCGTAAATCGCGAGCTTATTTCCATTTTTAAAGCTTATGTCCGCTAAAAAAAGAAAAGCGCGCACAAAAAAGAAATATCGACACCTACGCATACGTTTTGACATTTTTTTCCAGAGGGGGGGGGTACGACGATCCTATCCTCCCCCGATTACGCCACAGAATTTCCTATGCGAGGAACCCCATTATAAATCCTATATAATATAGGGGCAGGGCGGGTACGTAGCAGACACGCAGCCCCCTGGTCGCGCAGCAGCAGCCTGCGTACTAGCTACGCACATCGCAGTGCAACGGAGAAAAAGGGGGAGAGCAAGAGAGAGTGGTCACAATGAGCACAGCCTCCACGGGGAAGGGACCACTGCTACAACCCTCCTTCGACAAGTCAGCTTAGCTACAAAGCGTCTGCGGAAAGCCAGCCGATGGCGAGGACTTCATCTGCTGCTGCGGGGCCAACTTCGGTGACGGTTAAGGAGTGGACGAGGGCCAGGCCATTGAGCATGAGTGTTCGGTACAGCACAGAGAGTGATGGGAGAGGCATGAGGGCTGTACTGTGATATTGGAGCGTATCGTGTACCTCGCAGCAGCAGCAGCGGCAAGCACTGGAAAGACAAAACTCAGGTTTATCATATGTAAAAGTGCTCACGATCGAGCAGTGTGCGTGTCGTGCTGCCTCCTCCCCAATAACTGATAACATCAGCAGTAGCAGAGGCCTAGCCTTGGCACCAGCAGCAGCAGCAGCAGCAGCAGAGCAGAAATACCAGAAGCCGTCGCCGCATGATCGAAATCGACAAAAAATACGCGCGCGAAATGCGGACCAACGAAGTTACCCCGCGTCCCTATCGGCCCCTGCACGCCTTTCGCATGAACGTTTGCCTATCGGAAAAATCGCCGCGAAGACCAGCAAGGGCAACTGGGTGCGCAACAAGTGCAAGCGCAATTTCGGACGCAATGTACAGCAACTGAGCCGGACCCACGTGGAGACTCACGAACAGTCGCTTCAACACAAGTGAAGACTTGTGAGGACAGCAGTTGTTACATTCGCTAGCACAACAGCAGTTTTGATAAAAAAAAATGAAAAACGTCAGCTGTGAGTACGATCGATTTAATGGTTGAAACTCAACTTTGCAAGCTGCGTGGTACATTAGATCTATGTTTCATTTATGATATGGTGTTTGTGCAATATACCTGGTCGTTAATACACTGCTCCACAATTTTTACGGGAGGTAGTTCGCGCGTTTTCAGCAGTTTGGGAACTGCCACGCTGGACGTATTTTAGTCGCGCAGCGTATGAGGCTGCAGGTCTTGTCGATGTGTGTATGTTAAAAGCAGGAGCAAATTCGTATTTTCTTTCGACGGCTGGTCAATTGCTATTGCTCATGTCGCAAGTTGCATGTCGACCAACGTATGTCGACAGGGGTGCTGGCGCCGCGGCGGCGGTGGGGAGCGGGCGCACATTGCTGGGTTTTTCGAACCGAAGAGCGCCACGGACGGCGCGAAGGGGTCGCCGGTGTTAGTGGACAGTAGTAGCGGCGGGGGCGCAAGCGGTGACGCTGACGTGGTAGCGATGGGAGTTGTGAGCAGGGGTGAGGGTGGTGCGGCGCGGGCAGTGACACCGACGTTGTTTTGACGGGAGTTGTGAGCAAGGGTGAGGGTGGTGCGGGCGCGGGCAGTTTCGCTGACGTGGTTGCGACGGGATTTGTGAACGGGCTTGAGGATTGTGAGGGCGCGGGCATTCATATATGGATGGTGTTTTCTTCGACGCTGCAGATGGGAGTGGTCCCGCCGATAGGACGCTTGTTCACGCTCCCATCTACTGCGCAGGATTACGTCCGGCTGTCCGGGAGCCTGTTCTCCAACATCACCCATCAACTCTCCATGTTGTTGGCAACCACGGAGGCTCGGATAAACCTGAATCGCGTGTCTCTTCACGCGGTGCCAAGTGCCTCCCGCGGAATCTTGAGCACAGGCTGTGCGGGAACGGTGGAACAACCAGGAGGAACGTGCACGCCGTGTTTGGACATCAGCACGAACGGTTACAGGGGTGAGGTCACTTTGGGTCACGCAGAAAAAAACGACAAATACAGCTTGCGTAGACATAAGTTGTTAGACAACGAAAACACCATAAAATTTAGCCACCAAATTCGGGTTGGTTGCCTTACCCTCTCGCCTTTGCTCCCTCAACGTGTACGTTTCCCGGAACATCTTATTCTCTGCAATTATCTCCGCCCCGTCCGTCTTCGAGCAGATATAGCTGAACGATCATGGTGGGAGCCAGGGGACCCTAGGGTACAGAGCTTCGCTCTCGACTACTTGACTCCTCACCAGCGACGAGCCAGGCAAAAACAGTGGGAAAATATGTTTGAAGCGCAGAAACTGTTCACTCTGGACAAAGTCAGGAAGCGCCTAGTTTCCCATTGTCGTGTGGCACTCGTCAAGAGTATCTTCATTTACTTGGCGGACCATGAGTTCAGTGGCGTTCGAAGGTTGATGGGTCAACAGCGGCGAGACGGCGTGTCCATGCACGGTATCTTGCATAGGTTAGAGCAGGCAGTGAATGGCACGTACCGCGCTAAAGGATATAGCGAACACAAGTTTGACTCGGCGATCCTCTCCATGCGGCTCGGAGGACAAGCGCTTCTACATGCGTTGCACAAGGCAGCAGGATTTTCGGGAGCGTCGTTGGTGTACGCGAAGATCAGGGAGCGCTCGGTGAGCGACAAGGAGTGGGAATTGTTTGTTTGACCACACATACCAAGTGCCAGCAGTATCTTTGGTCGGTTGTAGAAGCTCGGTGTTGCCTTATCTGTTTCCCGCACGTACTTTCAATGCTGATACCGTTGATACAAGTTGGTTGATGTTGCCTGCAACTGTCTGCAACGCCCTTTATTCCCCCCATCTTTGCAGATGAAATTTGTCGTGTGCGCTTCGTTTGAGGCGGGATGCCTGGTTGCGGCAATCACCGCGAACCTCGGGCGCTTTGCGTGGCTGTACGTTGGGGAGAAGAGAGTTATCATTCTGCAGGTTGACGAGATCGCAACGGAGCCGCGTGCAAGATACTACGCTGTTGCCGATTAGGTTCGTTTTGCGTTTTAGGATTTTCGAAATGCCTTGCTTGGCCTTTGTGGTACGCACGCGCTTTCCATAGTTCAACGGAAATTTAGGGAGGTGTGCCTCGTAAGTGACCGAGCAAGTGTTACTGTCAGCGATAATCGGTGATTGACTTTTCCACCACAAACTGGTTCCGTTCTTCCGTTTGAAATCAGATCTTGGGACTGTGTGTGCAGCACACTCCCGCCAAGAGCACCAAGTTCAATAAACTTGACAGCCTCGAAGACCTGGCGACCAGGCTTGCCAACAAGCACTCGCACATCGGGGTCGAAAACACCGTCATCTCCGCTTGTGCTCTCGGACAGCGTCCGCACGACGCAATACCAGTGGTGACGTTCGCCAGCTGCAAGTACTCTAACCCACAGCAGCAGCGCATGGTGCTCAAAACGGTAAGCGAGCTATTTCTGGTGGAATTTCATGGCCATGTTGCGTTCATGTGTTCAGCATGGCATGTGGATGAAAACTTGGATACCTCTCTCCCCAATTTTCCCAGCGCGAACGGATTGAGGCAACTTGAGTATGTATTTTTTTCCCATGGCTTATTACTTTTGTTTGCTGTCGTGCCTTGCATGTCGCCGCAAATATTGAGCGTATGGAACGATCGATTCCCTGACACGATCGGCCCCATCTAACTCGTGGCTTCGGATGGGGACTGTGTGAGGCGCCGGTTGCTACACGACTTCCCCAGCATGGTGACGGCCACGATGTTGGCCGACCTCGCCCTCGTCGACGACACGACTAGCTCGGGTGGCGTGGTGCAGTGCTTCGATACTTGAAGAGGCTTCGAACAAGGGACATCTCGAAGAAGGGAGTGAAGATATCGACGAACGCACTTGCGCTTAACTTCGACAGCTTTCCGGAGCTCTTTGCGTGGTACGACGGCAAACCGAAAGAGACATACAGGACACTGGTCAACCCGGAATACAGGTGCGTACATTCTCGTCGCGTAGAATAGGTGGTTGATTCGGCGCTCTCCTCTTGTGTGGATTGTGTGCGTAAAGTTTGCACAGCTGTAGGGTCTGCCAGCCGCACAAGGACCACCCGGCAACAACTATGTGTTTGCCATGAGCAACGATGTTCACCTGTGTGTGTTTGCCTGGTCACTTTTTCCTGCTGTATCGTTGTGTACGTCACTCAGACAGAACGTCGGGTTGGTGATTAAGATGGAGTCGAAGCAAGTGGAAGTTACGAACGCCGGTCAGGGCCGGCTTACCGAGTTGACCGCAAAACCGGGGTTGGCCGCGCTACACCGCGATCTGAAGGTGAGCAGACAAACCAATTGTAGCGCCCAACGCCAACCTTAACCCTGGTGTATTTTGTGCTAGTTGACACAGGAGTTGACAGGAGTCAAATGAAGTGTTGTAGACATATGCCTTGGACCTGGTCGAGTAGCCGGTTGCAACGCGACAACCGTACATAAAGGGTAATGTGCGTATTCCACATGCATGAAGATTTTGTGTCGCACCCACCCAGCTTGCGACTCCGACTCTCCTTGAGCCTCTTGCTCGTGTTCGCTGTGCTCGCAATCTTACCCAAAACTCTCGCACGGCGTAGATGACATCGTTTGTGGCAGAGAAGCTGTTGGCAGTTTTGTGCAACCCGAAGAAGACTGTGCGAGAGCTTCTGGCAGGGTTCTCGTGCTTCGCGCATTTGCTGCTGATCCTTTTATGTGCTCTCCGGACTGCCGTCATGACGACGCAGCTCTGCCACGACTTGCAAGCGACGATTCACGGCATCTTCTTCGTCGTGCTCAAGGTGCAGGACCACTGCCCGGCAACGCCGGTGTTCCTCTGGCAGATTAGCACTGGTGCGCTTGAAAACATGTTTGGGGTGGTGCGAAACCTGACGCACAGCAGCAACATCAACGGGAAGGAACTCAGGGACCGTCTGGGCGCTGCTGTCGCTCTAGAGGAAATCTACGCCAAGCACCCGAGCTTGTGCAGGAAATCTCGGCGCTTGAGCCTGACCCATCTCGGCGAGATCGACCACATGAACGTCAGGACTTGGGCGGAAGCTGGACCAGCTGGGAGCTGCGACGTGCGGAGTGCGAAGGTGGCTTCATGCTGGAACGAAGGACGGAGAATCGCAATTGGTGTTCCACGGGACCACGAGGAATACACCGGGGTAACACAAGCCACCTTCGACGGCTTCAAGGACAAGGGCATCACCATGTTCGTTCCTTTCGGGTGATTACCTTTGGTTGTGGGCGTAGTTTTTTTTTTGGCTTGACTGTGGTCTCCGTATGAGTCGGGCCGTCGCCAATTGGAACTATGTGGCAAGGTTAGGTCTTACGAAACATCCCAGCTACGACTTTGTGGTTTGGCTGTGGATTACTCCAGAAACCAACTGCGGAGTGTTGTGGGTGCCTTCTACGTGTCCGTGATATATTTTTGTGAGCTTGAGTCTTGCTGGTTTGGTGGTCTTGTCAACGGTGTGGTGAATGCAATTGTCCCGCCATTTCCTGCCCGTTTTCTCCAGACCCGACAAAGATGTGCCCGGCGTGCGGGCCGAAGACGATTCCGACCCACGTGTCGATCCGGAGGATGTCCTGGGCCAGGCAACGCTGCCAAGTGAAGGTGGCGGGGACTCCGACGCCGCCGAAATCCGAAAGGCGCTTGACACAGATGTGGAAGAGCCAAGCTTGGGTGGCCACAGCCCATTCATGCAAGTCGGCAATAAAATGGTGCGAGCTGCTTTTGGTGCGAGCTGCTTTTCTTTTCAGAGAGACCAACAACAACGTTGCACCGCCACACCACCTACTTGCACCGTCCCTGTTTCTGTTCGTTGTGCAAACCGACAGACTCACAGCAAGAATACAGTTGAACACAATATATAAATTGAAGTACATTTGTTTGTGACCCGCTGAACCAAGTTGGCTCAACTACACGAAGTGGAGGCCTCACAGGTGCACGCAAACCTAACCCCCACAACCTTACTTGTTGCACATGCACAGCTGTCTGTCGCCCATGGCGGGTATTGTCGTTTCTTGTGCGCAATAGATTTTCAAGGCCTCCGCGGTGAAAGAGTTCACCGGGTCATTCTCCCGCAGGGTCTCCCGAGAACGCCTCCTGCGTGTGCGGGGATACACGCCATGTACAGGTGGACAAGTAGAGAGTGGTGCTACCATGGATTACTCCTGCAAAGCGTTGCAGATGGGCTCGCCGTATGCGACGCCGTTCCGACTATGAAGAAAGTACCCAACCGGTGAGGTACTGTGTTGGGGTTTTAGTCGCAACTGCCCCACCGGTAGACGGCGAGACGGCAAGTGGTCAGGTGGTCAAGGGGCACCTGCTATGGATAAGGCTGGTCGACAAGGGCGATGGTCCGACGCTTGAGTGGGAGAGCCGAAAGCTGCACACGGCTACTACGTACACCTGCTCTCTTGCCGTCGTCGTGGAACTGGACCCGACACTGGACATGAGCAAGAAGACCTACGTGTTCAGCATGGACAAGTTGATCACTACACAGAACGTGATCCAAGAAACCGCGGAAAACGTGCAAGGATGGGAGGCAGTTCCTGATGTGCGACCACCTCCACGCGGCAACGTCGCTCCTCTTCCTCTGCATGATGCCCTAACTTGCAAGGCGGGCGGGGCGCTCGGAGAGGAGGACGTTCCAGTAGCCTCTGTCGACGGGAATGCGGAGTGTCCGCTCTGCTTCGCGGAGGTGGCGCCGAAGAAACTCCTGCAGCCCATGGAGGGGCACATCCTGGAGGATGAGGTAAAGCGCTCGTACGATTACGGATATTGTTTTTCCCGTTTATCACAGCTTGGTGTGTTGAAGCATCCACCAAATTTGACGCCTAGGCTTGCTGCACCGAAAGGACTGCCTGACATGCCTGAAGCTGAAAGTAACTATCTTCATTTCTGGTGATGGTGCTACCGCTTCTACAGGCCCTGCGGCAGTGCAACACGTGCGGCTTTTGTGGCGGGGAGGTCGGGGACAATTGCAACATCTAGGTTGCACAAGCCACCAAGGGGAACGCGGCATCTAAGATGCACTCCACCTGTCCTCTCGCGCCCAAGTTGGACTCGCGACGAAGTGTCGTTTCGTTAAGCTTCAAAGCGGCGTCCACTTTCACGGATTCTACACCATGCACCAACGTACCGTTGAAGTGCATATTTTGCACGCCTGAAGTGTGGGTGTGGAAGTACTCTACGTTTCACCACGTAGACCAGAAGCATACCTCTGCGTTGGCCCTAAGCAAGTCAGATCCCAACGCAGTGAGATTTAAAGAGAGCTACAACGTAGGCAAGGTGGAAACGGACGCGATGGCGGGAAAGTTGCGAAAGTGTAAGATAAGGAGGAAGGGCAGGACTGCTAGAGCCCCCGCACCACGCCGAAAGGTCGCGCCTATGAAGGAAAGTGTCCTGGCCCCCATCGCACGCACCGAGACCTCGCAGCAGAAGGGGGGCTCAGGTGATTCAGACGAGTCGCACGGCTCGAAGGAAGGGAGCTCGGGCGAGGAGGAATACTCCGATAAGGTGGACTCCGACGATGGGAGAAACTCCGAGGATGAAGATGTGGATGAGGGGGAGGAGGGGGAGGAGGGAGGGGAGGAGGAGAAGGGGGGCGGGAAGGGAGAGGAGAAGGAAGGAGAGGAAGAGGAGGAAGAGCAAGAGGAGAAGGAGGACATTCTCAGCTCGAGAGGGCGTTCTCGGACGAGGTAGAGGCGATTTGATCTTGTTGATGGCTTAGCAACGGAAGGGTGTCAAAACGTACACGAATATTGGTGTTGCACGTGGCGAAGTTGATGCCACCGCTGTCGGCTCATCGCGAGCCCGCCCTTCCGGTATTTCCCTTTCCCCTGACGTTTCGGGCAAGTTTGGACTGATTTTATGATGTCTCAAAGCAGAACAAAATTATTTTGTTGTCTAACTTGTTTTTTCGCGCTTGTTTCGCGCACTACTGTATCGACGGTGGTCGCAGAAGTAGGTTGGCAGAAGCAAGCCGAGGCGTTCGTAAGTCCTGAGACGAAGTGGGGGCAAGTTGGAGAGGGTTTCGTGCCCAAGCGCGGTGCTTGCCCACCATTGATTATATCTGAATACATTGACCACCTTGCATTGACGCAAGGATTTACATGCCTAAACAACCTAGAGTACAGTTTGACATCCCTTGCTCTTGCAATGTTGGCTTGCTTGCCAAGCCTCTTTGTTTACGCTTGCAAGAGTGTGCCGTAAACCATCCACAGGGGCAAAGCCAAGAAACGAACCACCAAGCGAGCACACAAAGCCAAAAAAAACAAAAACGGTCTCGGGGGGGGGGGGGGGGGTAGGTGTGCGGGATAACTTTCCTTGTGCGCTCTCGATAGATCAGAAAAAAAAAAGCTTATTGGGTAGCGCCCTAGGATTTTTTTCCACTTTTTTTTTCCTGCCGTTTTATTTCTCGTTCGGGCAGATCTACATGCTATTATGAGTACACTGGTATATCGCGAGCAACGGGCAACACAGCAATATCCTCGTATCTTCTTGCTCATTCGTGATGTGCGTGATGTGTGTTTTGGTCGCGCTTCGCGTGCACCGGTCTTTTCGATTTTCACTAGCCGCTTTCCTGCCGATCACCGAATCAAAAATGGAAAGCTCACTCGAGGCCCGGGAGAGGGCGTTTCCCCAACCCCAGAAAGACGTGTGTGGTGGCCCCATGCTTCTATTTACTGGTTACAGGCTGGCTATGTCTGCCCAGGCAGAGCTGCTGCTGCTGCTGCTGCTGTTGAGCTGGTGCTCTGGCGCTGGCACAGAGCACACAGCAGTCAGCAAGCAGCGAACACAAACACAAATACATATAGAAGGACTCCGCATGGATGCCGGCATTCGCCGGCACCCACATTCGCCGGCACCCATGCTCCGGCTAGGGCAGGGCAGTACTTCGACTTGTCCGATTCAGTACTCGATAAAGAGTTTAAACCGTTACCACGCAACACATTGTATACGCTTGTAGAATGTAAAGCAATGCCAAGCGATCGATACAAAGACGCGTGCTAAGACAAAGATGCACCAGCTTTTTTCTGAAGTTCCTCAATTTGGGAGCTCAAGACCTCCCTCAACAACTGATCTGGAGAAAAATATATCTGCTACCGGATGAAAAGTCCTATGGCCTAGATACACAACGAGAAGCATGCCAACAAAAATTACCACTTTTCGACGATTTTGGGTTAAGGAGCCCCGTCATTCAAGAATTATTTCAGACAAAAAGTGATACCTCTATCGTAGCACGCGTCTAGACTAACAGTGGACCACCTACTTCTGTCGTTTCTTGCGTGAATCCGATTCCGAGCTTCATATTTCGATCGGATAAATCTGAGCCCACACGCAGACCGACCCTCTATCTAGTCTGGCCTCGAAGAGACGTTTCGAGTGCGATTCTTGATGTTTTTACTAAGCCAAGCGTCAAGGCCCAGCAAGGGGTTGGCCATGTATGCTGCATGTTCACTACGTAGCCACCGAGAGGCGCGCACTGAACAACACAGCTTCTGCTACACCATGCATGATAGTATGTAGATCGGAGGCCCGCAGATCGACTGTCTTTGTGTTTGAAATCTGGTCGTGGAGAGACTTGCTGACGGTATTCCAGGCGTAAAACATGGTGTCGTTGCCTTCGTCATTCAATCCCTCGAAGGCTGTTATAATGCTGCTAGGTGTTGCTGCAGATCACCCTTATCTGGTCGATAGAGTAATAGTAGTACGCGATAGAACACTGAACGAAGAATTTGGCAGTTAAGAATTTCAGGCTCGAGTTTAGACGAAAAATATATAAACATATACCTGGTATGGCCTTTATGTCTGATCGCTGGTCGTTCATTGGCCGGGGATCGTCCATGATGTTTCCGTCACCTGGGGACGATAGGGTCCCATCCCAAGATCATTATTCATCCACACATATACAACTCCGACAACCCGCCACAAACACGGGTATCACCAGGATTGACATCTTCCCGCACAGTGTGAAAATCCCCAACCCCACCGACCAGTCGATGATCTCTGATTGGCTGAGGGTCGTATATTATAGAGCCAGCTCCACCCGGGGACGATAAGTCCCGTCCCCGGTCCAGAGGTCGTTCTATATATCTGAAAGTTAGACAAATCGGGGAATACAACCGAGTTATTTCGGGTCGTCACCGCCCCTCACGGTGTGGAAACACCAATTCCGTTGGCTAAAATCGCTCATTGGCTCGAGCTCCACAGCGCCGCCCCATCCCAGTAGGAGGATGATAGAGGCTCACCAACCAATGGGGGGCAGTTCCGTCACGCGCGGTGGAGATAGGGCTCCATGCCCCGTTGAGAAAGCCTCTGAATTTCTACAGCAACAACGCGGGAACTATAACGATGATCTCCCGGGCCGATACCTCCCCGCACGGCGTATATAACCCGACCCCGTTGGCTTATTCGCGATCGGTTGTTAGGCTTTGACCCAATATAAGCCCACGGTCATTTCGACCAACTCTTTTTTTTCTCGCACACTTCTCGCACACGGCAAAAATTCGCAATGCGAGCGCAATTCGATAAATTATTATTTGCAAGATACGTCGCGCAACACAGCGGTTTTGATATTATATCAGGCTGGCGTACCGAGCAAACACGCTCAAAATGAGGACGAGAAACTTGTCAACAACAGCACCAAAAACGCAATTTAAATGGACGAAATAGAGCGATTTTTATCCAGGATTTTGTGGCCACCGGTTATAAGCACAAGTTCAAACAAAAAGGAGGGGGTGTTTAAAAAAAACGGCATAGTGATAAGTGGAACTAAGACTGGAACAACTCGCGCATACTAACCGCGTGGAAAAGAGCTTGAAATGAGGCGAAAAGAGTGCGTATTTGATTCGCACAATGGTCGACTGTTCATGGAATACTTGCCCCTCACAAAATCACCTCTTTGTCGCTTATGCGACACCGAAAACATTATTTGCTGAAAATCTCGATTACATTCGCTTATTATGGTAAAAACCTAACTTGGCTCGCTAATATTTTCGTGGATTTTCTTGCATACTACTCGCGTAGGGCAAAGATTCGCCATACGACCGCAATTCTTACAAACCGCTCGACGTCAGGATGAATCTATACAGTTGGTACCCAGAGCGTCAAAGATATAGCCATTCGGGACATAAGAGCGGTCAAATCGCCATGTCCCGACATACTAACAGCCACAAATGTCCCGCAACAAATGAGAGCAATGAGCGCCTGCTTCGGCTTGTCACAGAGTGAACTTGAACGGGAACACCCTCACTGTACCCTGCTGCAATTGCTTGTTGTGTTATTGCTTGTCTAAAAAGTTGTTCATATTGTATCAGTTTTTTTTTCCCATCCCATTTATTATCCTTGCACTACTCTCACCCTCCCTCCCGTAGTATAACTCAGATCAGGGGTCACTTAGCGGGCCCTCCTGCCCCATCCCCATTACGGTACATGTTTAAATTTCTATCGCGAGAATCCAGCATTTTATGGCCTCGTCGATTCGCGCCGAATTGTACCTGCCCACGCTGCTAGGCGTCCTCAGCAGTTGTCAGTTGATCCTTTTTCTGCATTTCTGCAAATAGAAGAGTCGAATTTCTCACAACGGTGGGAATCGAACTCAAGGATCAACGCTAGTAGCATTCAAGGGTAACAACTAGACCACCGGGGCGACTGGCTCTGTATAACTCGCGGGAGATGATCAATCAGCAATTAGCAGCAAGGAGCACGTCAAGTAGGAAGTAACAAAGAATAATTTATGATAATTATTCTAACGACGTCAGCTGTGATTTAGACGAAGTTAGGGTCGATACTCATATTTTGCAAGCTAGCTGCGTACTATAATATCGATCGCCCGTCTTTATTTGGCAGTTACGTACCAACACGGCCGCTCCATCAGCGGAGACAGGAGCCACAGCAACAACAACAAAGAACGTCTGGACGCCCCCACCGTACATCATTCTTGGTTGTCGGGGCTTTGGCGTTTAGCAGGGGAGTGTCGGGAGAGAGCTGACATAACACCGGCAGGGAGAAGGCTTGGGGGAGCGATACACATGTGGGTGTGAAAGGTGGTGGTGTGGTTGTGGTTTGAGTGGGGGGGGGAGGCGCGGACTCGGGTACATTGTCGAAGCCAGCCTTGGAGATCCCTTTTGTAGATGTTGTTGTACACATGTATAAAAAGCACGCCATCGGTCATGCGTTGGCCGTTCTCGGATACACATCTGCGGAGCAATCCCAAATCCCAAACCGTCGCCAATTCTCGCTTGTGTCTCTTGCCCCGCGTACGCGTTCGCGGCAATATCTAGGGATTTTTAGGTTTGTTTATGAAGGGTGTCCGTCTAGAATTTCGCTTCGTAAGGTTTTATCCCCAACTTTGTTCCCGGCCGTAGGGAACCTCTTGCAGATGTCGTAGTACACACGTGTACGAAAAGCAAGTCATCGCTCACGCGTTATTTGTTTTTTATTTTGTAGGTTGTCTGTCGTTGCTGTGCGTTGTCGGCGCGCATCCTATCAATATTTTATCACATATTGGTTTTCCATGTGCGTATTTACCCGAAGTTATACACAGTCTTCACAACTCCTATCGTTTGTTTTCCTTTTATTTTCCTTTTTATTTCGAGGAACGTCTGCCCGCATTATCACTTCTTGGTCACTTAGGCGACCCCGAAATATGAGGCTGGAAATCCCGATTGCATTCGCCTATTGGGTCAAAGCCTAACTAACGACCTCGCAACAATTATTTTCGCGGTCGCAATTTGGCTGGGTACTTGCAAGCAGGTCGCGCAAAAAACATTGGTCTATTGGGTCAAAGCCTAACTAAGCTCGCAAATACGCGGTCGCAATTTAGCTATTATTTGCTTCATACGTCGCGCAAAAATACGATTTTGAGCCTATATCAGGTTGCCTGGGAAGGGAGTTTGCAAATGATGTCAAATTGGAGTTGATGCCATTTAAAATGCCATTTGAAAAAACATGTCCCCATGTTTTATTAGTTCAAGTTCTGCGGACGTTATATGCATCATAGGTCGCGCAAAAACCGATTTCGGGCCTATATCAGGATGATGTGCAGACCAAGCACGCTCAAAATGAGAAACACTTCAACAGCACCAAACGCAACATAAAAAGATGAATTAGAGCGATCTGCTGCTGGTATGACAGGCGTTCTTGAGGACGTATCATCATGTCCGTCTTGCAGCCTTTCTAGTTTTCTTGCACCGGATTCGTCACAACTACATGATCCCAATTTTCCGTGTCTTATTCGTTCAAGCCCTGCACATGTCAAGCAAAACCACCGAAATTTGGCAATATACCTGATATCGGTCGCTCAAAAAACATTGGCCTATTGGGTCAAAGCCTAACTAAGCTTGCAATTATTTACGCGGTCGCGATTCGGCCGGTTATGTTCATCATACGTCGCGCGAAAAACGATTTCAAGCCTATATCAGCTTGCCTGGGAGAGGACTTTGCGAATAAATAATGCCATTTTAAATGCCATTCGAAAACCATTTTCCCATGTTTTATTGGTTCAAGCTCTGCAGACGTTATTTGAATAATAGGTCGCCCAAAAGCCCGATTTCGAGCCTATATCAGGTTGATGTGCAGACCAAGCACGCTCAAAATGAGAAACAATTCAACAGCACCAAATGCAATAACACAAAAAGACGAAGTAGAGTGATCTACTACTGGTATAATATCACTCGTTCTTGTGGACGTATCTTGTTCGTCTGTCTTGTAATCTTCTTGCATCGCATTCGTCACTACTCCCAAAACAGTTTCCATGCTGTATTCGTTCAAGCCCTGCAGGCGTCGAACAAAACAAACAAACGCTCAAGCCCTGCAGACGTCAAGCAAAACAGACGCTCGAGAGTATGCCACCGAAAATTAAAAAAAAAATAGCAACTACCGTTTGAAAACTATGACGAGTTTGGAAATCATCCAGACGCTGCAGATGTCAAGGTACAACCGAGTTCTCAACATCACCTCCTCATAATACAATATGTTTGCAACTACTCGCTTGCCTCGCGCAGCACCCATTCGCGTTCACGTCGAGGTGCCGAACGGATAAGGCAAGGCGAGGGGCATTGGAGCCGCCCTCCAAAGGCGGCGCTCGAAGCGACTTGACCAAGAAATTGCAGTTCCGACATCCTAAACTGAGGCCGAGACGAAAAGGCTCCTGACCAAGTCCATAAAATGAGAATATCCTAAATATATTTATTATAAAAATAAAATACACTCCAGCTGTGAGATCGAAGGTTTTATCGAAACTCATCTTTGCAAACTGTGTGTGATACTCCGATCGCGCGTATTGCTGGGTCTGTGTCCTCATTAACGATATAGGTCGGCGTCTCCCCTTGCAACTACAGTGTAGCTTGTACCAGGGTCAACAGGGTGAAGATAGTCAGTCTGTGCGCGGAAACTATAAACCTCGTTTTGAGAGGGAGAAAATCTGACAGCTGTGGAAAGAAATGCATCAATTTATCAAGTGTATCCTGCAAGTCGCATAACCGGTGAGGGGAGGGCAGAGGTTTTACGGGCGTGGGGGCCTGGGTTTGAACAAGACGGAGCGCGGGGGGGGGGGGGGGGGGGGGGGGGCAACTCAATCTGTGCGCGGAAACTATAAATCCTTTAAGGGAATAAAGCTGATGGTTGTGGAAGGAATGCATCAGTATATCATGTATATCCTGTATGTCGTACAACCAGTGAGGAAAAGGCGGAGTGTTCGAAGGGGTAAGGGGGGGGGTGGGGGGGGGTTAGGACAGGAAGGGGGGGGGAGGAGATTTCCAACATCTTTATGTCGCACAGGTGTAGGGGTTTACTATAATCGTGATGCTAGGTCTAAGCAATGGTACGGGTGGTGGGGAAGGAGGGGGCGTTGGGGGCGGGGGGGGGGGACGAATTGGAGCTACAGCATGGATGGATAGAAAGTTAATAAAGTGATATCAACTGCGTGGTAGTGTTTATTACTCCGGCAAATTTCGATTTTAGGTGGGGCGTTTGAACAAGAAGGAGCGGGGAAAAAGAGGGGGGGGGGGGGGGAGTGAATTGGAGTTACGGCACGAATGGCTAGAAAGATAATGAGGTGATATTACGTGCCTGGTAGTGTTATTACTCTGGTGGGGAGTGGGAAAGGAGGGGGCGTTGGGGGCGGGGGGGGTGGTTTGGGCTACAGCATGGATGGCTACAAAGATAATGAGGGAATATCAATTGCGTGGTAATGTTTATTACGCTGGCAATTTTCGATTTTAGGTGGGACGTTTGAGCAAGAGGGAGCGGGGGAAAAGAGAGGGGAAGGCGGGGCGGAGGGGGGGGGGGGGGATGAGTTGGAGCTACGGCATGGATGGCCAGAAAGACAACGAGGTGATATCAGCTGCCTGGCACCAGTGTTTATTACTCTGGCAGATATTGATTTAATGTGGGGTGTATGGACACGTTTCAACCAAAGGGATCGGGAGGATGGGGGGATGAGAGAGGGGGGGGAGGGGGGGGGACTTGCGGGACAACTCAATATGCGCGGAAACTATAAATCCTTTAAGGAAAAAATCTGACGGTTGTAGAAGGAATGCACACTTTATATCACCTGCCTGGTATTGTTCATTTTCCCAGCAGATTTGATGTTAGGTGTGGTATACAACACAATTTGTAGGTGTGGTATACAATTGGTTATAGCTTCGTGGTGTGTTCTTGTTCATGAATCGCAAGATAGAACATTTCAATCGATAGGTGCAACCAGTAGTTACCATAATTTTACCGTGCCAATGTGGGGCTCTGACGTCGCTAATTATAGGACAGAGATACATGTTGCAAACTACAACAAGCGAGATTATGTGGGCATGCCATGTCACCACTATTGAGCCCGAGGGGGAGAAGTGCAAATCGTCAGTGTTTTGAAGGAACGCTTGGTGCACCCGCGCTCAATTACGTTACTTTGTTAGGCATACTTCGTTTGGCAGAGGTTGGGATGCGATCATGCAGACGGAAGGTACGGAATACCCTACGTAATAGGTTGGTAGTGTGTTCTACCGCAATGTTAACATATCTGCCTGAACTTCCTTTCACATTATTATTTTTTAATGTACGATTATACGCCCATGATTTTTACCGTGCCGATATGGGGCTCTGATGTCGCCAGTTCTAAGACAGAGATACATATTACAAATACGGCCAGCGAGGTGATGTGGTTGTTCAATGTATCTATCATTGAACATAAGGGGGAGAGGTGCAAATCGTCAGTATTTTAGAAGGAACGCTTGATGTGCCCGCGCTCAATTACGTTACTTCGTTGGGCATATGCTACTTCGTTTCGTAGAGGTTGTCAGGCGATCATGCAGACGGCAGATAGGCTCGAAATGCCCTGCGTAATAGGTTGGTAGTGTGGTCTACCGCAATTTAACATATCTGCCTGTACTTCATTTTCACATTATTATTATCTAATGAACGATTATACGGGCGGCCCTGCTTTTCTCCCCCCCACATATGTCATCGAAGGTGTTATGGTCCTGTAGATGTCGCGTCCACGTCTGGTGCTCGTGTTAGTAGTGCTCACGAAAACATGCCCTAGCGTGTAGCGGATGATCGCTGAGTGGTGTTCCTTTCCTATACATCAAACCAGGTAGCATATATCAACGCAAACGCTTTCTTGAAAATGGCAAATGAAATTCTTCACACACCTGATACAGAGGAGACGCGGCCCGGAGATTGCTCAGTATACCGACGGTCAGGACCCTGTTATCGAGCAGCGCACTTGGATTTTGCTACCGCTTCTCACTCCACCTAAGACACTACGGGCATGCGTTGACGTCGTTGGGCCAGGAGTGTGATATTGAGACGCAATCGTGTCCACTCCACTCAACGATCGATACACAATGGGGACCAGTCCGATTTGCGATGCCGTTTATCGTATTCTCTGGGGGAGGCGATGTTGGTTATCATCGGGCAGAAGACGCTGAGGGAGAAACTCGGTATCGACGTCATGGCGCAGCTCACGGCCTCTGTACTGAAGGCACAAGGGCATCCAGATGGCGTAGTAATGGAGCTTACAGCTCGTTATGTGGGCGAGCCCAACGATGGGTGTTGTGCTTCCAGTGGCAATGGCTGTCGGAGTGTTCGTGCCGGGCGGTGACGCGCCAGGCGACGTGGATGATGAGGTCGCACTGAAGCTGCCGTCTCAACGAGGCATGATATTCCAGGATTCCGAGGTGGAAAAACCGGGATCGTGTGGGCGTGTTGGAGACGACTGTCGATACCGATGTTGACCGTAGCTCCCCGCCAGAATGTGCCAGGATGCTGCGCGATATCGCTTTTCGCACTTTCCTTGACGTGTTATGTCGGGAGTTGTCGGGTGACCCACCCGCACGCAAGAAGCCTGAGGCGGTTCGGTTTCATTCAGGGGGAAGGGTGGTGCGAGCGGAAACCCCCACCTGAACGTAATTTCCTTCGGTGCAGTGCGGCAGAGTCTTGTCCCCACTGCCGATCGGTAATTACGACGAGTTTGTCGTCAAGGTGGCCTGGGAAGAGCCGGAGGAGGCGGAGAGCACGTGGAAGCCGGTGTCGCACGTGTTTGATGGCGCAACGGCCATGCTGCGAAAATAGCTCAAGGCGCTTCAGCTGAAGATGGGTCAGAAGTGGAGACTCGTACAGCGGTTTGGGCTGAGTTTTTGATCATATTGTGGTTTGGGAGGGATCCCGAATTCTGAATTGCTGATTCTCAGTTATATCTGAATCTTGGATTTCGAGTTTTTTTCTGACTTGGGATTTTTGCGCAGGCGCTGGTACCGTCTGCTGACGCAGGCACAGCTGGCGGCCCCTTGCCGAGGCTGTGTGGACAGAGCATGTCCGGGGTTGATGCTTCCGTTTGACAAGCGACTGTTTTACTGCAATACACGTTCCATGTGTGGTCTGAGTTTTGGCAAGGTGCATGCGCAATTGGAGGGGTGACGCTTGGTGCGGGTGGCTTTCTTGAAGATGCATTGGTGATAACGCGACTGCTGAGCAATCGTTGTTCACGGTCAATAAACGTGGTAGATGTTAGGTAGTGGAGACAATGGCCGGGATGTGTTGGACTTATCCATTGCCCAACGTACGGACAGCTATGTTTGTCAAAGCTACTCGGTCTGAACCAACTTATGGTTGGGAGCCCGAGATGTGCTTTTGGAGGGTGCTGTACCGCTGTGGTCGTATCATTGGGCATTTTCCCTTACATAGAATGGTTGGATACATTTAATCAAGGAGTTCCATTATCATTATCGGTGTTTCTTGTGAGCAATTTAGATCTTGATATACGAACGGGAAAGTCCATCGCTGATGACATGGCACTTCCCCGTGTAATAACTAACGAACTATCGCATTGTGGACAAACACACTCCGAGCCTACGAGGTAACGTTTTCGGAGCTGATACCACCGGGCCCGCGGTCGCGCGAGTCCGTGCACCTGGTAGTCCAATTCGCTTCCATCTCCCGCTTGCGGTGGACATATGGCATGAATAACCTCTAGTTGGTTGCAAAACCAACACGATGAGGATCCGCAGCTAAGAAGTGCCTCGCCTTGTGCTAAAAAGATAGCCAATCATCTGTTCTTGACCAAATGTGACGTGTTTCTTTTAGGGAGGCTTAACCCCGAACATGCCTATGATCCAGACCAATGCTTTCAACTAGTGTTGTTTATAGTGAGTTTACAGTAGTTGTTATTGTCCGCTTTTATGTCATTCGTAGGGAAACCTCTTATTTTCGAATGCCGGTATTCGCGGTCCTGGCCACCCTCCGAGGCAACAATCTACCCGATTGTCCACATTCCATCACCTATCTAGCATTCGAAGAAGTTCCGCCTTTTTGTGGCCGCCTATGAGTTGCTGTGGCTGCGTCGGCAGCGCATGGACCGTCTGAGGTCGACGTCGTTCACCGTGTTTGACCACGTATATAACGACCGAACATCATAAATAAAAGCACGGTGCCAACAACCACGTAAGGTGGGCAGCTCGCAGCGCGAGCAATATAATGCCTCAGTGGAGCTCAACAACTCCTTGTGATCGACGCTATGGTATACCCCTTCTTTCACTGCCGGGCTTAGACCACACCAGAATGGACTTAATTACTTTGTTGGCGCAGCGAAACAAGCACATAGAGTGTCGATGGCGCACATCGCAAAACCGAACACATCAAAGAAAGCGGCAGCCGCTCACGCGAGTGCTCTGAATTGCTGAAAACAGGAGGCCTGAAAGTAAGTATAACAATGACTAGTATCCCCCTATCGTATCGTAGCCTTGGTCTCCAGGACATTGGAATTTATGGGCCGAAGCATTTATCAGAACTACGGGTACTGCTCCCGCACTCTGCTGTACCTTAACATCAATTATCTCCCCCAAATTCGTTGTTCATTCCGATACTTCGATCAAAAGCTGAAAACAGGAGGCCTGAAAGTAAGTATAACAATGACTAGTATCCCCCTATCGTATCGTAGCCTTGGGCTCCAGGACATTGGAATTTATGGGCCGAAGCATTCATCAGAACTACGGATACTGCTCCCGCACTCTGCTGTACCTTAACATCAATTATCTCCCCCGAATTCGTTGTTCATTCCGATACTTCGATCAAAGGAAGAAAGTCCCCCTGTCGGCCGCCATGGCATTTACAGAGGCCTACATGGTTTATAATTAGTTTACGATCCACCCAAACATATACGCAAACAACCCAATCAAGAATGGGGGAAGACAAAGTCTTTGGCCGATGAGCAGAACCGAGGAGGTCACCCCTCAAACCGGCACCAGTCGGCAATCGGTTCTACCCACTGAAAAAACTGTTTCAAAGAAAACATCCACGTACTCATCGATTAATGTCGATGGTCGAAGCGTGTTACAATAAAGGTGCACCACTTTTGTTCGAGGTTTTCTCGATTTGGGAGCTTAACACCTCTCCAAAAACACTCATTTGGTGAAACGTGAAACTGCTACCCGATGAAAAATATCATGGCCTAGATACGCAACGAGAATAATGAAAAAAAATGTCGTATATCCGACGATTTTGGGTTAAGAAGCCCCGTCATTCGGAAACCATTTCAGACGAAAAATGCTACCTCCATCGTGGCACGCGTCGGTCGGAAACATTGATCCGATAAGAAACCTAAGCGAAGCGCCGACCGCGGTATAGCACACTACGATGCCAGTGACGAATTGTCGCCATGGCCGTCATCCCTGTGATCGTCGTGGTAGACAGAGGACGTGCTCGTCTGCTGCTCGTCGCCTACTAGAAAAATCGCGACGGTCGCATCATACAACCAACCAAACGCACGTGTCCCAGATAAACCCAGGGCTACGAGGAAAACGAATATTAGCGCAGTGATCAATACACAGGCAACTTGTTCTCATAACGAGGTAAATAAAGGTTAAATGACACCCCAAGCATACATTTGCTGAAGAGCAGTATGCCACACATCTGCTAAAGATAAGTACGTCCCCGGGTTTATCTTCGGTGGACCGGGTAGAACATATCTAGTCGGAAGCAGGATTGACATAAATCAAGACTAACGACGATATGTTCTTTTTCTCAATTGCTCTGCAGCTTTTGTCCGCACATTACTCCTCGGATTCGACTTGATACAATGCCTGCGCAGAGTTAAGACATCTGTCGCGAGTGTAGGGAGAACAGCAACCGTTTCTCTCTCTTAACATGAGCTTTCGTGTTGAAAACCACATCAAAAAGGCCGTCACAGACCTCCTTGCCCTTATCCGACGTATCGACCGTCCGCTTTAAGCTGGCGGCAACAC
Organism: Undaria pinnatifida; assembly: GCA_012845835.1. NCBI lineage: Eukaryota > Phaeophyceae > Laminariales > Alariaceae > Undaria > Undaria pinnatifida. The sequence continues at coordinate 12,418,909 of JABAKD010000027.1, forward strand.
GCACCGTACACGACCACCAGAAGCGCCGATGTCGCCACGCAAACCGAATATAGAGCAGCCGGCCACCCCCCGTCATCAGGCCCCAAAAGAGCAGCAATAAGCGAAGGCACCAGCATCTCTCCCATAGCACCCCCGACGACCATTCGTGACGAGTTTCTATCCGAAAGAACGAACCCTGTTTCCAACAAAGAGTGTTTTGGGCCGGCAAACGTGTTAGTATGGCGAGCAATCATCGAAGGTAAGGAACAAGAAGGGCGTTCGAGCGCTTTTGCCGCGGTCATAGCAACATGTCATTATCGATATCCTCACTGCATGACAGCTAACGGCGGACGTCATGAAATTCGACGGTGGCACATAATGCACGAGCGTATAGTAGGAATATTAGTACCAAGCTGGTAGAGTAGAGCGAGGAGGGAGTTGGATATCTCATTTGTGTAAGTTAGCTGTATCGAGGGGTTGTATTATGGTCAAAGTGCCTCGCTTCAATAGAAGTGAGTGGCAGTCTCGCTGATCGGTAAAGCACAATCGTATATGGTGATTGAGCCACAGCCGAACAATGTGCTGCGGTGGTACCATCATTGCGGTATGTCGGAGTCTGGGAACCTCGCGAAAACCATCCAACATGAATTGCGAAATTTTTGGTTGTAATAAGGTTTAAGCGTGTTCCGTGGTGAATGCAGATGATTATATACATCGTGGGATGGGTCAAATACAATAGTATGCCGCAAGCCCATCGCTCCTGGCTTCTCGAATGCATCGACTCGTGGAACGACAAACAAATTAACCGCGATTCCCGCCCCAATAACTCTGTGCTTGCCTCCAGGTGATGTAAACGTACGGATGCGACGCTCTTGCTGCAGGTATTGGGGGTGTGAATTCGACAAAAACAATTACTGAAGGATGTGATCTCCGCAGGGCTGGTAGACGGCAAGGGATGCGGGTGTGAAGGAGGAGCAAGACTGAGTGCCCGACAAGCGATCTCCATAAGTTCGGCGGAGCTATCGAGAGATGAACCAGGTCAACGCGCAAACCACGCCGTTGTCGAAACGGGAATAAAGAGCATTTTCCCAACATGAAGGTTAGCGGAGAAGAGCGCCATATCATGGATCACTGGTAGAACCACTGGCCTTTGGCTTTGGGCATCATGCCTTAGACATTGGCACAACGTTGCCCGTCCGTCCAGGTGGAGAGCGTATATTCGCGCCCGTTATCATGCCTTAGTATACCTGTTTTTTCCAATCGGATGCTCGTTTGTTCCGCTCGGGCGTTTAAAATATGTTTCTAGTTATTCAATCTATGTTTGAATAATGTACACACCCGTACCCTTTTTGAGAGCGTGCGTTCCTGTCTACACCGAACGCAGTGAAAGTACAGCGTAGTCGGGGGGGGCGATAGCCGGTAGGATCCGTGCCCGCTCTTCAGAAAGGTGTCCTGTAGGGCCGCCGCCGCATTTGAAATATAGCAAATGATGAAGGCGTCATTCTGTTTCTACGGTGATTATCTTTATAAGGCATTCACATTGTCATCTAACATAGCACCTGGTACATGTTTCTTTCTTTCCAAACCACAAAACATGGCATTTCTCTACGTCGAAGTATTAGTTTAGCGCAACCGTCCATCCTCGAAAATGCACAAGAATTCTGCTATCACGATGTAAGACGAGAAACATGCAACGATAAGGGAGTCACCGGCGTTGCCCACGACGCCTCGTGATTCATGTGGAACGCACGAACGGTGACAAATAATTTCAATGGCGTTGTATAACCGCAACAAACGCAATATCGGCAAACTAACACACTATCCGCGAACCAATTTGCAAGCCGCTCTCTCCGACTTGGCATTTATTCATTCACAAGAAGTGTGATGCTTTTGTACGCTACTCTGTTTTACCCAGGATTGCTCGTGCCTTCTACTCTCCGAGAAAAACACTTACGAAGCGCACTCACCAGCACTCGGTAGCAGGGAGATGGCGAGTGGGTAGGTCGAGGCCATGAACAGCCCGAGCAGTCCAGCTCCTAGTGCGACCCATGCAAAACTGACCTTTTAGCGGTAGCATCGAGGGGGGGCGGCAGAGGTGAGGAACGGAACTCATTTCCAACGCATGCGTATTCGGGCATTCATTAGGTCTTGTTTGGCGAGGACCGATCTTTAAACGACTGCGGCGACGGGAATAATGTCAGCGCCATTTGGTATGAGGGAAATGACAAAAAGCGAGCAAACCCAACACGGTCGTTCTTCCAGATAAAGTTCTGCCGAAAAAAATCTACATCCTTTGCCACCGTGATGCTGCTTGCCAATTACACTCATAACCTCTAACCTGTATTCGACGAAGGCAGTCGTATTTACACCCGCTGCCGGCTTTGTCGATTCTTGCCGCGCTGCCAGCCAACGCCCAATATGCTATACTTCGTACAACGTTCGAATGACTATCAAACCGCTTCGACAGAGTTTACATAACCCTCTGACCGTCAATCCTTTGGGGAAAGTGGGGCTGACGATATACGCACAGACTGCGGAATATTGCGATGCCAATGCTTCTGGCGCTTACCCTTCCAGCCAACAGAAGCAGTACAGACGACAGTAGACCGCCAAGTAGGTTAGCCTTCACGAGAAAAGATGTGGAGAATCGAACAGCCAGTGGCACTGCCAGCAGCCTCCCCACCGTGATTCCACCCCAAAACAAGCTGATGCGGACAATGGACGGGAAGGTAAAACATCAGCAAGGCGTTGTGAGACTTCCCACAGCGGAATCGTGAAAACACGTTTCTTGCACGCTCGTTGGTTATGGGGATTGGTTAGGCGCAGCGAGGGAGGAAGCGGCAACATGTTGGTTGTACGATAGTACGAGCGTCAGCTGTAGGGTACTCAATGGCGACGGCTCAGGAGTAGTATAGGGCGATCGAAATGATGCAAACCTCTGCTTGGACTAGCCATCGCCCGACATACAGGCAGCATCAGCGATCAAATTCCGCAGAACGTCGGCATCACGGCACGTACGGCTATAGACTCATCAAACCAGTTACAATGACCCTCCCATCCAGCCCCAATGGCCAACACAGAGCCCATTGACATCGCCATGATGTAGCCACAAATACAACTTCCTCTCCTTCTTCGATTCACACCTGGCCATGCGGATGGCGCCTGCCTCTCCAGCCAAATCATCTCGCAGCACCACGACGGCGACCCACGCGCCGAACCCGACTTCCACCCCGACGCAGAGAAACAAAAACAGCGCCAGAAGCACTATCAGGGAGAACGGTGGAAGACTCTCCTCCCTTCTATTTTGGGGTGATGGATAATCTCGGCTACTCTGCCGAGCATGTTGTTCCGTCAGGACGTCTCGTGCATCGCTTTTTCCCCAATCTGGAAGTGACGCACTTAGCCTCAGGTACTCCTCCATAGTATTTTTCTCCGGTTTGTGTGTCCCCGAGGTCTCGTCCGTAACGGGTAGAGGGGCCGCTCTAAGCGGCGTGGCAAGTTGATCACCTTGCTCACGCTCGGTGGTAATGGTCTTCGATAGGATGTCCGTTGCCGGGGATACGCTTGCTAGCTCCTCCTTGTGCAAACTGTCGGCTCCTTCTTTGCTGAAGAGGCTGCCATACGAAAGAGGTCGCCCACCTGCTTGTCAACGTTGGTATGGAACACATACGAACGGTGCTGTAATGGTTTGTTCAAGAAACCTCGGAGGGAACGCACCATAGATCATGCAGGCTATATGCGTTTTTCCTAAGAAAGTCGCATAAGCAAAATGCATCTACCAAGGAAATCGTGCAGGCCGTGGTCGTCTCCTGTCTAATGGCATCTGTTAAGGGAGACATCGGTCGCCGGTTTTTTCCTGCGTCTTTTGCACCAATCTGCGGCAATTCTGGCGCCGGACAGACGTAGTAATGTTTTATAAATATAGGAGGAAAGTATTCCTTGCGACACACATGGCCGACCGAGGAGGTACCGCGTCTGCTACAACTGGACCAACACCAACAGTGCACATTACACAGAAACAATCCACGGAAACCAACCTTCCATAAAGCACACAGAGGGCTCTTAGTCCCCCTGCTTTTCGAGCACGTCCTCGACTAACTTACAAGCGAACTACACCTGGTTACCACCAATGTCAGCGTATGGGCGCGGAAGCGTGATTCGACAAGGGTAGCATGTTCTGCCCAATTCATTTCTTGCTAACGGGTGTCCTAAATAACCAACCCCATAGTTTTGCAACACAGTTTGTGCTTCACTATAATTATATACTTGAAACATCGAATCGTTCATCAGGTGGCAGCTCCGCATGCTTTCTCAGCGTCAGGGTAGAGATCCTCAAAATGTGGTTGAACACTACCGTAGCCATGCGTCGGCGCAGCTTACCTTCCAATGCTTCCATGTCGTCTTCGGAAGCCATAGTGGTGATATCGGTCGAAAGCGTGCGTCTGCCCGATTCCTCTAGGAGAATTCCGGGTCCACTTCCTCCCAAACGCCAGCCACTGCCAGTACCCCTGTCACTGCTATCACCTTCGGCCAGGCAGCAAGCCAGAGACGCCGGAATCGCGAGCACGCCAAACGCCACAAAGATCCTCCAGTAACCGAGCTCGCCGACAGCGGCAGGGGCCACGAACGCGCCGAAGCTGAAGAAAAAATGCAACCCCTGTCCACACATGGTCGATTGTTTACGGTTGGAGAGAAACGCAAGAGAGCTGATTACGGGGACAGGGCGAACAATTACAACGCCTTCGTTTAATGGATGATTACCGGAATTTTCCGACGTCGGTGAATCGACAGATTCTTGTTCTCAAACGGAGGCTTACTTCTCACCGTGGCGTTTTTATTGAGAGTTCCCGCAACGCACCCTGACTAAGAAGGCAATTTTAGAATGTCGGTGGGATGGGGTACATTGCATGATTATTTTTATCGCCACACGACAAAGTTTCAGATTTACTACCAGAAGGCGGGTGAGGGTTCGGTGCCAGACACCACGGAATCATCTGGGTGATTGTTCAGCCCCAAGCACGGAACTACCTTTCTTTGTTGGATGTCGTGCGTGCGACCCTTGACGTAAGCAAAGAGTACATCGATGTAAACACATGTGTGACTCCGTATTTCAGATTGCTGGGTACACTAAACGCGCGACAACCTTCACCCAGAGATGAGGGATCAGTCTACCTATCGTTTAAATTTCGTTTCGAAGCCATTACTTTTGAGGCTGGATAAGCTGACCTGCACCCATGGCGCCGCTCCAGCACCGTGCACGTCGTTGATAGCAACATTAGCTATGGCGTCAATGGCTCCAACGCAGATTCCCTGTGAAACACGATATGAAGTGTTCGTGAAAGACGTGTGTTTAGCGATGTATGGTGGTGATCGGCACGTGTTGATGCCTGGAAGCACCACGCCGTTGGAGCGTTGGTTTTGTGTAAACTTTAAGTTGGCAGCGCGTTCATACGTATGTACAGCGTTGTGGTGACCCGGGGCAACCTCTGGGCAGAACCACTGCTCGGGACATCGGACAAGCGTATGAGATTGCTCTCAACGTAGCAGATTGTAGGCGTAAAACACCAGAAAGCGTACTATTCGTGACTCCGCTGAGCAACCTAGCGTACAGAGTTAATAACACTCATCCTCTTGTTGTCTTCAATAAGACATACTGGTACATCCGACGTGTAAACATTCTGCTTATGCAGCCATTGTACCGGGTTCGTTACACGATCATCGTGCGCACGGATAATTTCCCGCCGTTGTGCGACTACCGATTAAATCCTGTGAGTTTCAGCAAACACCCTCCCGGTGAGCCCCGTCCCCGGCGCAAGGTGTCATATGCTATCCTGGGCGCTACGACAAATGGCATGCCGAGGTAGAGTGCAGTGAAGGCGTAGTTGTTCGATACCTTGCCCACAGGAAAAACGGATCCCATCCACCAATTTGTAGCGTAACGCCCCGTACTATGTACTCGACACTACGAGGTGACAGCATCGTCCAAATGATAAAGAAACAAAGCCGGAGGACAACCACGAGTTGGCGCGGTTGAATGCGCGCTACGGTTGGGAGGTCAGCAATGATTCCTGAGGCTCTTCGTTTGAGGATCTCTCTACTCGAGTAGCACACACACCTCATCCAACAACTGACTTCGAGAAAAAAAAAAGAATCAATCTACGCCCGATAAACAAATCCATGGCGTACCTGGTAAGTGTCTAACCAAAGAACAACTGTAGTATGCATCGCATCCTTCGCAGTATTGTTTTGCTCTTGATGATGGAAGCGCCTTCAGTCCTATTTTGTTTAGCTACACAGACTAGTACAACTCCTACGGAAACATGGTTCGTTAGTTGAGAGAGTGCGAATAGGTAGCTGGGGTACTGCTGTAGTACGTTTCGCGCTTGTTTTTTCGGTTTCAAGGAGAGGTGGGCTCGACGGTCACATCACCTGCAAGAAGCACCAAATGCCGACAAGCCAGAACGTTCCAGCCGAAACCATTGCCATCGAAAACAGCCCAAGGCCGATCGTCGCGCCTCCCAGGCGGTTCATGCGATTATTTAATGCCTGCTGTAGACACGGTTTGCGCTCCATGAGTGGTAGCCTGGGAACCAGCAAAAAGGCGAGGAAAGAGGCCGAACATGTTTCGATGATTGACCCGGACGAAATTGTTGAGGTACTGCGTGAAGGGTTGTTAGGCCTCATTGCATACATGTACCATATATATTAGGATTTTGAGTGTAGGCACTGCAGTGGCGTGTAGGCGGTTTAGTTTAAGAGAGGATCGCCAGCGAACAGTGGTGAAGGAAACCGCTTGCAACAGCACAGCAGAGACCTTTTATTTCGACAAGATCGGGAAAACATGGGCCAATGGGTTTCTTGTGTCACGTGTAGCACGGGCCCCCATGTACCCTGCCAGCGAAACAGCTTGTACGGTTTGCGACAATGTGTTTGCAGTTGCAACAGAGCCATTTACAGGTGAAGCACCACAATGTCATACGCTTCTCTTGTGCGTTCCAGCCATCCATGCCAAGTCTGTGCTAGTGGACCAGTTGAGGTCGCAGCTCTTCACGAAGACGGGGCTGATAACCTGTTGATGATGTACCTCGCCGACTAGTCAGTGATAGTCGAACGACTAGCACTTGCATGAATTGTTCTCATAGGCAACTCCGAATGCAACGTCGGCCCAGAAGAAAGACTGTGAAGCTGAAAAGGCGCTCTCGAGCCAGAAAAAATGGATATATATATGAGAAATATGATCAGAGGGAGAAGAGTCCTACAGGTACATACATGCTATCTACTCGGCAACATGCACAATCTACGAGGACACCTAGGCGTGCCGTTTTGTCCACTGTCTGATCGACCCATGGCGATGTTCCTTGCTCGTGGAGGTCTGTGTTTTTTCGTGGCAAGTAATTTACTCTCTGCGATTGTTAATGTTCCGACCAAGATTCTTGCAACGCGCTTTCGTATACGTTATTTGTTTAGAATACCAAATACAAACTATGCAGTACGCACTATCTAGACTATAGTTTATAATGTGGTGCTGTAGTCACACCGCAGTTTGAATTATTACATACCTGGTACAGGTATGTAAGATTCGTAGTCAAAACCGTCGGTGGGGCGTGATCCCCCTTCTCTCTGCGTCCACATGTGCATACATATTATTCTTATCGAAAGCCGTACCAGATACTGTACAAAGGTATGACACCAAACTATCGATCGGTAGATAAGTTCCGTACATATATCGCGATATATATATACTGTCTGTCGTGTTTACACGCTACCTGCTACCTGGTAGCATGCCAGGTGTGTAGACTATGGTTCATGTCGACGATTGGATATTACACGTGTTACGGAACATTGATAATGACCAGAAATACTCTTGCGGACTATTCACTATAGACGGCTCTGATGTCAAAAAAAGCGGCGCGATAGGTCACAAACTACTGCATATATATAAACATATACCCATCACTATTGCAGCTGCCGTCAGGAGAAAACAGCCATCACCAAGTAGGCCACGTGTTCGCGCGCGCAATTTTCCGCGCAGTTTTTCGTTCGCCAGTTTCCCGTGCGTAAACTTTCATCGGGACGATTACGAGAGCTACTTGAACAAGCAACAGCCGCGTTTAGATAGCTCGCCAAAATCGGCATAAGTCGGCTTTACGGAACTTCGTTCAACTTTGAGACGCGCGGGAGCCTTAGTTCATGGGATAATCGACGTTTTAGTGCTGAGGTGGGGAGCGCATTGGTTAGGTGCAGCTTCCCTTGCCACCCCAAGCTCCTGTGCTCGTCATCTACAACATATACCCCCCCCCCCCCCCCCCCCCGCCCCCACCCCCCACCTCCCCAACCCCCCCCCCCACCCCCTCGAACACTCCGCCCTCTCTCTACTCACTGATTGTACGACTTACCCCAGGATATACATGATGAACTGATGCATTCTTTCAGAAACCGTCACATTTATCCCCTCAAAATAATGTATAGTTTCCACGCACAGATTGAGCTGCCCCACACGCCCCACCCCCGCCCCAACCCCCCCCCCATGATAAACTGGTGCATTTATTTATTTATTTATTTATTTGTTCCCAAAACTGTCAGATTTATCCCCTTACAAGGATTTATAGCTTCCACGCACAAATTGCCCGCCCGTCCGCCCCCCCCCCCCCCCCCTCCCTCCGCCCCCCCCTCCAACCCCGCTTGATTTTGATCAAAACCAGGCCCCCACGTCCTTCAAAACTCCGCCCCCCCCTCACCGGTTATTCCACTTACATGATTCACTTCATAAACGGATACATTTCCCTCCACAGCTGTCAGATTTGGTCCCCCTCAGAAACGGGTTTTATAGTTTCCGCGCACAGACTGACTAACATCACCCTGTTAACCCTGATAGCTACGCTGTAGTTGTAAGGGGAGTCGCCGACCTATATCCTTAATGAGGACACACAACTTGTAATACGCGCGATCGGAGTATCACACACACAGCTTGCAAAGATGAGTTTCGACGAAATCTTCAATCTCACAGCTGGAGTGTTTTTTCATTTTTTATAATATATATGCTCCTGTTGACCCTGATAGCTACACTACAGTTGTAGTTGTAAGGGGAGTCGCCGACCTATATCCTTAATGAGGACACACAACCCGTAATACGCGCGATCGGAGTATCACACACAGCTTGCAAATATGAGTTTCGACAAAATCTCCGATCTCACAGCTGGTATCGTAGAGTGTATTTTCATTTTTTATAATATAGACTAGTCTATGCTCGTATCTACGTGCGTTGTTTTTCTAAATGTTGATAATCTTGTATCATGTGTGGCGTAAACTACTAGTCTACAGTACTACCTACCTTTGGTATTTCGTAGTAGGCGCCCTCGCTCTGTTGCTACTTTGGTTAATTTGTGAGGACCGGCTGTGGGGCATGCTTACGTCGGATTCGTGTACTACTGGTGCTAAGGCAACCGCTACTACTACCGTGTACATCGTATGTAGACTATACTCGTACTGCTGTCACGGAGCATCGTTAAAGAACTCAAGAAGACTACAAAATATTGGATGGATTGGTCCAGTCTAGTCTAGACTATAGATCAGTCAATATAGCCATAGTCATTTCTATTTACTCTACGTGATATGATGCGATATTTTCAGTGCGGGCGAGCGGCTTGATATCCCTCATCCAAGTTTGTTTCGCCGTTTACTTCCCCGGTTGGTCAATACCATACGTGTACAGCATCGAACCCTCGGTTAAATATATTTCTCCGCTAATAATGTCGACGGTTGATATTCTGTTTCCTATGTGTGCACTTCCCGCCATGTTTTTTCCGCTGCATGTGACTACAGGATTTGTATCTCTCTAGGCCTAAAACTAGAATCTGGATGCTGGGTGTGGTCATGACGTTGGGTAGAAAAACACCTATCTAAGAGGCTACACAAACACGCGACTGAGTGGCAAGCCCTCAGGTGGATAACACACAGATGCGTATCTGTTGTTTGAGTTGCTACAGACAGCAGGGAGCTGTCAAACGTTTCTGGTGTTCGCGTGATCGGAATCAAAACTAGCACCAGGAACATGCAGTCTGTAGTTGGGGGTTGTCTAAAAGACAGTTTAACTGCACCGTAGTAACGATCAAGAGAGCTTGTCCGAGGATATACGTTGCATCAGTGCTGTGGGTGATGCATGTGTTTGTTCTTCTCCATGCGGTTGAGACTTCCTGTGCCTTTTCGTGACCGCGGATCTTCCGTCAAATGCATGGCTTGATTTGCGGTGTGTGTGAAGCAACACTCCTTAAATGCTTCCAAAGTCCAAATGTTAGAGTCGGTGGTAATATTCACATAATAAGTCAACAGTTTGTATACTGAGCCGGTCGCCCCGGTGGCGTACCAGGTCATCCTCGATCCTGGTATAGGTCAGTTTCGTGAGTTCGAGTCCCTCCAAGTGCATACTCGCATGAGTTCGTAGGGACTTGTTCTTGTGCACGAATTGACTTGCGGAAAGCGCGAGAGCGTGAGTTAGCAACACTCGATAAAAACTCGACGAACGAGCAGTGGGATTGCTGAACCCTATGCTCGACAAAGGTTAAACGCGAGAACCGGGGAGGAAAAGGGACGACAACTGTGACCATGGCTTGTCCAGAAGCTGGAAAGTAGGAACGAAGGAAAAAAAAACTGTGGTAGTATGATACATACAACATATAACTGGATCGTGCAACGACAGCACTGCTACTAGTCTAATAACACACGACCTACTGTCGCAAACCGTTTTGCACTATGTTTCAGTATCTTGGGAATCGATAATATGGCTCCTGGGGTGCTTAGCATTCTGTTCGTGTGAGCAGTTGATGATGCATGTCACTCTTCATGCGTATTCTCACGGAACAACACCTCTGACCTTTCGTTCCAGGTTTGACATTCCACGCGTGCTACTGGCAGTGTTCTCAGTCCACACTACTCGTTTAATTACATACAATACGATCAGGTATTTTTGAAGCTCTTAAACGTATTCTCAAAAACTATTTGCCCGAAATGGACGGCTAGGATCATCGGAGAGCGCGGGCGCGCAAACTCCAGCGGTAGATCTTCCCCCCTCGGCATGCAGCGACGAGTTCGTGCCGGGTGATGACGTTGGCTGTGTGTGTTGTGTATTAAGTATATGAGGGCCGGTCCCAAATGGGGAGATCGACCCTTATCGGAGGCATTAAAAACAATAGTATCACGAAGAACTGGGGTCCACTACAGTAAAGGCAATCAAATTATTTGGTATAACGTCTGAGATGTCGTGATCAAAGCTTTGATGTTGCGACCGCGCGGCATTCTTCTAAAACGAAGGGCAGGTAGCTATAATACCGATGGACAAAACGAGCGCGTGACATTCTAAAAAGAAGGGCATAGACTAGACTATAGCTATGATAGCGATTAATAGCGATACGACCTAGCCAAAGTTACGGCATGTAAGAGGGGTACTTGTCATTTGAAGGGCACTTACTTTTATGTTCCATTGGCCCAGGGCCACTCGCGTGAGTGGTTACCTATGTGTTTGGTTGAGGTTTTGGTCCTTTGGTTTCACGCTATATGCACTGCGCCACGGAAAAATCATTTTTCACTTCGCACCTTATCGACCCGTTTTTTTTCGTGAAATTCAAACCCACTCGCGCTAGTGGCCCAAACCTGGTAGCGAAAGTGCGGGTATCCCCCATGCAGTAGCTCGAAGCTGATAGGATTGTTTTTCTTTCGCCGCTGCGGTGTGTGTCCATTGTTTATGGCGATAAGGCTCTATCCAGCGGTTCTTTTACCGTCTCACGTCGACGTTTGTTTACTCAAATCACGTACTGTAGTATGCGACGCGTGCCGCGATGGGGGAAGCACGCGTTGGCCAACGCAATCCGTACTTGTGGAGGACTCCCCAGCTGAGGCACTACTCAGTTCCACTGGAAGGCCATTCGTTTTGTTAGAGGCTTATTCATCGGGATCACACGTTCATTTTTTCTCAAAGTCAGTTTCGTGGTGAGGTATTCTGTATGACTTCTCAACAAACTGGAGATCCTCAGGAACAAAGAAAGGTGCACCCCACACATGCTTGATACATACCTGGCAGGAGAAGTAGCGCAACTTGAGCGTTTTTTCTCCAGTGTCCGCGTGAAAACAGAATCCGGCAGCCAGCAGCCACGCCCAGGGCCTATAACCCCGTACTAAAGACTCCGACGATACACCACTTCAAAGAGTGCCACAGCTGTCGGTTTTTGTCCCCTTCAAAGCGAGATGTATAGTTTCGGTGCTCAGAATGAAAAGACCGGACGTCGTTTAACATACGCCTTGTTGACGCTGGTACTGGCAGTCACTAAAGGCGGTCACCGACGTGTTTCGTTCATCAGGGCATAGACACCCCATAGCATGCGCGATCAAACCGTCAAAGCACAGCTTGTAAAGATGAGTTTCGATGACAGTTTCGATCTCAGGCTGACTATTATGGGTGACGATGTTGCGTTTATGCTTGCGGCCACGTCTGATCTCATATATCTGTGTTCGGTATGTGTAACGGTGACATCTACAGAGATACGGGGAAACTCTTAGTCTCCCGAACGGGCACAATATTTTGGTATGAGAACGTGACTCCGAGGTCTCACATACCATATACCTAGTATGACCAGCGGGCAATGCCCCACCGGTCAGTATGATAATTAGGCACTTATATTCTTCCTATCTATCTTCTCTTCTCCGTTTGATGGCGGCCCGCTGGGTATCGAGAACCATCTCTTCATGAGTCACGCTAACCCAGGCATCTGATAGTCGATCATGCTAATAAGGTCGTACGACAAGATGGTGCCTTTGGACGCAGGGTGTTCTGAGAAGCTCGAGACGAGGATCATGGTCGACTGCAGCGACATTTGCGGCGGCTACAGTCGAGATGGAGGAAAACAATTTTTCTGGGAAGAAAATTCAGTCTCCGAGGACCAGAAGGTAGAGGGCCAGCTTGGTGTCTACAAGGGCAAGGCTTTGTTTGCTGCATTTCGAGTACAGTATTGTGCCAAGACAATCCGCCGCGGAGAGACACCAGTCGAGGAATGGACAGACGCCCAACGGGGAGCTGCATTCCCGACAACTCAACAGCTTCTCGAAGGAATTATCCAAGGGGTAACCGGCCAGTTTAAATGGCAACAAGGGTAAGGAATCCATGTGAGGCAGCAAAAGCTGCTCAAATAACGACTTCAACACTAACAACGTGGTGTTTGGGGGAGAAAAAGAGATCAAAGGAAATCTGCTTAATCCCACCCGAGCGGGAATCGTTGGAAGAGAAGGTAGATGCGGCGGAGCAGGAGAAGTCGCCGCGACCGACATCGCCGCCGCCACCGCCGGCGCTGCTGGTCATCCAGCAGCAGCATCAGCAGCAGCCAACAGAGATACAGGCGGCGGTGATAGAGCAGGTGGTTGAAACGGAACAAAAATGCACGGTGGTTGGCATGGAAAAAGCGATGGCGTTTGATGAAGAAAAGCCAAGGTGGTTAAGGTGGAAAAAGGGGTGGTGTTTGATAGGGGCAAATGAATGGCGAATCCTATGAAGGGGGAGCAGGAAGAGCAGGAGGAGCAAATGCCGCCGCCAACGCAGCAGCAGCACCAGGATCAGCAGCATCAACAGCAGTAGCAGCTGCAGCTGCTGCTGCAGTCACCGGATGCACCACCGCTTGCTTGGCCGCCGCGAGCGCCCACTTAATTCGAGAACGCTTATTCCGTCAGCGGGGGGAGGCCTCGGGGGGATAAAGGATGGATCAACGGTTTAGTTGTGAAATCGGACTTCGAGTCGAATCTGTAGTTCTCCGTGGGAGCGTCGGCTGCTGAGCCCATTGATGTCTGGGCCAGAGCTGGAATCGGCACAATGCGGCTGGTTGCGGTGGAGGACGCTCGGAGGCACGGACACCCAGCCCGGGAACCTTTCCCGCCTTTTGGACCCGACTAGGTAACAAACAGTTCTTGTAGACTGCCTTTCCCGCCTGGGCTTTGTCTTCATGCAATAGTAGTACGGCAGGTACCATTATTGTTGGTGGTGGTGTACGAATCGAGACGATACACCGCTCAAAATCACGGCAGCGGTGTTGTCTGACGTAGCAATGACTTATTCTCATTTGCGGGTGAATTTTTTTGCTTTTCGCATGGCATGGCAGCTATTAATGGGGCAGAGGACTGTGTGTGGTAAATGCTTGTGTAGGGTAAATGTTTGTGCCGGTCGCCTAGCCCTTTCTCTCACCCCCCAATAATTGTGCTCGTTCTTTGCTTGTCAAGTGGTAGCTACTAAATAAATAAATGCTGGGTTTTAGGAGGGATGGATGATGTGCCTGATGTTGTGATACTCGTAGCCGAATATATTTCTTACTTGTGGTAGCCGAATTCTCTGTCGTATGTGCTGGTGCACGATATTTCGGTACGTTCGTTAATTTTCAATCTACTGTTTTCCTTCACGCGCCAAAGAGATCAGGAACTGGTCATCGCCGGAAATGTAACAGGTTGTAACGAAGACCACTGGTAGGGACAGCTTACGCTATACCTACAATGGGATCCGAAGGGTGCGCCAGCTAGCGTTGGGCTGCGAAATCAGCTGAGTTAAATCGACACACGACGCGTATAAAATACGTGGAAGTGTGGGGAGCTAAATTAAAGCATTATTTTTCCCCATCCGCCGGAGGTGAAAAAAAAAAATACTCCGGAGTAATAAGAACAAAAAAAAAAAAAAAAAAAAAACGGTCGTGCGAAGAAAATGCTGTATTGAAATTAATTGGTAAATTAGCGATTTATAGCAGCGGGTACCTGGTATGTTTTTTGTTTGTTAATCGGGGAAAGTTCACACGTATCATATGTTGCGTAGTTTTTTATTGAAAAAACTAAAAATTCAAAAATTTCACTCCTATGAGTACTGCTGTCGTGCACCGAATTCTACCCGGATGTATCCTGCGAAAATAATAATAAACTGGTTAAAAAATACGAAACACAGTACTTACCCATGTATTACAAGGCGATATGACGCTGGAAAAAAATCGAATTGTTCTCTTCTTTTTAACTGAATCTTCCAGCCTGATTATGTGTGATCATTAATAATATCGCACCTGGTACGAAATTGTAGTTTATTGAAATACTTTATTAGGTAATAGTGGATGATAGGATTGTGTTCAAGCCCCCCCACCCCCCCCGCCTCAATCCCCCACCCTTCTCATACGTGCCCAGCGGGTAATAATGTGCGGGATCTGTACAATATGCCGCACAAAATCGAATGAGCCGGGGGGAAGGGCAGAAAGATACTTCTCTGTCCCATAGGTAAAGGTTCTTATGGGGTGCAGATCATATCTCGCCAATGGAGTCGCCTACGATGCTGCAAAGTTAGGTTTGCTGGAAAGCTATCGATACGATCATGGTCATCATGAAAAAAAGAAATCCGAGTCGGTCTTGCTGAGAATCAATGGGTCAAAAAGTGGGAAAATTGGCTGGTTTTCGGGAATTGTTTCAGATATTTTTCGAGATTTTTTCGATAACGACTTTTTTAGTGTGAAGCGCATCGGCGTGTCGGCGCGGAAGAACGCAGGAACGTTAGAAAGGGTGGTAAAATAGTATCAGGGGGCCTTCCGAAGGCCTGGGACTATCTAGCATCAAACCCCGGTGACGGCAAGGACGGCGAACGAAAACGTCTCCTTTTTTCCGACACTTTTTCGTCGCTGGAAAAGGGGCGAAATACGGTCTTTTTGGGGGGGCCGTCTGTTTTTTTTCGGCCGTTCACGTGTGCATGGTGGTGTGCGCCAAAAAATGAACTAAATCGGGTTCCAACTGAAAAACGCCGAACATTAAAAAAATGTATACCACCTACGGCATCGGACGCCTGTGTAATGTTAAGGTATTAGTGGGGTATTAGTCCGTTTGACCACTTGCAAAAGGTTAATCAATAGCTTGTCCAAACTAAGCCTTATAACACTCTTCTTCCCCCCTGAAATGGCGGGATACCAGGTCGGCCGGATATACGGGCGGACCTGTCATGTATCCAAGCCGTTTCATTCCCTGGGGTACCAGGGAGAGTATTTTTCAAGTTCGACATGGGGAAAATCTGAAACGTTTATTATTGTGGATGGTGGGGATCGAACCGACGACCCAAAAAAGCCATCGTCTGTCGACGACGCCACTTGATAAGGTATTGGTGGGGTATCAGTCCGTTTGACCACTTGCAAAAGGTTAACCAATAGCTTACCCAAACTAACCCTTAGAACACTAGTCAGAAGGACCTTCACTCATGGGACAGAGGAAGTATAAGGATTATCTAATCCACAGGTGCTCACATATTATTATAAAAATCAGAATACACTCCAGCTGTGAGATGGAAGATTTTGTCGAAACTCATCTTTGCAAGCTGTGTGTGATACACCGATCGCGCGTATTACGGGTTGTGTGTCCTCATTCAGGATATAGGTCGGCGACTCCCCTTGCAACTACAGTGTAGCTATTAGGGTCAACAGGGTGATGTTAGTCAGTCTGTGCGCGGAAACCATAAAACCCGTTGCAGAAGGGGACAAAATCTGACAGCTGTGACTGTGGAAGGAAATGCATCAATTTCTCAAGTGAATCCTGTAAGTCGAATGTCCGGTGAGGGGAGGGCGGAGTTTTTAAGGGCGTGGGGGCCTGATTTTGATCAAAAGGGGGCGGGAGGGGGGGAGGTGGGGGGAGGGGGGGGGTGGGGCAGGTCAATTTGTGCGTGGAAACTATAAATATTTCTTGTGGGGGAGGGGGGGGAATGTGGCGGGGGGGGGCCGGGGGCGGGGGGGGAGGGCTTTAGGTCGCATAGATGTAGGGATTTGCTATAATACCCGTGGTTCTAGGTCTAGGCGATGGTGCGGGTGGTGGAGAAGGAGGGGGCGTTGGCGACGGGGGTGGGTGGAAATTGCAGCAGCGGCATGGACGGCTCTGAAACGATAACGACGAGGCGATATTCAGAGCGTGGAAGTGTTTATTACTCTGGCGGATTTCGATAGTAGGTGGTATTATGTACGAACATGGTATACGGGCATTTTGAGTTCAGACGAAAATTGGCAACATTCAATATAGTACGTAGAGGTAAAATATTTGTTGTTTTATGGAGCATTGTATAAAAAAATAGCGATTTTTCGTAAAAAATCGCTATTAAATTTTATCCGCGCATTGGAACTATAGAACTCGGAGGTAAAGTATTGGTTGGTTTTTGGAGCATTGAACACTGATATTTGCCGGTTTTTCGCCTTAAATTTCACTATTGAATATTGCTCGACCGTGGTTTTTTGAGTATGTTGCCTGGATATATTATATAGGTTGTTTTTGGGAGGTTTTGATAATAATAGTTGATGTTTTTAATCTTCGTTTTGGTGTTGAATCCCTGGTGATGGACGATATGGCGTATATTTTGAGCAAGAAGTAAGTAAGTGTGACATTTTGGTGTTTTTTGGGGGATTTGATGGTTTAATTTTGCAGGAGGCTAATGACGCATTTTCGTAACCCATCCTACTGAGTATTACTACTGTAAAGTGAGGAATCCCAGAAAAAAAGTGGCGCAGCGCCTCTATCGTAGCACGAGTCGGGTACCCGGTTCTTGAGCTCCGGTGTGCGTTCCGCGTGACGATGTACGTGCCCATGAGTTGTGTGATGTTTTTGATTTGTTTTTTATGGGTTTCCTCTGTTTACTAGATATATTGTACAGGCACAATATATATACCTAGAATACGGATTACCCGCGGGTAGCCGACAACCCGCGGGGAACCGGGTACCTGGTTCTCGAGCTCTCAAAACCCGCGTGTTTTGCGCTCGGACCCCAACCGTCAAACGGGTAGGACCCCTCAGCGTATACCCGCCGGGCACCCGGGTAGTTGAAATTAGGGTCTTTTCCTCTACTACGGAGGGAGAAAGAGAAACAAAAACTACGAAAACAAACCATGGGATGAGCAAAAAAAGAAAAATAAAGTGCCATTCATTGCGAACGTACGTGTGGGATGGCTAGACTAGATAAATACATTACAACAAAAACAAGGACACATATACAAAATATACCAGGTGAATAATTTCGCATCGACAAGAATACAAGAACAAATGAATCAGGAACTGTTGCACAACAGAGGCAACATCCACAGAGAGATAGACACGAGAAAGAAGGATGAACAACAAGGGTCAGTTCACACAGTCTCACACAGTTCACCATGAACTGTCATTTTTTTTTTTGAGTTTTACACAATTCGTTTGCTTTCTAAAAAAAACCGTCCGTTCTCATTTTAGGCTCCGTTCCCATTTTTCTGAAAACTCTGTAACAGTCAGGGCTACATTACAGCAAATTACAAATATTCGAGGCAGCAGCTACAACGTCACAATTTTGCGCCTATGCTAGTCATGCTGGCAACCTTTCCACACGACGTGTGCCATACCGTCAAAATTATCCTCGTTGGCGGTTTTAAGTGCCAACATTAGAGTCGCCCCCGCCGTAGAAAAACAAAAAACGCAACAAAACAATAAAAATAAACAGAGAGAAGCACTCGATATCCGGGCGGCAACAGCACAACAGATACTTCGAAGTGTATTATAGCTACCACCAAGTGCATCCGAACCCTTGCAGCACGGTCTGATACCTCCTCCCTGATCTCTCGACGCCGGTGTCGATTGCCACCGCGTTCACCCCTCCTCCCCCCTTGGTGCCACTCTTGATGCTCTCAGTTGGCCTTGAGTTGTGTAGTCAGCTCCTCTTCTCTTCGCTTTCACCCTTCCTCACTTATGGGCCGGTCGCGTTTGACGGCCTCTTCCGGTACCACTTTTCCCCGTTGTTAGCCGCCACGGGTTACAATAGAGCCGTGCTACAACAGAGGGATATAATCTTGAGCGTCAAACGCTTCTCGCTGACGGAGTTCCTCAAGTCGCTCAACTCACCAGATACCCACCGTCTTTAGACCGGTTATGTACTATTATAAAAGTCAAAATACACTCCTCCAGTTGTGAGATCGAAGATTTCGTCGAAACTCATCTTTGCAAGCTGTGTGTGATACTCTGATCGCGCGTATTACGGGTTGTGTGTCCTCATTAAGGATACAGGTCGGCGAATCCCCTTGCAACTACAGTGTAGCTATCAGGGTCAACAGGGTGATGTTAGGCAGTCTGTGCGCGGAAACTACGAAACCCGTTTCTGAGGGGGACAAAATCTGACAGCTGTGGAAGGAAATGCATCAGTTTATCACGCGAATCCTGTAAGTCGAATATCCGGTGGGAGGGCGGAGTTTTTAAGGACGTGGGGGCCTGATTTTGATCAAAAGGGGGGCGGGAGGGGGGGAGGGGGGGGGGGGGGGCACGAGTGGGGCAGGTTAATTTGTGCGTGGAAACTATAAATATTTCTTGTGGGGGAGGGGGGGGGACTATTATAGTACCGTTATGTACTAATACAGTACCAGGTATACAACAACATGCGCCGACGGCTGATGTTATGCAAGTAAGTGCGTGAGTGTCATATCGATGAAAGAGGGGTTGGTTTTTTTGTGCGAAGGATACGACTCTTTAAGGGTTAAAAAAGTATCAAGAATACATTGGGTTTGAATTATTTGACGAGGTCAAATTGTAAAAACACAACCCTCGTCGAAAATTCAGGCAAATAATTTGTTGGGGTGGGTTTTGTTTTTGGTCACTTACGGGGGAAACCCCCTGTTTAACTCTAATTCCAAGCAGTCTGTCCGCGGAACCGGCGTAAAAGTTACTCTTGTTCTAAGCAGTGTGTACGCGAAACGGGTGTACAACAGCCTTGCTTGGGGTCATGAATCGTCAACTTGGCGTCGAGGCTCAAAATCTATTACTGCGCCCTGGTCAGCAACACTGTGTGATAGAGATCAATCGACCTGGTGTTCTTACACTACTATTAATATTTTTTGGTGTAACATCCTTCGTTCTTATGTACCACCACGCTCACAACCCCAAGCCTGCGTGTGTTGCTGTTAGACCGACTTGTGCGGGGCAAATCTTTTCGGGTGAACCTCGGAGTTTATATTTGACAAGCATGTGATATAACTGTGAGGCCGACTTCTATGGGGGACGAGATCCGAACACAAAACAGGTTTTGCAGCATCGTGTAGAAAACCCAGAGTAGTGCCGTCGGTAGCCCTGAGCCACTGCCCAAACGAAAGAAATGGGATTTTCGCACGCAGCACGTACCGCTGCTGATGAGTTCTCGCCTCACAGGGCACGAAATGGCCGTCAAACCTTCGATGCTGTATGCTCCATTGCTGTAAGAGTGCTCGGTTATGTTATGTGGCTGGAGGTCTTGCTTGAGAAGTCAGTGAGAGCTCGATTCTTTTCTGTACGAGCTTTTTCCAGACGGAACCAGGGGCCAGTTCCGCCCCAGTTCCACCCGAAAAAAAATCGTACATAATAAATGGATCAGGTGTTTGAGCGATAACAGCAACATCGGCCCTCAAACTTGTCGTCGTGCACTCTCCGAGCAGTGGAGCATGCAGCCTGGAAAGTTTGACGTCATCTCGTGTCTTGTGAGGCGAGGGGTTGGCGGCGCGGGAGGTAATATGTGCGTAAAGCACAGACTCTGCTGCTGCGGCACACAAAACAAGATTTCCAGCTACTGTGTGGGTTTCAACCAAAAAAAAAGACGGGACATCTCGTTTTGCTTTTTGTATTCGGCATTGTCCTTTGGTCATACCAGGTATATGATATACAAGACCTCGGAGTCACGTTCTCACACCAGAATAGTATACCCGTTCGGGAGACCAGAATTTTCCCCGCATCTCCGTAGATGTCACCATTATATATACCGAACACAGATATAGTAGATCAGATGTGGCCACAAGCATAAACCCAACTTCCCCCCTACTTGTGTGCGCAGTCATGATCACGTTCATTCAAAGCGGAGCATCCGAGGACGAAAAAGGAATCATACTCATCCATCAAAACACTCAATATCCGGGTCTGGCTCTTCTCCAATATCCTCCAGTAATCAACATTGAGCCTTCCCGAATCTACAGCACGATTAAAGCGCCTAAGTTTTCGACCAGATCTCCCCTCAAATGAAACCCACGTTAAAATCAGTATCGCAATGCAGTATCAAGCTGGTTCTCACTAAAGCTGTTTTGAGAAAGCCAATGACCTATACAGCTTCCAGGATATAAACTAAACGAGTTGGCTCAGCTGGTTCCCACCAATGGCTGTTTTGAGCATGCCATAATCTGATTACGCAGGGCTGACCCTGGGTAGTTTACCAAAATGTTGCCGTCCCCCAAATCCCAGAAATCTCCAGATGTTAAAAAAGCCATAGACCTGTTTAGCAGAATATAAACTACACTCACCGGTTATTCGACTTACAAGATTCACTTGATAAACGGATATATTTCCCTTCACAGCTGTCAGATTTTGTCCCCCTCTGCAACGGGTTTTATAGTTTCCGCGCACAGACTGACTAAAATCATCCTGTTGACCCTGGTAGCTACACTGTAGTTGTAAGGGGAGTCGCCGACCTATATCCTTAATGAGGACACACAACTGGTAATGCGCGCGATCGGAGTATCACACACAGCTTGCAAAGATGAGTTTCGACGAAATCTTCGATCTCACAGCTGGAGTGTATTTTCATTTTTTATAATACAAACTAAACGATTTGGCTGAACTGTTTATCACCAATGTGCTGTTTTGATAATGCCATTGACTGATTTCGCAGGGCTGGCCCTGAGTAATTCACCAAAACGTTGCCGTCCCCAAATCCCAGATTCTCCAGATGTTAGAAAATTCAATATTGAAATCATGCATACCCGCTTTAGGAGGTTAGGACACGTCCTTCTTCGTCCTTCTCAACCTAAAACCTGATTCGGAAAGAAATTAAACTGCTACCAGATGAAAACTCCCATAGCCTAGGTATACAACGTGAACCATGCAAAAACAAAATGTGGTATTTCCGACGATTTGGGGTTAAAGAGCCGCGTCATTCAGAAACCGTTTCAGACGACAAGTGCCACCTCTACCGTGGCAAGTGCCCCTCGGATACCCGCGGGTTTCGGCTTACCCGTGGGTAATCCGTATTCCCGGTTTATATTTTGCCTGGATCCAACAATATCTCTAGGAAACCGAAGAAACCCTTCAATAAACGATTCAAAAACACCACACAACTCACGCGCACGTACATCGTCATGTGGAACGTGCACACAGCAAAATCGACACACGGTGCCGGCCGGGCACAATGAGCCAACAGACGAGCACGGCCGATCTCTGCGGCGAGGTTTTGCCGCTGCCTCTCGTCGAAACGAGTTGCCCGCGGGAGGCGATCTTGCTGAAAGTTCCGCCGAAATGTTTTGGTCGCCCGCACAAAGCGCCTGCGAGACCAACGATAACAGCAGCAGCAGCAACAGCGAAGGTTCTGTAGCCGCGGGCGATGGTAACTCTTCCACGAAGTCATCGCCATCTTCGTCCTGTGCATCTCCACTGCTGCTGCTGTGGGAGCGAACGCCTACAGAGCCTTCGCTGTCACTGCTGTTCTCCTCGCTATTCTCGCAGGCGCTTTGTGCGGGCAACTTCGAACTTTCGAGGGATATCTAGCAGCGAGATCGCCCCCCATGGGTAATTCGTTTTACGGAGAGGCGGCGGCAGAACCTTCGCCACGGAGATCGACCGTGCTCGTATTCTGGCTCATTGAGCGGCGGTGTATCGATGTGCTATCCGTTGTCGTTCTGCAATACAGTAGGGTGCCTTGAAGTAGTTTCTCTGTGTGAATGTGTGTGAGTCAACATTGTTTTTGCCACGTTTGTCCACCGCACTCAACGTACACGGACACCACCAGGGCCAGTCCCGACAGGTCCTGTGCACGCACAAATAATAGACCAAGGCTACGGTAGGGGGGTCCCCTTTTGGGCCTTTTATTTCAGTGGCTAGGGGTCACTCGCGCGAGTAACGCCTTTGTTTGTACGAGATCTTACGCGTTCTTCATGTTTTACATTGACGAAATCAATCCGCAATGCAAGGTGATCTAAGCTGCGCCAAAACAAGTGCCTAAACCATCTTCGTCCGTGGGGTACAGAGCTGCTCGTGCGAGTGGCTCTAACACACCAGTGAAAATGGGGGTCCCCCCCCTACCGTAGCCTTGGTCAATAGCCAACTCTTCTCGTGCTGGTTTCGCTGTAAGCCGTCGAGAGTTCGTCGAGGCAGGTGCGACAACGCCTGTTTCTTCAATATAATCCATTGCCACTGCTTTCCGATATCCGACGTGGGGTGGGTCAGCAAAAATGACCACTGCAGCGGTCTAGTAAGCGGGAGACCGTGAACCATCGTCCTCACAGTGCATGTTTTTTCGTGCTTCGCGTATTCAAACCGATCATGAGACGCCCGCGCAATAACGAAGTAATACAAGAGAAAGCAAGTATAGGCCGCTTGTTGTGTATCGGGCCAACAATCTAAATTCTAGTGGTCGTTTCGGTTGTAGAGCAGTAGTAGCACGCATGTTGTCTTACTCTAAAAACATCAATGGCATGGTACCGTGACACCGAAACAGGGGAAAAAAAAAAGTCAAAACCAAATACCAGGTGCCCGTGTACCCGGGTACTCGTCAAAATGGCATTCCCCGGCGGGTATAGGGTAGGATCCGGGCTCCAAAAATTGGCGGGTACCCGTTTCTGGCGGGTACCCGCAGGGTCCTACCTCTACTCCGTAGACGTAACTCAGATCCAGGGTCACTGAGCAGCTCCTCCCCGCTACCCCACTGCGGTACTTGCTGTAGTATGTATTATGAAGTAGACATGTATATTTGTAGCATCATGTTTAATGTGCTTTCTTTGTTGTCATATTTACCGGCATTCCTAAAGTACGTCTCGGTTCGTGCTCCATTTGGGTTGTTTGTATTATTGTGACATTTTTTATCCAGTACGCCTGGCATGTCATTACTGGTTCACATCGTTCGATTTACGACCGGATCGTGTTAATTTGCGATGCACATGTTTTCCTGAAATCCTTCGTTTGTGGCCATATACCTCGAGTGGAACTGGGTCGAAATGTCCACTTACTTGTCGTTGGATCACAAACGAAGGACAATATTCTATATTGTTATTAAATAGGGTAAAGACAAATACACGAGAGGTGTAGAGGAAAAAAATAAGGCCCGTCAGATACTTGAGGGCCAAAACGTCGCTGAAAGTTTCATATTTGGCATCTGGCAATGTATATCATTAATTAGACGTCGACCACTCACAACTAAATAACTACAGGTACGTAGTATTAACGTTAATAGTTGCAAGAGAAACCCTTCTACGGCATCCATATGCAAAAAAATGCGCAGACGATGCCGAAGTAAAAAACAAAAAATGAAAAAAATACACTCCATCTAGCTGTGAGATCGATCGCAAAGGAACTTGATCAAAACTCAGCTTTTGCAAGCTGCGTGTGACACTTCGATCGCGCGTGCTGCGGGGTGTGCATACCCTCGTGAAGGATACAGACATTGCAGTAGTTCTTAGTGGGATGCAGGTTCACCCTCCGTGTCGTTCGCCGCACATTCCACGGCGCTTCGCTGTTGGTGCACGCGATGTCGGACGTGCGCTACGATAGAGGTGCACCAATTACTTTTTATTTTCCGAGGACTCGTGCTACGATGGAGGTGCCCCACTTTTTTTCTAATACTACTCCTCAATATGAGAGCCTAAGACATCTCCCAAAAACTGGTTTGTGCCAAAAATAAAACCGCGAACCGGTGAAACATCCCATGGCCTAGGTACACAACGAGAATCATGAACAAAAATGACCCATTATTTATTTTTTTCAGACGATTTGGGGTTAAGGAGTCCCATCGTTGAGAAACCATTTCAGGTGAAAAGTGCTGCCTCTATCTCGTAGTAAGCAATGCCTGCCTGGTCGGTCAAAACCCGGCATGCTCCGTCCCGATATTGTAGGGGTGCGAGGGCCATACCCCACTATGTATGATCATACAACTATACGGCAACGCATGAACCCCCCAATAGCACGCAAGATATTCCGTGTGATGCGCTTCTGAGGCAAGTTCCTGCAAGGTGAAAGCGCACGCACAAGGACAATGATGGCATTGCTCTGCGTTTCTGCCCTTTTCGTGTTGTCGGGGGAACCGGCTTTGGAATGTCCGATGGGGTTTGTTGGTTTTGCGTGCTGCACGGTAGAGTCCCCTTCATTGCTGCTACTCTGTATTTGATTTGCTTTTACGTCGTCGTGTGGCGCACCCGGCTCCTCGATTATTACAGATTCTACCCACAACCATGGTGTATCCATAATACGATAGACTGTTCAGCTTCGGCTTCGACCCCATGTGCCACTAGCATGTTTTGGTCTGCCACTGTCGACCACAGTATAGGCTCGACTCCCAGCACGAAACAATGGATAGTTTTCCGTGGATCTTTAGACGTTGAAAACACCGACTCTTGGAGGTGGTCAGCTACTGGTAGAGGTCAATGACAGACCTTTTATGGCATACGTAAGCCCGGGCAGTTGGGTTCGCCACCCTATGTTCGACCGTACTACGGCCCTTCCAAAACCACCAACAGCAACAACGACAACAACAAGAGCCGCGATCGCGTGTGATCGTATCGATGCTTCCATGTCTACAAGCCTTGAGGGCCTTGGCGCACGACGTGCAGTACTCGGTGTGCTGTCACCGACGAAATCCGACGACCCACATGCACACGCGTATGTATAGTAAGCTGTAACATGTTGGGGATGAGCCGCTGGAATATTCTCTTGCTTAGTAATCCGGGCAGGATATTCACAACCCGCGTTCGTACACTAGGTCATCTTCGGTTTTTGCACCTCCACTACAGCGATGGCGACGTCGTTCGTTCGGCATGCAGCTCCAGGTCGTCTGTTTTGGAAGCATCCGCATTCACGTATGTCTCCCCTTGGGGCTTCGAAGGAAAAACGTGAATATCGGTGACGATTATAGCACGGCATCGGTCACACGAAGCAGCACGACCATCCGGGATAGGAGAAGTGTTCTCACGATGATACGGTTGACGGAGCTGTACCACACGTATAGCGTAATAACAAGTGTGCGGCTCGCGCGCTCTTCGTGCACGCCAGGTACTGTGCTCAATCGATGAGATCATGCCCGGTCGTTTATTTACTCGCTGTACTTATAATGATGTCCAAAAGGTTGAGTCTGACTCGGTGTTCAAGCCTTTATAGGGCAGGCTTTCATTGATGGCACCCCCCGGCGACGCCAGACCCTACACCGGTTGCAGCGCATAATGATGTATCTACACTTACTTCTGGCATGCTGCTTCAAACACTACGTAGCGGCATTTCCCGGGGTGCCTATATTGGGGTGTCAGCGGTGGCGTGTCTCCCATAGGATTTATAATTTCGGGAGCGCGAGGCTTGCTGTCTCTCAAGCGGCAGACGTGGCCGTCGTTGGGTTAGCTATATACTCGAAGAATAGGCCTTACGGCGAATAGATGCATTTCTCCGTTTTGTAGAAGGAAAATCAACCAAAGCGGGTTCGTGTGGAATACTATGAAGGCCCATGGATGGCATGCCGACACGGCCGACAACGGAGCTCAATGCGTTGATCAATCGGGAGACGCAAGATATACGTGCGGTGCGCAAGAAATGCCGCAATCTTTTTTTATGTTGCCCATCCATTTGTACCTTGGTGTTGATGTTAGTTCCTTTGTTTTCTTCCGTCAAAACCCAGACTAGTGGTCTCAAAACACAGGGAAAATATTCCCTCTCTCGCCACCACGGTATGTACGACGCCTGCTTGTTGCCGAGGAGACGAGACAACAACGCTGCCTTTGGCCGCCGGTTTGGGTTTTCGGGCGTGATATAGCCAAGTAAGGCGTGAATTAAAGTGGTTTCAGCTTAAAAAAAGAAAAAAAGGATCCACTGCTGAGAGCGCCCAGCAGCGTGGGTAAAATACAAATCGACACTCGAGTCGACGAAGGAAGAAAAATACTGAATTCTTCTCGCGATAAAAATGAAGGCACGTACCGTGGTGGGGAGGGGAGAGGAAGGCCCGCTATGTGACCCCGGATCTGAGTTACTACTGGGAGGGAGCGCGAGAAGAGTAGTGCGAGGGTTACACTGATAGGGACAGCTTACGCTATACCTACAATGGGACCCGAAGGGTGCGCCAGCTAGCGTTGGGCTGCGAAAGCAGATGAGTCAAATCGACACACGACGCGTATGAAAATACGTGGAAGTGTGGTGAGCTACGAAGCTTTATTTTTCCCCATCCGCCGGAGGATGAAAAAAAAAAAAAAAAAAAGTAGTGCGAGGACAATAAATGGAATGAATGGAAAAAAAAAAAGTGCTGGTGCCCAAAGGACGAGATGGTACCAACCATTAAAAAATGTATATAGTAGTACATGTATATTTTTAAAACAAAATAATAGGACCCTTCCCATTAAGGAAAAACTCACCCACAAAGTATACTACAAATACCAACAACGCAGCTTGCAAAGATGAGTGTTGACCCTAAAATTTCGTCGAATTCACAGCTGACGTCCTTAAAATATTCTTATGAATTAGTAGTATACGACCTGGTACGAGGTATCATTTATTCCAACAATGGTCTATCAATAAGTCCGCCGATCTCGGGGCCGCCACCGTATGTATGCAGTGTCGAAAAATATCACCCATGTTTCTTGTGCGTGTGCGTGGCAATTATTTAATCAGTGGGCATCCGTCGATGGTCATAATGCACCTACCTACAATATAAACGGTTGTAATAATATTCACACACGAATACCATGGTTCTCCCGCACTGCTTCTGTCAAGTATTTCTCCAGGCGATCAAGATTCCGCTCATGGATCGAACGCTGTTCTCGTACAAAAGTGTTTATTTGATAGGAGCTGTCCGGCACTGCTGCCGCGCTCTGACGGGCTCTTGTAGGGGCGGCCGTGTCTCCGTTCGTAGAGCGCATGCCGTGCGGGTATTGTCACCGGGTCTGATCAATTCCACCGTCGACATTATGATGAGTATGGTGACATGTTTACGCGTGGATTAACCTTGCGCTAGGACCAACAAAAGCAGCGCCAGCAACAACCCGGGGAGGAAAGAATATACCTGCATACGAACATTACAGTAATTCCTCGAGAAATGCACCCATGTTTTGGGGACAATGCATTATTACTTTGGTTTAGTATGGGATATGTTTTGCAGCGGTACAAGGGTTATGCCGGGGCGATGTGATGCCAAGCAGTAGCCTACTGCTCGGCATGCGGGAAAACTTGCGCAAGCTTCCGAGATGCGGAAGAACCGAAAACCCATTTAGTGCGACCGAACGACCTCGTGACAGAGATTCGACCGCTGCCTGATGCGATTGCTCCCTGGCGTCTACAGGTATATAGTGTGGTGGGATGCTTCGTACGGACGGCCTCGTGATGTATGTGATGCTCGACGGCGAGTCGACGCTACTTTCAAAATGTTTCCCAATACTACGATGAAGGGCAGGCTACTACTAATATCCACAATTCCTACCTGCAAGAACCTGTTGCAGCTATCACCACAGATGAGCACTGGGTCGAGCCTGTATCTACCACAGATTTGTCGGCCATCGGCACTTGTTAGCACTATTGGTATAAATTAACGGCTCGGAGACTACCAAGGAGTATGTATGAGCATGCGCAAAATACCCGTAAACGAGGGCTTAACGACATACGCGTGTTGGCCGTTTGAAATTGTTGCAGCAAGCAGAAATTCCGACGACCGTGACGGTAGTTTTGCGATGGCCAAAGATCATGTTTACAGCCGCTCTCGATAGCACAGCTGGGAAACCGAGCGCCGCTCGCGAGGAGCGATGCATCGTGTCTTGTGTAGACTATATATATATCCCCACAGCAATGGCGAATGAGTATGCCGTCGCTCTGCCTGATGATGCCAATACATAGGATTAAGTTACATAATATTATGCCGCACGCTAGTGCTAACCGGCGGCTTTTTAGTATGGTCTTCGTGCTAGTTCAGTCTTGTCGAAACCATGCTCGGCTCTTTCACGGAAAATCCTCTGTCACAAGACGGTCCAAGGCATCTGTAGCGTGTAAGCAGGATTGACTTATCTTAACGGAGACACCCGCATACAGCAGTAGCAACTAATCCCACGCCCGGTGTCCCTATAGACTAGAGGCTTGACAACACCACTCTACACACTAACTTGTACCGGGTAACTAAGGTGTGATATGTATGCCGTCTGTGACTTAGAGGGCACGTTTGCTATTGGTCTGCGGCATCATTTGTTCGGTTTGGGGTTTCCTTTCGTTAGAGCCCTCAGAATCTCGTATGCCTAGCATTTCCAACGATGAACGATTTGACAGCATAGTCTACCTACTTTATTTCTTCGAACCGCCTACCTGCTGTGTGTAGACGCTGCCAGTTTAAGCCTGTCAAGCCTGCAAGGGCATCACTAGTAGTTGAAGAATCATTCAACAAAATGCAGCATGCCCGTATCAAAATGTATTGCCCTCGTATGCTCGCTCTCAAGCGACACGCCGTTCGCGCACGCGGTGCAATCCACCTCGAGTCTCTGTTGACTTTGGCTCAGTTTGTAGCTTTGCTGTGGCACCAACTTTCTCGGAATCGCAAATACCTACTCGAGGGTACATGTGCGGTACTGCCCCAACAATATGAAAGCAGCATCGGTAAAATGGACAAACTACTCGTATTAGCTTTGGTCTAACGCCACCAATCCACGCTAATGGTTTTATCTCCGCCCCGAGGGCGTACGTACGTAGCCGTTTGCAATACTTGTAATGAGGGGTCAAAGACTCACGTGAACGATGACAGCCACGATCCCAGCAGATGCCCGAGCCCTCGAATGGAAAACACTGTGCCGAAGGACACCTCAGGCATGCCGACGTCGCGAGAGAAGGAGGGGACCGCCGGTCCCAGAGCACTGACGAACACCCCCATCAAGAAGAAGGAGGAGAACATGGCGACTGAGGGAGCTAGCCGGTTCGCATCGCGTGCTGCAGCCATACCCCTTGCTTTGCGGCTAAAGGTGGAAACCGATGGAAAGCGCCAGTCCGAGCCTCACGATTGACGAAGTATGTACGTCGAGGCGAGGCAATCTCGAGAGAAACGAGCTCGTCGAGAGATGACTCCTGAGCGGACGCACGAGTTTCGGGCGAGCGACCTTGTTGCTTCGTCAAGGCCTTTTAACGCTGTTGATGCAAATTGTGTGCCGCCAGTCTACTTACGACTGTCTGGGGTCGAAAACTCCGGGGAACACGGCAGCGCGTGGGTTTGAGAAGTGGGGGGAAAGAGTTGTGGGCTGTGGTAGGGTAGGGTACAGCCAAGCGGCAAGGGCGGGCCAGACCTTGCATGTCAGATTTTGTCATACCGCCATCCAGTAAAAGTTAAGTTGGTATTGACATAGCAATAACTCTACAGCTGTGAGATTGTACGTGTCGTCCTACCGCCTTTCGTTGGGCGTGGGCTATACCGTTAATATTGGATTGAACTCTGTCGGAATGGTTGATGGCCCATGTCACGGCAACACAATGGAACTTGTCTCGATAACAGTAAAAGTGGATACGAAAGAAGGAAAGTATGCTTAGTCTAAAGAGAGAGGGAAATAATAAGAATGAGACGTTAACGCCGCACGTATCATGCGTAAATGGTTCTTGCACCTGGTGTCAAGAACTGCTCTTTTGAAAGGGCTGCCTGCTGGGGGATCCAATCCCTTTCGGCGTGGTGCCGTTTTCCGGGGGAAGAAGGGAAAATCAGGTGGTTCGGGACCAAAAACTGTTTCCCGGTACTAGCGCGTTGTGGCGCTTGGCGGGGGGTTTCCCCGGAATTTATGCGCATGATGACTGGTGAGGTCTCAGAGTTTATCCTTGTTCCTCGGAACGATCTACATGATCGCCAACCAAGGGATATATCGGGATTGAACTTTGAGGAATGGTTGGTGGTCTATGATGGGGGAACGCGTGCGTACTCACTGTGGGGTAATATTGGCGCATAGGGAGAAAAACACGCAGGGAAAGAAGGGCAGAAATCGTCCTTACATGCGCAGGTCGCTGAACACGATCAGGCCGTCGAAACGGCCGTTTTGGGTACTTTAAGATTGGGCCACCGGAAAGGGTACGATATAGGAGAGCGCATGTAATGTTCAGCCGTTCCAAAGACAGAACGTCTGGGTGCCATACTGTCGCGTCACTGCAGTAGGTGTGGCCTGCAGCGATAGCCCGTGGCCGGTCGTAGTCTCTCTCTTGATAGTCTTACAGTCCGAACACTACCAGGAAGACCATATGGCCCAAAAAGCGCAATCCCTACCGCACTGTAGAGGGATGGCTCAAAAGATGCTGCCATGGATAGCCACTGCTTGGTCGTTCCAGGTACAGCTGTGGTCGGGAATAGATAAGAAGTAAATGATTTTCTCAAAGACGCATTCCAACCGCTGATGGATGCCATCAAAAACCTGAACGGCATGCGACTCAGCTCACTGACGACCGTCACATTAGAAATGGGGGGTAGGGGTGTCAAGCGGCATACTGCTAAGCTGCTGAACTACTTGGCTACTAGGCGATGGGGCTATCACGTCATTACAATACTAGCTACCAGGTTGTGAAACTCCACAGTAGTACGCGGGCAAAACCTCTTCAGAAGTGCGGGCAAGTTTTTGGCGGCATTCAACGTGGAATTTGTGTCCAGGATATTTTTGCAACTTAAAAATTGGTCGGTGGTTGGACGACCGTTCGCTGTGCAGAAGGCGTACACGTCACGCAATGCTTCGTTATCAGATGTATGGGTGGCATGTATACCCAACTACCGCACGACGTGAACCGCCAACGCACCAAGACATCACAGTTCGCAACGCGTTGTACGTTGAAACGAGCCGCTAATACGCTGAAGTAAACACTCACCGGCGCCCGACTCCTCTTAGCTGTGGACTCGTCAAAGCAAGTCACCAACATGCTACTGTGTGAGCGTACAGCCACTACGGACCGACTTGTGTGAACCTATGAGAAATGCGCTCCCAAGGTGTGGACAAAACACTTGGAGTTAAAGATCAGGACAAGTTGAGGAGCTAGAAACGGGATGCAATGCTTCCCCTCCAAAGCCATCCACCAACACACAAAATATGCCACTAGGTTACGGGATGCAACGCTTCCTCTCCAAAGCCATCCACCAACACACAAAATATTCCACTAGATTATTGTTCCACCAGCGGCCAAGTTTGCTTTATTCTACTTCAAAGTGTTGGGTTTCCATGTGTCCACAGTTCCGCCTTTTTTTGTCCGCAACAAATTGTTTTTGTTTCGTCGTAAACAAACATGAACGCCCGTGTCTGTTTCGAGTATTGATTATACGTTTTGTTGTCCCACGTTCTGTGCGCGAGACAAACTTGCCCGATATATGCTATAAGCACGCCACCTGTAACCCCAACATCATGTTTTCGGGGAAATTATGCGTCCGCTTGGCAAAATACACAGGCATTATCTATCAATAGCCCACGAAACAGCGGAACGATTGCAGTCTTACGGAAATAATTATTGAGAGGGAAATGGTCATGGTTCAGTTTCGTGTTCGGTTTCGTCTCTTAGAACAGAAGAAGTCAATGCATTAATCGCAATCCATATCGTATTGCTTGGTAGACCGCCTCGGCTCGTTGGCACTTGAATACTTCGAACTATAGCTTAACATTGTATTAATAGGTCTTAGTATTACCTTCGGGTGGTTGTCGCCCATAAAAGATCCGTATCGATTGGTTACGTATCGATCAGTTCAACCAAATCAGCCAGACTCACCGCTGATTCCGATGTATATAGCGCATATTTTTAAATCGAATGCGATATACCAGGTACCAGGTACGAGTATGTGTTAGGGTGATGCACATGCTCTTGTGTGTCTTTTATTCTAGTTCACTCAATATCTACACGCGGCGCACCCAGGGTTCCACGGTTGAGGTGGGATATAGTTACCCAGGTGACGAGGTGAGAGAATGCGTTCACCGGCCTCTCGTCACCCTTCTCCCGCTTGGCACCCTGACCCTCCGCCGATCTGATCCAAGTCTTTGCTTGAACCTCCTAACTGACTCTGGGTGTAGGTTTGGTCATCAAGGCGCAAGGCTGAAAGAGAAGCAAAAGGTAGGCTGGGAAAACGAGAAATTGTCACCAAAGCCACAAAAGTCTTGAAAACCCCTAAAAACCAAGTCGAGCGGGAAAAGTAACAGTATGCTGTGCTAACGATGCTGTAGTGGGGCGGGCGCATTTTCCCTGTTTTCACGCCGCCCGGATCAACTTGCCACGCTTACCCAGGGTCCGTACTGGGCATGTAACTTATCAATAGAGATATAACTAAGACCCATGGTCACAAACTGAGAAACAGAGAAAAGTACGCATCGCAAAAGAAAATGAGATTCTCAGCGAGTAAAATATTAGCGCATAATATTGAACATGAAATGGCACGTAACAAACGAACCAAACACGAAAAAAACAAGAATGCATAAAATGCTTTATACATATTATTCCCTCTGGTAGATGTTACCGTAGGATCTCTATAAGGGTACCAGGTAAGTCGGAATGCGCTCGAGGTTACTCTACAATCACTACTGCGCGCAAACGGTTTTGATTTTACAAAAACGACATTATCTGCTATTAATAGGCATGTGAATATGGTTGTGAAAAGAGCAAAAAAAAAATCACAGCAGCAATGTTTAGGATATAGTGAATACAAATCATCATGCCTCCATCCAACCCTAAATACGAATACCTCGGGATAATCAGGCCAGCGTGGTTAATTTGACGCTGCAATAGACTGAAAACCAATGTCTAGTAGTAATATAGCTATGCGGGTATCGTGTTTATGCACCCTCGGCAGGGAGTTGCATTGGCTTGCGGTGGTAGAGGCGGAACTACCTGGCTATATGGATTGAAATTACGGAAGGTGTTTTATGTCTAAAATGACGCTTACGGATCATGATATCTTGTTGTCAGTTAATGATTGCATTGCTGCCATTTTAGGCGACAACAAGATGCATAGTTACAGGTCTTACGGCTGTCACTATGCGCTGTAAAGTTGTACTGACGTCTCCAGTGAGCAGTGACCACGATAATAGGCCGTTGGTGCATTTTCTCTTAACACCCCCCCTCAATGGGATGGCGTACGAAGTACCGGTATCTGACAAACGTCGGCGTCGTTAGTTGGCATCGCCCTACTTTAAGCCCTTGCGAAGTGGAACATTGCATGCATGTGTCCTCGTTCACTGTTGAGCTTGTTAACATTCTCGAATGTAGTTACTGTAGTTACATGTGCTACCAAGCTCCCTCTGAATAATTAGACTTCGCTTAGACAGCGACAGCAATGACCCCTTTGAACTTTCGTCGAAGCAGATGCAATTATTTGAAGCCAAACGCAAGGGTTCAAAGTCCACGGTGGGTTGAGCTGAATTGAAAAACAATCCTGGAATAGCGTCACACGTTCCGACGACAGGAAAACGCCCCCGTCACTCTCTATGCTCCAAGTATGATGCTGGGCAACGACGCCACTGAAGATGTTGCTGCCGATGACTATGGTGATGATGAAGATGACGACGATGATGGTGATGACGATGATGATAAAAATGATTACCACGATGACGGCAATGATGATGAGGACGAGGAGGATGATGATGAGGACGATAATAATTGCCTTGGTGCGACCGCCTCTTATCCGCGTGATGATGTCGGAGGTGCATTCTCCATATCTTCATCGGCTAAAGGCACTATTGCCGGTAGTCCATGGAAAGATTCTGGGCTCGGTGATGGCGGAGCTACGATTAACTAGAAGCTGATGACTTCTGAAGACTATATGACTAGTGGCAATGTAC
Source organism: Undaria pinnatifida (assembly GCA_012845835.1). Classification (NCBI taxonomy): domain Eukaryota; class Phaeophyceae; order Laminariales; family Alariaceae; genus Undaria; species Undaria pinnatifida. The sequence goes on from JABAKD010000027.1 coordinate 12,453,642, forward strand.
GTACTGCTGTAGAAATTGTTGTAGCTGTCGTAGGTAGTCGCAGCAGTAGTAACCGTTGAGGTGGATATAGCTGGATCGTAGACGTATTGCTGCCATCAGGCTTTCAACTCCTTGTCCGAACGCTGATCAAAGAGACACCCCCTGTAGTGCATGGCATCTTGGAATTTGTTAAGATTACCTCACGTACACTAAGTGGCCGTGGTATTGTAGTCTCAGCAGTAGAAACCGTTGGAGCAGATGAATATGGGCTGCAGGCGTGCGTGTTGCTTCAGAATCCGTTGCCTGGTGCTAACCTCCAACGATCCGCTTTCTGTAGTTCCGTCGTTTTGTGAAAGATATTTGGATCATCTAATACAATAGACCACGTTGTACACCTGTGCCGAATGACAAGACCGAAATATGTGGTCTACAGCGGTAGTCTTCTATCAAAATACCGTGGTACTCGGGAGACAAACTTTTTCCCCGAGACAGAACAGACATCAGGAGCATCAAACAACGTTAACGATGACGGCTATATGACATGCATAGCGTAGACATATGTGCAACAGGCTACGGGCTGGTTCACGTTAAAAAATCCCCAAAGGTAATCCCCGGCGAATCGCCGTTTTTTAATTCAGACTGTGAAATTTTGCACGTCTTCTATGTGCCCTTGCGAAGATCTAATCCGATGTTTTTTCTTTTGCCTGATTTTTCGTCAGTAATATTTTTCGGGAAATGTGGACCACCTTAGCCCAATTTTTTTTCGCGAAAAAATAAATCAAAACAATAAACCCGGAGGTCAGACCTCGGGATGGGCATGTAGAACACGTGTGCAAAATTTCTGGGTCTTTCTCTCAAAAACGGCGTGGACATTTGGACTTTGTGCGTAAAAATGAGTAGAATACGTTATTTCCTTCAAATGACTTGGTTTTGGTGTAGGATCCAGTTTTCGACTATGCTTAATGAACACAGGCAGGTCAGATCTTCGATTCTTTGCGCGAAAAGTTTCTACGGACATGCCTTGAAGAACCTCCAACCGGATCCGGATTGTGCAAAATGCAGCGCAATGTCTTTTTCGCCGCCGCTTGGAAAAGCCTGAATATTATTGAAAACGTTGAAGGCCTGTCATTCGTCGATACGAGTTTCGCTCCTAGAGACAGCCTGATGTCATCAGGCTTTATTTGGGTAGGCCATTGGTTAACCTTTTGCAAGTGGCCAAACGCCTCTAACTACTTCACAAACGGCGTCTTCCAGCAGAACTAGGATCAGTGGCATTCTCCCTCCTATCATACGCTCATCTTGGGCTTATGTTCTTGGTAAGCTTTTGCTTTTTGTGTGGATCGGTTTTTGATTTTTTCCGTTGACAACTCGATCGGTGAGGTACTCCTTCCTCCCGGCGGTGACCACAACAACAGTGAGACGGCAAGGGCCTCCTGGCAGTCACCGCACGCGTGGCATATGGGCGACACCCTTGGTCTTTCTTTTTGCGCAAAAGATGCTTCAATTTAGAGCTCTGCTCTTTACGATAAAATACGGTTTGGTCGCTCGGCCCACATCCAGCAGATGATGCGGCACCCAGGAGAAATGATCTTCGAAAACAGCGTTCCCTGAGCTAGGACGCCCGACAGGTCTTCTGGTAGTCCCGCCCTCCGTCAGTTGCCACACAACTCCGCCGAGGAGCCGACCCAAGCCTCAACCACCAGACTCGTTCACTCCGCGCTCAGCCAGCATGTTCCAAATTTGCCAGCCTCGCGCTCAGCATTTACCTGCACAGCTCCGCGAGCAGCGAGCACAAGCCACAGCATCACCCTTCGACACGTCCTTCCTTGTTTTTTTGCTTCGATCCCCGGGCATATACGCAATCAAGGGCAAGCATACTGGACACGTTTTGGACTATCAGCGACGGACGAACCGCTTTCCGAGAGCTTCATCGTACGTCGTACAACTTTGCCGAAGGAGCCAGGCCGATCTTAGCGAGACCTCTTGGACTGCCGACACTGGGCCAAGGTGGCTTACTCCCTCGGCCCTGGAGCCCGTGCGGGATCCCCTCCGTTTCGACCCCCCCGGACAACAGGCGGCTCTCGCGAATTTTTTCCCAGTATGTACTGTGGTCTGCAGGTAGACTGCCATCTCAGCTTATGTTTGCGCAAGAACTTGAATGCCGGTATTTTTAGGCGTTGTTTGGTGTACTCATTTTGGTTTGTATATGGGCTTCCTTCCGTTGCCGAAAGTGCCTAAGCTCGAGATCGGCAAGCTTCCATTAAATTCGACGAGGAGTGGGAATTCTGGACCACAAGCAGCTGCATCAAAGAGATTCTGCACTGTGCCGAAGCATGGCAGCTGCTAATTATTAATACTAGGAGAATAAGAGGCTTTTGTTTAGCACAAGAGAACGACCACGGCAGCCGCAATTGGAGCCTCCAACAAAGGGCTCTTCCCAGCGCACATGAGATCAACAATGTTCACCGCCTCAAAAAAGATTATCTTCCTTGCGCACATGAGCCAAAAACATTTGGCGGCCGCCCCATGAAGGATTTTGACTTCCGTACAATCGCACGTAAGTGCGTGCAAGGCTTTTTGTATTTGCACGTAAATTCATTGCCGATATCTATATGGCAGAACTGCCCCCGCCGACCTCGAGCCGACACCGAGCAGAGCTCGAGCCCCCCAAGGGGCTAGGGGTAGGGTTAGGGTCAGGTCTGGGGTCGAGGTTTGTACGAACCTGCACATAGGGAGCCTCCATACATGCATGGCTAACGAATTGACGTGCAAAAAATCTAACAACCTTGCACGTATAGGTCTAGTCTAGTCTATATATGTGCAATTATATACGGTAGCTGAATACTCTTACCTGCGCAACAGAGGTCGAACCACGGCGGCAGTCGCTTTGCCAAGGGCTCCTTCCGTGCGAAAGTTCCTCGATCCTCCCTCATAGTGCTGCGCGCTCGAAGTCGATGCGCGGACCGACATCCACTAATGCCGGCTCCGCCTCAACGAGCCCCGTCCCTAAGCACAAGAGGCCGAACCATGGCAGCCGCCTCATAGAGGCTCTTCCCTGTGCCCAATAGACCGAATCATGACAGCTGCCTCAAAGGGCCTCTTCCCTGCGCTCGAGGCCGAACAATGACAGCCGTCTCAGAAACAAGCTCTACGAGTAGTCCCCGAGAGTCCCCTGGTCGCCCTGGTGGCCACGCGCTTGAGACACCGATGCCTACCAACTCCGCCTTGTGGCGTGGACAATTCTCCGGGACCTCCGCCCCAGTCGAGGTGCCAATCTCAAATCTTCTAGGAGTGGCGGACAGCCGTCTGACACCTCGTACCCCCGGCTTCCCCTGCACTCTCTATCTCCTGATGTAATACAGAAGTGATTTGACAGCAAAAACAGTGGTGCATCCGTAACTGATTTGGTTTTTCAGGGGGGGGTTAGGGTGGATGTATGCTCTTTTTTTTCTGTGAACTGTGGTCTTCACGATCTACGCAGCACAGTTTTCGCGGGTGGGTTTTGCACGACACGGCTTTTGCGCGCACGTTTGTCCGCAGGTACATTTCCGTATTGAAGTTGTGTCGGACCTTTTATCTCTGACATTGCGCTTAATTGCTGTATGCTAATCCCTCCGATGTGTTCGACTCGAGGACAGCCCAGCATGTACTGGTATATGATCATCTGGCGCTTCAGATGGGATAATTGACGAATGAAACTGACGATTGTATTATAGCGTCCTTCACACGAAGCAACCCGGGCTGCTACGAGGCTAACGGCGATCAGTCGGTCTACCTCCAATGCAAGTACCTGTAAGACACGCGCACAGCTTGCATTGCCGTGTGCTGCATGCTCGGGCCATGAAGAATAAACGCGTTTGTGCTTTGTTTTATCGCTCTCCATGGGCCCCAAATACGTGATGTACACATCGTCCGTCCAAACACACGATCGAATAGAACCATCTAAAACCACAGCTGGTGGGCGAAGCAGCATTAGCATCACAGCTGAAGATCATCTCGGCAAAACGTGCAGCAAGCGGATTCCCTTGCCGATACCGGAGGCGAGACGATCGAGTTGGACACGGATGCAGCACATGCTTTTCCGAGTGGGACCTGTTTGACTCTACTCTTGCAAGCACGTTTTCTCGGGAGGGATCTGCATGTAACACGACTCTGGCACACACGGTTGCCCGATTGAGGTCCGTCTCTGCCACACGCGGTTATTCGGGCGGAAGCCGTTCAACATCTGCATGACATTTTACGTTATAGCGCTCGTTAAAATCCCAGGTGGGGTCTGTATGGTCTAAAGCTCTTGCACCAAGATTGCACGCATTTTTTCGTGGATAAACATGTTAGTGGTACTTTTCGACAGTCCCATGGCCAATGGAAGGACCATGGCAGTTCCATGGGATCGTTATGTCTAGCCCGATGGAAGTCGCATGAGAGTCGACGAAAGCATCATGGAAGTCTCATGGAAGTACAGGCTGGCTCACGTTAAAAGCCCGAAAATCTGCCCCACGAATGCCGCTCGCAGTATGTAGACCTAGTCATGGGGTAAATAAATATTTGTATTTGGTATCATTCTGACCCCCATGACCAGTGGAAAATGCTGTTTTTTTTAACGGCCTCCTCTGTCTGTAGGAGTAAAACCCGTATCGACCAATGAAATGCCTTCAATTTTTTCAGTGGTATTAAGGTTTTTTGATCCAAGCGGGGGCGAAAAATAAATACGCCGCATTTTGTACGAATCGGTTGGAGGTACTATAGTCTATACGTAGTTCTTTCTAATTTGCATTGGTTCGCGAGATACGACCTTCGGATTGATTATCCGTTTTTAGGCTGGCCCAGCTCGTAAGCCATATCGATCACACTGTTTTGACATAAAACTGATTCTTCTATGGTAGCACGCGTCTAATGTCCCATGTCCAATGTACACTTTCAGGATCTACGTTATGCTCAGACGGTCCAGTGATACAGAGCACGAAAACCGCGGTGACGCCAAATCCCAAAGGTTACAGCCGGCAGAGACCACGTCGCTCCCGCCCATTGGTAAGAGGTGTTCGTAAGAAGTAATTAAACACTGAACACTCAGTCGGCGCTGACTGAATGGTCCAACGGCTTATTCTTTATAGCGAACAAAGTAAGCACCCTTGGCCTCAATTCGCCCACCCGCAGATATAATATTTTAAAAAAAAAATACAATAGCTGTCGCTAAAACGAGCGACAGCTGATGGATGTAACTGTCTTCAGACGTGTGCGTCCACGGGCCATAGTGTCTGCTGTCGCCCTTCTGGCGTTGGCGCACGGACCGAGTTTGGGTCAATCGCCCCCAACGGACGTCTTTCCATGATAACTTACTTTCACCACGAGACGGCAGTAGATACACTCAGCGGACACACCCCTAGCGGGCACACACTCACCATGCCCGCTCTCCGCTGGCCACTATTGTCGCCCGCTGCGCCCGTTGTCTGTGTGCTGCCCGCTGTGTGAGCGCTGTGTGCCGGCTGTGTGAGCGGTGTGTGCTGCTGTTTTCGCCCGTGTGGTCTACTGTGTGTGTCGATCGAAGACACGCACGTGCAAACTAATGGCCACTACGCCAGTTGTCTGTGTGCTGCCCCCTGTGTGAGCGCTGTCGCCCGCTTCGCCCGTTGTCTGTGTGCTGCCCGCTGTGTGAGCGCTGTGTGCCGGCTGTGTGAGCGGTGTGTGCTGCTTTTTTCTGCCCGTGTGGTCTGCTGTGTGTGTGTTTTGTTGCTCCGTGGTGGTCTGCCTCCACCTGCAGTCTAAAATCAAATGATCCCACACTACAATCAAGTTTAGTCGAAGACACGCACGCAAACTATTTTTTTTTCATGGGAGCCCATATTGCGAGGCCCAGGTGTAGATTAGAAACTCGATTCGCTCGAATAAAAATACACTCCAGCTGCGAGATCGAAGATTTTGTCGAAACTCATCTTTGCAAGCTGTGTGTGATACTCCGATCGCGCGTATTACGGGTTGTGTGTCCTCATTAAGGATATAGGTCGGCGACTCCCCATGCAACTACGGTGTAGCTATCAGGGTCAACAAGGTAATTTTAGTCAGTCTGTGCGCGGAAACTATAAAACCCGTTTCTGAGGGGGACAAAATCTGACAGCTGTGGAAGGAAATGCATCAGTTTATCAAGTGAATCCTGTAAGTCGAATAACCGGTGAGGGGAGGGCGGGGTTTTGAAGGACGTGGGGGCCTGGTTTAGATCAAAAAGGAGCGGGGGTGGGGGGGGGGGGCGGGGACGGGACGGGTGGGGCAGCTCAACTTGTTGGTGGAACTATAAATCCTTCAAGGGGATACATCTGACGGTTTTGGAAATGATGCACCAGTTTATCATGGGGGGGGGGGGGGCGGGCGGGACGGGCGGGGCAGCTCGATCTGTGTGTGGAAACTATACATCCTTTTAGGGGATAAATGTGACGGTTTCGGAAAGAATGCACCAGTTTATCATGTACATGCTGTGAGTTGTACAACCAGTGAGTAGAGGGCGGAGTGTTCGAGGGGGTGGGGGTGGGGTGGGGGGGTGGGGAGGTGGGGGGTGGGGGAGGGAGGGGCGAAAGGGCTTAGGTCGCATACCCGCAGATATATATAACATGCTTCGGGTTGATCAAGCTCCCAATCAAAGCCTGGTTTACCCTAAACACGGTCATTCTCGTCGGTAGCTCCTTTCTACAGTGGTTCACTCGACTTCCGACCCTAGAGCTGATCGGGTTTTCTTGTACAATAGTGGTTCTATCAGACTAGTTCAATTTTTTCTCTCTCAGTTAAGGGTACCTCTCCGTTTCAGCTCTCAGGGCGGGGGGTGCCGTCCGCCTGTGCCGGGCACGGGAGTTTTGTTGCGCTAGGGCTTGCTATAGCTACTCCATCACCAGAGCGAATCAAGTCTAACTCGGCAATACCTACCTCACCGTGGGGTATCGTACCCACCGGGTAAGGCCTGCCCTTCGACGGGATGCCTCTGTCCGCTAGGATTGCACCTGCCTCGCCTTGGAGTGTTATGATAGCGAAAGCATTTTTTTTCCAAGGGAGCTACTGTACCGCCGGCGCCTGAATCAATCCGCATGCTCCATCGATAGACGCGATGCCCATCTCGCGACCTTCGTGGGACCCCTCGCGCACCATGTCTTCGCTCTACCGTACGCAAACAAAATGGGTGCTTCAGCGTGTGCATATGCCACCGTTCCGCACTGCCACCGCACGCCCGATAAATCGGGCTTGTCTACATTTACACGATGCCTGAGACTGCCTGAAAAGTATTGACATTTGATTCAAGTGCCTCTAGAGTGCGGGGTTTCTAAACGAAGGTAGTATAAAAGCTTTTATTTATGAAAGTATACATTAAAGAAGCGACACGGCCATCGGCCGTCCGAACTTTGAGGCGTTTAGCTTCGCTGCCAGGGCACCTCCTATGACCGGGCATGTGTACGTGCGCCTCGCGTACGTATCATGAAAATATATGGGTGTGCTTTCTGACACTGCTGTGCCCCGCTTGTGCTGCTGCGCTGCTAGCCCACAGTGATCAGGGAAATGGTGGTTTCAGCCCACACTGCAAGAAAAATATGTCGCCACACATACACGAGGAAACGGAATAATCCGATTGGAATAATCCTCCCTACGTATTCCACCTTGCTTTGGACATACCCCTCGAGTTACACTAAATTGCTACCTAGTGTCGTTGGCATCCCGTTTCGCTTTCACGTTATTTTTCGCCATGTGCCTACGGTAGGCCACACTATTTTCGTCAGGCTGATTTTTTCTTTGCCAATTTCAGGAATAGGGAGCTGTTGAAGGCGAGTAGCCCCAGAAGAAAAACTGGGTGTGCTGCCCCTATCGTAGCACGCCTCGCTAAAACGTGCCTTCCTACTGCCAGGAGTTGACCGCGCGATATCGCCGCACTGTGGGTCTGTCGTGTAGATGGCTCAATGGTTGTCGACCGGAGGCTATATTAGGCTGAAACGAGAATGCCACGGTAAGAGTGCACTTGATAGACGGGAGGTACTTCATTGAGGAGCTCTCTTTCCACACACAAAATCTTGCAAAGTACGGCAAAAGGACACGGAGTACGAGGTCAAGTGAGATTTATTGAGGTGCTGTGGTTGAAAAGAAGACGGTTACTGTAGTAGGTGAAGCAGGCAGAAGGAGTTGAAAACGACCAAGAATTGTAGACCGCACAGCTAGATAAAAACGGACGAGATTCGTACTGCAGCAGTGGTCAGGTAGCTTCTACTAAGGACCCCAGCAAGTTCGTGATTAGATGTCTCTTGCATACCGACGTCCAAGGAAAAATCAGCCAGAGGGGCAGAGGCTGAAATCGCATATGACCCGCTGGCGACTACTGATCAAGGCGACGGTGGGGGGCGTAGGTACGCTATTTCCCCTATCCATCGTGAAGCGTGCTACGATAGAGGTAGCACTTTTCGTCTGAAATGGTTTCTGAATGACGGGGCTCCTTAACCCAAAATCGTCCGAAATAGGCCATTTTTTTTCATGGTTCTCGTAGTGTACCTAGGCCATGGGAGTTTTTATTCGATTGACAGTTTTATTTTGGGAGAGGTCTTAACCTCCCAAACTTGAGGAGTAGTATTAGAAAAAACGCGGTGCACCTCTATCGTGGCGCGCGTCGTTTGACTCACTCGTGCGAGCGGCTGTGTACCCCACTCAACCAAAAAGTGCGCAAGCACATTTTGTTGGCGCGGCGGCGTAACGAAAAAAAATCCATGGCGCGGTGAACATCGACGATCTCGAAAGGCAGGTACCAGGTATTAGGTAGCTACTCGCGCGAGTGGCTCCGAGTCGATGGAAACCGGCCACCAGAGAGTGATCCCCCCTGTCGTAGCCGTCATCTAAAGTTATTAACGTAGCAAATGAGCAAGGCAGCCACAAGTCCCCGACTGGCTCTAAGATGCTCAAAATAAACGCCAACTAAACTGGGCGTGCACACCCCGGTACGGTACCCTTGATCTTAAGTTCAGAGGGGATCAGCAAGTAACGAATAGTACTTGGGGATACTTTCATAGTGATACAATTTCCTCAGGTTGTGGGTGGGGCTGCCTAGCCCTATGCTAAGGACGATAAACTTTTCTGACGGCAATAACTCAAGTTAAAAACTTTTCGACAAACGTGAATTGTTTCTAGCAATAGTGCGGATAAACATACATTGTGAGATGTGCCGCGTATGAGCGCCGGCGGCGAATCAATCCTACGGTGAGTGCATCATCTAGTATTAATAGTGCCCAGTAAACGTTATGGCAGGCCCGCAGTACACAGCGCACCCGCTCATCCGGCGTCGCATCCTACGAATCGAGAAAGCAAATTGCATTCACCACTGAGTAATGACGGATGGGTCGCGTTTCTAAGCAGCGGACAAAACGAATACCCGTGAGTACTGCTACACACTCGATGTCTAGTCATGAACGCGAACCAGGTACAGTATACCTCGCCATAAACACGTACCAGGCACTGTCTAGTCACAAACACGTACCGGGTACGGTAAACGACGTGACCAAAGCTACGACAAGGGCAGCGCTTCCACCAGGTACTGTACAGTATGTACAGCATGTACATACTGTACATATGTACAGTGCATGACGTGTGCTACGATAAGGGTGCAGTATCACCTACTGTGCTAGATATTATTTCTAGCAAATAGGACCCCTCAATTGATCATCTCAGCAACTACGCTACGCAGTCTCGTCAGAATCCCGTTGGGATTCTACAGCAGTATTATTATTCGCACGCCTAAGACATACCTAGGACATGGCACATGGGGTTGTTCATCGTTTTGCACTTTCTTTCTTCCTCCAAGTCCAGAGAGGATTGACACATGGTACATTGAAGGTGCACGCCTACCGCAGAATACGACAGACGACGATCGTCAGGTCAATGAACGGCCACGCGCCCCCAGCAGCGGTGCGCACCTGACTCTCGGGCTGCTTTTCCGATAGCTTCTTCGGGGTCTCGTTCCATTTGGAATGGTCAGTACCTGGTTTGGCCACCAAATGCTCCATCTTATTCACCGCTCAGCACGACCAACGACCAAAGAGCGTCAAGTGTGGATGATTCGTCGCCAATTTTCTATCTCCGCGCCCCAGTCAGCGTATTGTTTTGGGGGCATCTGAGGGAAAAAGCTGACAGATAGATGCGCTTTTCACTCGTTTCGCCGTTTTCACTTTCCAACCACTAAAAATTCGTCGTATTATACTAACTCCAAAGGGGGGGGGCATGTGTAGTGCCACCTGCACCCTTCCTGACTTTACATGTCGATGAAGCTACGTTCATGGTAACCTAACTGCACGTCCAAAAGTCGAAAAACCGACCACACTGCCAGTAGCATATACGCGTATACCCGGTACGGCGAAATGAAGCCACTCGTACGCATGCTGTGGGAGGAGAAAGGCTGCATTCTACGTATTAATAGTAAATCTCTGTGGTGCGTTCGGGACCAAGGAACGTGTGCTAAAGTGGATACGGCACGCCCGAGGCGGGCGCAAGCGTATAAACATAAGCTCGAAAGGGGGTGGGCACTTGGCCAGCACTTGACTAGCACACCATATTTCAATCTTCCTCCAACGAGTGTCCCCATCAATCTCGTGTCCGCCAGCGTAGACCTCACTCAGCAGCTCTACATCGTATGCATACCTCACCCAATATCTGATTTTTCAGAAAAAGAAAAAGACAAGTACAACCCGACGAGCAACCCCATGGCCTATTAGTAGCTATCCAACAAAGGAAATTATGCTGCGGAACACACAGCGGATTCCGTCGATAGCGAGTAGTTTCTCGGTTAAGGGCCCCCGGCACTCAGAAACGAACCCCTTGACAATTGACCAGAAAGTGCCGCCCCTGCCACGGCACACGTCTGGTGTACAATACACTCGCCTCTCACTGCTGTATTTCCTGCGAATCTAGTTCCCGCGAGAGAAGCGTTCCTCCTCAAGGGGTGGTAGCACCGGGAACACCCGCCCCCGAAAAAGACGATGACGGAGTCACGCCACACTAGGGAGGGCAGCAGAAGTTTCTGAGCTCCTCGCTTTCTGAGCTCCTTGCACGAGGGGCTCCATATCTCGCCTAAAACATGACTTCGAACACGTCCGTTTTCCCGCAACCCGACCAACATTTTTCTGTGCGCGTTAGCCCTAAAACGAAATTGTACTCCGGCGAAAAAAATGTACTCCGGCGAAAAAAAAACATACACCAACCGATAGTTCCACGCTGGAAGAGGCTCAACCGGCGACCAGAAACGTGTGCCCCAGAACAGTGCCACCCCTGCCGTGGATACCGCGGAGGACACCATGATGGTGGGTCGCCAATGGCGTTGGCTGAAAGACTACTAGAGAGAGTTCCTCTCGACGCATGCTACCTACATACAGTAAACATCCTGCAGGGGTGCACCTGAAGTTGAGCAACTCTACACGCCTCACCCAAACAAAGCCTGACACTGAATCAATAACCAATCAAAGCACGATCCGATGACCGATGCCATGGCCTATGTAATGTAACGAAATATTGTATAAACACAAATGGCATTCCATTTATATGTGTATACTTCGTATATATGTATGTATGTGTTGGGCAGTTTTCTCGGTTGAGGATCCCCGCCCTCTAGTCAGAAATAAGCTGGCCGAAAAAATGCAAACCCTATCGTAGCAGAAAACCGAGTCTAGCAAAAAAAAGAAGAGGTTTCCTTCTCACAGAGTGATGGCAGCGAGAGAACACCCACCCGAACATCATGCGCGACGATAACGGATCCCCCATGGAGCAGAGGAATAGAGGTCGCCCCCTGGACCCCATATGGTAGTGGATATTGAAGGGGGTTGCCGCGTAGACGAGGAGGGTAGGAAGTCCTCTAAACGGCGGTGTAAAGTTGGACCGTGAAAAAAGTTTGCCGAAATAGACGAATAGAGACTGCTGCTCTCTGCTCGCGCTCAGAAACCGCGGCATCGCTCACTCCTGAGCAGTCTTCTTGCTCTTGACTCCACTTGCCGCTTCTCCTCCGCGATGGCAGCAAACCTGCGTATCCCCCGAAGTTGAGGGTATGGGCGGGCTTACACCAGGTGTACAAGTTATTATTAAATTAGACCCTCCCAATAGTTGCCGGTTGGATAGTTTCTACTTCCAGTATAGTGCCGGACTGATTATACGATAGCCCCCCCCCCCAACCAAACCAGCGAGTTTATTTGACGAACGTTTTATGGGTGTTCGACACGAAGAAGGATGCATTCAAAAAACGTCTTCGTCTTGTTTTCAAAAGTACTATCTGGCGATGACGCCGAGGTGGCAAGGGACACCGTATTTGAAGAGATACGACCGGGAGCTGATTTCAAGCCAGCGATTGCGTTCATAAAGAAAAGTTGCGGGAGCTACCGTAGAACGACTCGCCTGTGAAATCGCTAGGCAAGACCGCAATCCGCTATATATACTAGTGCCAGGTATCGCTGTTATACCCAACAGTGCCGGTGTCCGGTACGCTGCCGGTATTGCTAGCTGGCGCATACTGCCAAATACAGCGAGACCACCAGTGCCAATGCTTTCAGCTTAGTTGGGCGGTGTGAACAACACCATATATTACCAACACTGGGCTTTTTTTCGAGCATAACGAGCTTAAATCGTGGCAGCACACTTGCTCTATGCTCCATATCCAGCAAAGAACAATAATATTGGAGGGGAGAATAATGGATGAAACTCTAGGTGTACTACAGGGGGTCGTTGCCGTCATACCTTTCGCTATTAGTGATGGTGGATTACTGACGGCTGCGGTGGGGGGGGAGGGGCTATCAGGGAGTTACATTTCAGCGGCCCAGGTCCACTTGCGTAAGAGGCCACCCTACTGTTTTGCAAGTCCTCGCCTTTAAGATTGTATTATTGCGCGCAATACGTCGCCAATAAGCTATTTTTTACGAGCTGCTCGGAATTTAAATGGGAATATTCCCCCTAATGGAGTTTGACAGGAGTAGAACTTTGGGGGGGGGGGGGGGGGGGGGGGGTAGTTTAGGCGGACGGGGCTCCCGTTAACTTATAGGGACAACGCCCTATCGTCCCAATCCCGTTGGTTTGCGCTTTACAGCATTGTTTGTCGTATAAGTCAGCTTTTGGGTGAGATGTGCAGGTGATCAAATGAGATGCTTCGGCAAATTTGGATGGTACTCCCATCGTAGCATGCTTCCCGTACTGAACTACTTATGCACAGGCTTTCTTGTGTCGGCCCCGCCTGGAGCGATAGAACACTTCCACTGATATTCCTAGCTATAAAAAAGGCGATGGTCAATGCACGAGTAGTGGATTATTTGCCAAATACAAAGAGTGGCGGAGGAGGAAAATAGAGCTTCTCCGACTGATCATCAGGCTATTCGTACCATTCCTTCCTTCATTTGGGCAATGGTTGAAATGTCCCACGCATATGGCAGATCACGCTCTGTATTATCATGATCATATTATATCCTATGAGTCTTGATATGCTGTGCAGGATCTGTTTAGCACAGATCCAACCCAGGAAATGCGTGCTAGGTGATGCAGTTCATCGCTCCCTATCCGGCAACAGGATCCAGACCGTGTGCATATCACATACCAGGTACCTACCTGGCATAGACCAGGGACGTATCTGCCCTGAAATACAGAGAACATGAAATGGGATTCAATTTATCCTAAGCGTGAATCTTTCCCTAAAAGCGGTGAACGCAAAAATCTCAGGTACGCCGGGAGTACGCCGGCAAGGAGGGAAAAACCGCAGGGTGGGGGTGATTTTTGTCCCCGTCTACTATCAAGTGGGGGGGCTGCTATCAGAGGCGTAGCACATAATTCTTTTTGCATATATATCCTGCCATTGGGGAGCTATCCGCCTCACCCCAGCACGACCTTAGACAAAAACCAAAACAACAGAACCTGGCGAACAATCCATCTAGTGCCTTCGTTGGCAGAGACGTAAACACTAATGAAATCCTAACGATATCGATATCTGGTACCTGATAGTTTTTAGTGCAGGAATTGCTACCTCTTCGTAGCACGTGTGGGGGACCAGCACGCCGTGTCATTCACTTACCATGGCTCCTCACAATTGCGCCTGACGCCAGCGGAGCCCTCGTTTGTCTACATCTCGACATGACGAATTGAGCGATTACGCATGACTTATTCGTAAAGTTGGCCAAGCAAAATTTAGGCTGAGTGAGGCAGATCGGGGCCATGATGTTTAGCCTCAATTCGGGAAATTGCGTCGGCGCAGCACAACACCTTACAATCTTCTCGTGCGCGCGTAGGGTACTAGAAGCCGTGGCCATAATGTACCCCAAAACAAGCTTCATATCTCATTTTCTGCAAAAAAACGGCGACGGATGATACCAATGCAGTCTAGTACCAGAGGGCAAGTTGCCCGTTTGACAAACAAGCCGCGGCAAGCAGATAGCAGGGGAATCTCGTGCGCTGACGAAACCCGACTTTAACTTAAGGAATAATGAGAAGGAGCAAACTCGAATCTCGCTGCGTTTTTTATTTCTCCGCATCTAGAAACAAGATACCTACGTACTGCAGTGTAATCATGCGTACAGAAGCGACTGCACATCATCAATTATTAGATGCGTGTGGACCTCAAAGTCCATATTCTAATGTTAACTTCCTTCAGTGAAGAAAAATCCACCCGTCTACGTTTACCTCTCTCCGAGTTCCGTGTTCTCCAGCTGGAATGCCTCACAGCGTTTCTTCAGTACCGCCACGTCGCTGATTGCCGCGGAGTGTTCATCCTTCAGAGCGCAGAGCTCTGCCCGCAGAGACATTTCGTTGGCGGTTCTCTCGGCCCACGCTGTCTCGTGCTCCCTCAGCTTGATCACCTAGTGTGTTGTCCCCGGAGGGTATCGTGGTAGAACCAACCACGGTGCTGATGAGTCCTGGTGCACCCTCTGTGATAATACCATGCTCCCATAGACCAAGACTGCGATGGGCGGGTGCTACCGTTCTCGCTACCGAGTTAAATGATACATGCTATATGGCAGAGATTCATCAATTTTGTTTTTGTTCTGGGGCTTCACGTCATCCCTCTATACCATCCCTCTATGTCGGCCCTCTATATCATCCCTCTATATCATCTCTCTATATCATCCCTCTATGTCATCCCTCTATATCATCCCTCTATATCATCCCTCTATATCATCCCTCTATATCATCCCTCTATATCATCCCTCTATATCATCCCTCTATATCATCCCTCTACATCATCCCTCTATATCATCCCTCTATATCATCCCTCTGTATCATCCCTCTATGTCATCCCTCGCTATGGTGCGGTAGGGGTCACACTTATTGGGTTAAGTGATGTTTCTGACCTTCTAATCGGTTGAGCCCCTCAAGTCAGTGCGGAACTATCAGATAGAATAAAAATATTACACGAGCGCGTGTCTGTACTGGATACTACCGTATACTTCCAAATAGACGTTTCGGGCGGGTTGCGTGAATGAACGCCTTTTTCGAGGCCATGCTTCTGGTGATATATTGAGCTCCTCAAAAACGTTAGGAGCTCAGAAAGTGCTGCTGCACCCCTTGGCGTGGGATGACTCCTCCTCAACCTGAGGAGCTCTATGCCCCTCCGAGACGAAACAAAAACGATGCTGAGTAAAGTGAAAGTAAGTGCCTTTGAGATGAAAAATTAATCCCATGGCCTAGTAAAAAAAAAATCATATCGATAAACTACCATGGACTTCCAACGATTTCGGGCTAAGGAGCACCATCGTTCAGACAGCATTTTCGACGAAAAGTGGTATTAGCTATTAATAGTTACATCGTAGCATGCGTCTTTATGCTACTCAAAACAAAAAAGACGCAGGTTTTGTTGGCGCAGCGCGTAACAAAACCTTGTCGCTTTTGCGACGTGTACCGCGAAACCGAAATGCAAACATTCGCTAGCCGCTCACACCAGTGGCTCCCTCAGCAGGTATTATTTTTATAGAAGTGCTCGCGACGCTGTGACGCAATCCAGAAAAAGCGTTGCATCCCCACTACACAAACAAAGTTAAGGCTGACACCACATGTCACTGGATTAAACAACATCACAGCGCGTGGGTCCACATTTGTCGTTCACCGAATAGCAACACGCTATAAATGGTGGTCAACGTGCCCCACCACTCACTGTGTCCTGCGCCAGTGCAAGAGATTCCCTCAGCTCGACGCACGTGCTTGTGCACTGCTCCAGCTTGCGGTTGGTGTGCGCCACTCGCCTTTTCTCGTACATCAGTTCTCGTGACAGCTCCTGCCACCATATGACGCACGTCAATATCGTGTCACGTACAATCGGTATCGTCCATTACAGAATATATATGCTTTGAACAAACGCAAACGCTGCAACAACTGCCGGCACGACGAAGTATTGGAGATGTGACATGACGCACATTCATTCAGCGCCTTCTCAGGCTTCCAAACCGCAGCGGTTTGGTGCTCCACTTTCATTGGGGCAAGCAACACGACGACAGACGGAGAAGGCCATTTGATCACGATTCCGTACGAGAAGATTCGCTTGGCAACTTGTCGCTTGATCATCGTGTTGCAGCATGAGGTTACAATGCAATGGTGACGCCCTAACCCTCTCAGGAGAACTCACGCACGCTTTCCGTCTAAAGTTTCATTGTGAAGCTCTCTCGCCACACGATTGGCGTAGGTGGGCATTTTGAAACGCAGATGGTGGACTATTCCCTTCACCAAAGTCCCCCCGCCACCTCGCATGTGTAACCAAATTCAGCCAGCATTTAGGGCATCGTGACATTTTGTTGGTTGTATAGCAATACCCACTTGTGTACGAAGTCACGTGACCTCGTTGTACAGCACTACCCACTATTAAACAGCGTAGAGTCAAGTGACTATTAAATGCGGACTAATGGGTAGTACAATAAAACCAACTTAGTGGTTCGCCCACCTCGTTCTGCACGGCCGTGCGCCTGGCCATCTCGGTGAATTCTGCCAGCCTGGCGATCACCTGGGCATGGGAAATTCACAAATTAGACAACCGCCGGATCTCAAGCAGGCGTTTCATCTCGCAGATAAGGGTGGAGGTTGACATTCTTATCACGAGATGAATCTCGCCATAAAGATGCACCCGAGGATGCAACATCCTATCTCGTGCACAGATGTGTACGCCAGCCTGTACCCCTGTATCACTCCCTGGAAATAGCCATACGGTATGTTCTACACGCGCTGGGCGATAAAATGATTACGTCGGACTCAGAAGCTGGCACCAGACAAGCGTCCATGCGTGTTTCTGGTGCACTACGCCTGAGCGTAGCATCACCGTTGAACAGCGATGCGACGCCCGAACTTTGCTTGCTGTTACAAGGGGCGCCCTCCGCGCTACTAACACCATGTTCACTGGTGCTCCATGAACGCGATTTTATTAAAATAACACCGCGCATGAAAAATGGGGTTCGTAGAGCTTCCGAGCTGCCCGAAGCGCCCGCTGACCAAGAACGCAACACAAGATGACGACAGTAAAGACAAACAGCCAGAGTGTGGCAAACAAGTGCTAAGATACGTGTAGGATATATGGATAGAGCAAGGCTACAGTAGGGGCTACCCCCCCTCTTCACTATCATACTATCATACCATCACACTCGCACGAGTGACTCTATACGTCGCTTACCAAAACACGCTAGGTGGTTAGTTTGGCGCAACGTAGCTAACCATCCCATCAAGAATTCATATCGAAAAAATAAAACAGCACGAAAGAAAGCCTATGCCCGCAAGGAGCAGGGGGGTGGGTCACTCGCGCGAGTGACCCCGAGCCACTGAAAAAAAAGGTCCCTAATAAAGTGGCCCATCCCCCTACCGTGGCTTTGGTCGATACGGGTAAATGTCTAGACTATGTATGAAGATGCTTCGAAATATCAGCGTACCTTTCACATTACAGTACCATGCTTCGTGTTAGCCCCCATTGGGCCCTCACAGTCGACAAATGTCGAACAAGTGACGATTACTGCATGGGCCACACCAAGCAGCCTGGGCCGATGAGATAAGGGGACGCGCATCCGAATTGCAACGCGAGGAAAGCTCTAGCTTTACGACAAGCGCGCCGCATGCTGACACTGCTACTGCCGCACTCTCTCCCAGGACGGTTGATTTTAGACCAACCAAACTTTTTTGCCACTTATTTTTGTCGCTATCCCTGGGTTCCACGAGGATGAAGGCGTCCTGTATTGCAAATTACTGCATGTGGTATGGTATACGAGAGGTACTCACGCTCTTCTCGTCGGGGTCCGTCAAACCGTCTTCACTGCTGCCGTTTCCGCCACCTCGCAAAACCGACATGTCGCTTGTCGAGCTACTGTTGCCACTACCGGCAGTACCTTTACTATGAATGGATGGCGCCACGATGGAAGGACTATCGACAAGATCGATGGCGACACCTCCTTTGCTCGTACCGCCGCCCTCCGTGGCAAAGGTTCCGCCCCCGCAGGCCTCTTTGGCACCGGTAGCAGCACCGTCGGAGCTAGCACCACCAACTCCCGACATCGTGGGCTGCTTGGACATGCAGGCAGTCGCGCTGGTCTCGTTGCCGGCTAAAGATGTATCATCCCACGGTCGCTTAGGTCGGCGTGCAAGGTTGTAGACTCCTCCCGATGACGTGCTGTCAAGTGATGTTGCCCCGCAGGTATTGCCGCTGCTGCTGCCCCTTGCCACAGCTGCTGACGAGATCGCCCCACCACGACCAGCGCTACTATCCAAGAGAGATGGCTCTGAGGGGCAAGTGGGCGAATGCTCCGATTGCATATCCATTCAGGCAGCCTGACGAGAAAAAGGAAGCGTGGCGTTGCCGTGCATTTTGGGACGACCGAGACAGTTACCCCTTTAGAACGACACCCACGTTTTGGGCGACAAACTACTTAGAATTAGTGCGGGAATGATTCAGAAAGAAGATAGTAAATTGAACGCGGACGCTGAGCATTAAGGGCAACAAGGACGGGACGGTTAAGAAGAATTTATCATACAAGATTACGCTAGCGACTTCGACGAGCGAGTGCGCGAAAGAACAGAGCACACCAGCCAACAAATCAGCAGTTTAGTATCAGGTACCAGGTATAGTATAATAGTGGTTCCCTTGTGGTGCCGGTATGTGCCAGCCGGAAATACCGGCACCATAGCGGCAACCGGTACTACTACGCATACTGCCAATACTGGTTATTCCCATCTGCGCCAAGCGATTTCACATGCACTATAGCGGGCAACCAGCACTAAAGATGGACCACTACTACTGCGGTACAGTGTCGTTGGGTAAAACTTACCCTCAGAGTAAACATAGGCGGTGGTACAATTCGGATTCGCACAAGATGCGCCAGCGACTTCGCGCGATACTCCCAATATCCGTTTCCGTATCACCCGTGACCATGACCTATACAATGTAAATGTATAGTCTAGGCTAATACGTACATTTTTTTCTGGCTTGCTGTTTTCCGACGGTCGAGGGTATTTTCTCGTGCTTTCGGCTGCGGGGCAAGCAAGGCGCCCATCGGTACGTTACGAGGCGTGTCTCGACCATGGCCGCGCTACGTGGCGGTGCTCTGAGCATCCAACGTCGCTGAGCAGACCCTTTTTTTCAAGGGAGTTGCGTCCCACCTCTGCTGCTCAAGCAGATCAGGTGCATAGAAAACCTCCCATTTTATTTTCATAGCCCGCTCTCCTCTGGCAAATTTGTATTTGCTCCTCTTTCCCGCCCGCCGCCGTAGTATTTCATGATATTATAATTTGTTGATTAGGTTTTGACTCATGCAAAGTTACTATTTCTAGAAACCGGCGACCGGTGAATGACGCAGTTTGTGAACATGAGTATTGACCCTAAATGTGTCGACCTCACAGCTATCGTTGTTAGAGCAATTAAATAATAGCATCAGTCTAATTGCTTTAGCTACGGACGGTGCTTCCATGCGTATGCGTGTGCGCTTCTGTAAATGTGTGGGTGGCGTGTGTACTGTCATAGGCACACAAAACGATCAAGAGCGGTGGATTTTCGTTGGCAATAGTAGCCGCTCAGCCTAGCCGCCACAAAACAGTATACAGCAGTACAGCAGCAGCGGTACAACAGTACCCGTAGCAGCGCTCCAACAAGCTCTCACCTTTGTGCCAGAATGTCACGGTATATGTGCGTGTGACTGGTGCGCACAGCAGGACATCGAACCACGACAACATTATTAACACGTCCAACGCAACAACAACAGTCGAACACACATCCAGGAGTATATGTACGAGGCATACAGCAGCAGCAAAATCTGTATTTACCTCAAATCTGTAGATATCATTAAAACGCCTGTGTTTTTATCCTTTTGGACTTGTCACGCCCCCGAGACATCAAGGAAACCCTATCCCGAAGGGGAACGTGTACAGTGTACGACAATACGACAGTACTACAGACACTACTCTGTATATAACGGCTCCTCGGATGAATTTCCAAGTCGATTTTCTCGACGACCGGTAGAAACACACCTGTAACGTTATTGGGCGGGGACACAGATTGCCCCCTGCAGGTCTGCCAAGTGAGCAGGTCCTCGGAGAGTACTCAATTTCTTTGCCTTGGTAGAGACGTAGCTTTATTCGATTCCACCAGAGCCCCGGATGGCTTCTGAGATCGGAGGCACGTGCCTCCGACCTATTTCCTAAATTTCCCGAATATAAAACGCCAACCTTATCATACGAAACCCATCCAAACGATAATTACAGGCCTTTTGAGGCCGTATCTTAACACTAGCCCACCCTGATGAGTCGCATATGCAGAAATATGGGAGATTCGGGGAAACTCCGGTTCTACGAACTAGACCATGAGTCGAGGATGCGGCCCCTCAAAACCCACTCCCACCCCTCTAACAGTCTGGCCATGGAGCCAGGAACACGCGAAGAAGAGCAGTTGAAGGAAACGCAGGTCCTACAACTAGGCAAAAGTGACCGATCTAAAACCTGCGGCGTGCCGCCGGTGTGGCGGGGGGGGGCAGAAAAGGCTCTAGAATGAACCTGCCGCATACCGCCGATGTGGTGGGGGGGGGGGGGGCAGGAAAGGCTCTACGGTAAACCAATCACAGAAAAGTTACTATGGCGAGGCAAGCCCTCGTCGATATGGAGGGGAACACAGGTGCTAACACAAGGAAGAAGTCATGCGAAAAACCTCCCGCGGGCCATCGGCATGGCGGGGGGTTAGACGAGGAAACGACAAATACCCGGGATGGAAGGTGGCAACACCTACAGCCCCTCGAGGGGGGGAAGTGTTCAGCCGAACCTGCGCGTGAAATCACAATGGATTGGAAACCCATTGTGATTTCACGCGCAGATTCGGGTCCTGCCGACGACGCCATTTGTAAGGTTATTGGGCGGTGGCACAGAGTGCCCCCTGCAGGTCTGCCAATTGAGCAGGTCCTCGGAGAGTACTCACTTTCTTGGCGTTGGTAGAGAAGTAGCTTCATTCGATTCCACCAGAGCTCCGGATGGCTTCTAAGATCGGAGGCACGTGCCTCCGATCTATTTCCTAAGTTTCCCGAATATAAAACGCCAACCTTATCATACGAAACCCATCCAAATGATCTCAAATTCGTATAGTCTAATTACAGACCTTTCTCGAGAGGCCGTATCTTAACATACCGGTACCAGGTAAAGTGCAAACGCCGAGCAGCGCGTCTACGGAAAGATCTCTACGTCGATGAGATCTTCCGAAAGCCGACATTATCGTTGTTTGTGCCCCCCCTCAATTGGAGGACGTCCGCTCTGAAAATCCATCCCAGGGCTCTTGTCATACACGGGCATACGTGTTATACGTATGATTTGTGAAGCCAAGCATTTGCGGCGCAAATCTAATTTCAAATTTCCTCGAAGTTTCGATGTGTGCGGTGGTAATCATGCGCCCAGATCCCCGCGACAGCCACCAAAGATTCTAGATTATTGAGAGGCAAACCATGGCGAAAATCACCTACCCGTGCGAAAGCAGATCAGGCACAAGCGGCACTGATATACCGTACCGGCACTGCTGGCACTGCTTGCACTGCTGACGCTGTTGGCGCTGCTGCACTTCTGCACTGGTCTCGCGGGAAGCAGTCACAAGCATGCGACACAACAATACTTCAAAATCAGAAAATCTCTTGAGACTGGTCGAAGTTCATTCACTCGACTACGCAGTGAGCCAACAAACGTCGTGGCAAAAAATTGCCATTCTCAACGACACAAACCTCCAAGACGATACACCCACCTCTTGGTCTCTCGCGGTCGAAGCTTCCGTGCGTGCCTGCACTCTGCTGCTGTCGTAGTTTTTCGCGCAACAGCATGTAGTAGATTTTCGCCTTTTTTTCGTAGGGGTTTAGACCCCCTTCAGCCTTAAGACTAAGGTTTTTGTATAGATGGAGTTTGGCGTTCTGGTTCGGCGGTTTCAGTTTAGTCCGGGGAAGTGATGAAGGGAAGGCGACGCAACGCATAGCTGTCGAGGATCCAGGAAGGTGCGAGCTAGCAGAGACTCTAACAATGGAAGGCGATCCACCACCTTGAAGTGAGTGTCGAGGGGAAGTTGCGGGGGTGTGCTCGTTTGGCAGGAGTATCGACCTCTACCGGTGTAGCTGCCAGTAACCCCTGGGGCATCAGACAACAACAAGGTCGAAAAATGACGAGAACGTACAGCAGCAGTACCGACCACACGAAGCAGCCGGAGCCGCTTGGGTAGCTGGGGATGTCCGCGTTGCAAACGCAAGGAGTTGCCGCTCGTTCTTACTAGGCGCTTCATAATGCCGCACTCGCCGTGTTTTAGTTCGTATATGGACGGGTCCAATGATGGCCGGACTCTGTTCAAATACCAGGTTGCCATAAAATATCGCGTGCGTGAAAGATGGCCCTCACGTTGCCCCAGGGAACAATTCAAAAGTCTATTGTATTTTTCGGCAAGGATAGGGTATGATGGCCTATAGTCTATAGCATCGCCGGGTTAACCTGGGTGAGGTTTACTCTTTGCTCGGTTCGTGTTCGAGGTGCAGCTAGAAATGGCATCGAGCAATCTCGGGGGCGCCCGGTGATGCATCGTGAAAATTGTGCATTTTGCTGAGATCGTAAATAAATGTAGGTGCTGCTGTATCCGACGCCGTCTTGTGACCCTTCTCGCCGACGTTTCGCAGCTAAATTCCACAGACAGATACTTGGTTTCGACACTTTGGAGCGTGTGAATGAACAACGCCGCTTGGATTGGTTGATGTTGCTATTGGCTCAGTGCTGTGCTGTACTTTCGCTGAATATCCCTGTAGCTTTTGGTCGTCGCCTACGAGTATACCAGGTATACAGCAACGCCTTGTACAGCAGTAGTCTGCCACTTTGGACGTGAATGTAAAGATCGTTTTATATTCATATTAACTATACGACAATCCTTATGTTTCCGCCTGAGTCGGTGTATGTAGCAAGCATACGCACGATTCGCCCTCACCTTCCAGACTCGACTGGTCCCTGTGTACCCAGTAGGTCTTTCACATGGGGTCGCGCACTCATCGCAGGACAGCAGCAGCGATTGTAAAAGGACAACACCGCGCGGGCCTACTGCATATCACGCAAAATTGAGCGTATTATTCGCACCTGACATGGAAGGGCCCATCAAGCAGGCGGCGCTACTTTTGGCCCCGTCGAGCAACGAGGACAGGGAAATGATGCCCAGCACGCGAGGAGAAGGCGGGCGTGACGGACAGATACTACGCGATAACGGTGGCCAAGAGGCATCAACGACCCCCCTGAAAGATATAAACGTGTCGCCACTGAGGGCTCCGATGGCGGTGTTGAAGGAGCTAAAGCCAATTTCCGCCATGCCGCCCCCGGGCGAAGCGGCGCTCTGCAACCGGCTGGCGAAGCAGAACTACAGCCGCCTAGGACGTAACAAGGTTTTTGAGGTTCGACCATCGGTGAGGAATTTCTGCATACAAATGCCGACTGGTATGCACGTGTTGGGTGTGCGCAATAATCACTGAGAGCCTGTATGCAGCGCTGGGGGTATATATCTCATAGTATGTTTTACTTTGAGTGATCTCCCACGAATGGTGAAATTGGTTCGATGTTTGACCCTCACATTACTATCTCTTCTGTAGTAGGCACACAGCGAGTGGGATGGAAAATGCAGCTTTTTTTTTTTCAATCGTATCTAGACTAAAGCTTGCTCGATGGAGAAGTCATTCCCCTCGGTCGCCGACGCTATTCTGGGAGGTGACTCCAGAGCGGTTTCGGTTCAGCGTGAGCGAGAAGGTCCCGGGTATCATTCAGCAAGCTGTAGAGTATACGTCGATGTTGACGTGTTGGGCCTTGCTACTTCCTTTAACCAAATAGAGACACCGGTAGCTAAAATGAAATGATGTGGGGATAGGGAAAGTGGGAAATGGTTGGCAGAGGGCCATTGTAGATATGATACACTGCTTTATTACCGAAAAGTATTCGATTTATATCGGAGCGTCATCTACGGTACGCTATGTTGTCGGAGGGCAGAACAAAATATATATACGATACATTAATAATTAAGAATAATAACCATGCACTATGACTATTACACCTCATGCCGAGCGCGAATGTTGACGGGTGAATGCAAGGTTTGTTTTCTCCGTCAATTTTGTTGGGTCGAGATGCGCCGCATTTCAGCGGGCGAAGCATCACACGCAGCTTGCAAATATATGTTTCGATAAAAACCTCGATCTCACAGCTGGGGGTGGATTCGCGTTATAGTTGCAAAAAAAGCTTAACGAGTATTGGTACCATTTGGGGGGGGCACAAGCGCACAAAAGCCCAGGAACAACAGTAATCCACTGGCAATGGCGAGCCATTACGTCCGGCGAACAGGACAAAAACATTTGCGTCCCTGTTCGTCAACTCGACCGATTTATAAGGTGGTAGTGCCAATAATTGTCTTCAAACAAGTGATGGCAATGCCGTGCTTCGTTTTTAGTAGCCCTTAACATTACCCGCCGGCTCAAAGCCAGCTAGCGCACAGACAGTTTTTTCGTCGGCTTCCCCCGCAGTAGTGTCATGAGGCTGTTGCCCTTGAATCGCGTTTCCCGACTGTTTTTCACCAACGCAAATAAACGTTACCTCACGTTGTTGATAATCCCAAATAGTTTGTCTCCGAAACAGTGGTGCCAGCTCTATAACAGGTTAGAAGCCGAAGACTCGAGACGTGGCAACAATAGTCGTGTAGATTTTCGCCCCAGTGCGATGTGTACGGTAATTGTCCAGCTACGGCGCAGAGTGAAGATGATACCTCGTGGAGACTCAAGATTACCCGATCGAGCACCCCAAACGTGTATCACGATTACACGACCGAAAACGACAGAGCATACCCAGGATACGCAAGAACAGCTCTATAAAAATCGCAGCCGATATCACGTATCTGCGCCTATTTTCCCGGCTACTGACTCTGAGTGGGTGTACTCGTAGTGCTTGCTAACCAAGGAGGCGGGACGAAACTTGCCATTTAGCCCATATTTCGCGAAATTGGTGGATGCCTTTCGAAGACAAGCCACGACAAACACCCGAGTGCTTTTTGTACGTACCAGGTGGTACATTTCGGGGGCTACCTGATCGGGAAGGCTCACTCGCAGCGGGTACGCGTGGTGAACATATCTCGCACCTCGCAGCGTCTGCACATCCTGGGGCCGACTACCGAATGCTTCAAGGTATGACCGATCAAAACGTCGCAGACAAAGGGGCTAGGACCAAGGCTATACTGCACGGTAGGGGACTAGCGTCTAGGGGTTTTTGGCTTTTTGGCAACCATTGAATAGCGCGAGTGGGTACCACCTTTGTGTTTTTTTTGTTTCGCAAACATGCATGGCCATGAAGTTTGTTCGCTACGCTTTCACCAACACAGAGTGCATTTTTCCCCTCCGTTTGTGAAGGCCCTACACTCCGTCGTGGAAATAGGGTTATGATACTACAGTAAATCAACAGAGTACATTACCATTATACCGTAGCTTTGGCATTCTGGGTCGGTCAGGTACGCTGTGGTCTTGGTGAAGGTGTGCAGTGTATGCAGTTTGCGGCATATGTAGAGTACTCGTATACTGCTAGAGTTGGGCATAGAAATGTTTTGGGGGGGGGGGGGGCAGCGAAACACGCGATTTTATGCAGAATTCATTTTAACAAAGGCAGCGGGGCAAATCATGAAACCGAAACATCCAAAAGCTCAAAGAATCAAAATGAATAGAGCGGCCACTCGCGCAAGACCCGAAAATGACTCCCCCCACCGTGAAAACTCGGGCCGTAGCTAGGATAGGGAGGCTACTGCTGCTTAGGGACTTGAAGCCACTCTAGCGGGTGCCATGCCCGTTTTTTGGTGCTTCTCGGGTTCTTCGCGATTTGCACCCCCGCGGGAATGCTTGTTTCCCTGCGCCGTCAAAGTGGATTTTGCGAGTTCTGGAATGACGCGTACAGCCACTGGCACTACTTAAGTGGGAGGTGTTATGCTCTGTTTATACTACTATTTATAATACTATATAGTACTATCGATAATACTATTCTTACTACTATTTATAATACTTTTTATAATACTGTTTATAATATACTATTTATAATACTACTTGTAATTTTTTTTTTAATTGTATACCTGGTAATACTATTTCTAATACTATTGATAAAACTCTTTAAAATACTAATTATAATAGCATTTTATAAAACTGCTTATTATTATAACTATTTATAATACTGTGTATTATTTTTAATTCGGTAGACGTGATCGTTGATGACTTCGACACTTCAATAATTCAACACTTCAATACTTCAACACTTCAACACTTCGACACTTCGACACTTCGACACTTCAACACTTCAACACTTCAACACTTCAACACTTCAACACTTCAACACTTCGGCACTTCGACACTTCAACACTTCGACACTTCGACACTTCGACACTTCGACACCTCAACACCTCAACACTTCAACACTTCAACACTTCAACACGCTCTGTACGGCCGTGGTTGCAGATGCGATGCAACAAGAAGGGTCTTGTTGCCCCCGGATGTTACGAAGTCATCACCGTCGATTTTCACCCCCGAGAACATCGGTACCACTACGACTGCTTGCGGCTCCACACGGACTCCGAAAACTTGCTTGTCCCTGTACACGCTTATCCGGTGAGTCCTACAAATATTCCTTTTTTTTCGAGCGAAAAAGGCGCCTTAGGGAACTGCGATCGAGAATTTTGTCTAAACTCATATTTTTGCAGCAGTTGCGCGCGAGATTAAGGGGACAGCTTAGCTGCTGTGACACCGAAAATGTCGTCAAAACTCAAATTTTTCGTAAGATAGATGCGAATGAAGTGTCAAAGGTCGCCTTAGGTGTGAGGTGGGGAAATTCGTGGAAAAGGTCGCGTTCGCAAGCTGCGTGTGGTAAGAATCGTTCGCGCGTCATGCTAGATTTTATTATGGTTGATGGTGACGTTTGCACAGTAGCTAATTTTCCCTGAAAATCTTGCCCGTTTTTTGTTTTACCTCGTGAAAGTTGACGGTCGGTGGTGACTCCACTGGGGTTTGCATTGTTTTGCGGTGACGCGTTCTACGATAGAAGTACTGTATTAAGGTGTACCTCTTTTTGGGCCGAAACGGTTTCTGAATGGCAAGGCTCCTCAACCCACTTAGAGCCTCCAAATCCCTCCCTACACTAACGTTGAGTGAAATTGTCCCCAAAAAGGGTTTCCGGTTGTAAAGGCGTTAATCCAAAATCTTCGGGATCTCATCCTTTATTTATTTTGCACCCGTGTTTCGTTGTATGCCTATTCATAGGCCATGGGATTGTGAATCGGGTATATAGCACTTTTAATCTTCTACAAAAAAAACGTTTTTGTGTACGTACGGTATTGTTGTTGTTCTCACATTAACTCTTGTCCAAAAATCTAGAGTCCGTGGTCACACAACGGTGCTGGAGCCCTGGGAAGATCCGAAAAACCAAATGAAATCAAAATTCGTTCGGGAAATACCACGATTTCCCGCCTAAAACGCACGATACGAAGAAGGGCGCACAAGTGAAAAGGTCCAATGTGCAAACTGAACTCACATGGCCGCGGGTATCCACTCAACTACAGCATAGAGTTCCCCCGTTCCCGCAACTAGCCGACTCGCGGGTACAAACTACAGCGGTAGGGCTGCCTGCACCGTACAAACCGCACGTTAATCTTGAGCACAGACGGACGCGCTTGCTGTCTGGAGCGCTGTCAGAGTGACGACCCGCGAGCGTGCAGTGACACCAAAGCAATCGAACCAAAAAACAACAATACAAATACCGGTATCAATGATCACCCTGCCTTCCCGAGGTATTTGACAGGTTGCAGCACAGCTACGACGCCCATGCTTGAAAATTGAAGATTGCGGGGGGTCGTTCCCCATGAAGGATATACAACCCTTCTACCAACTCTGCAAAAATCAGTGACGTAAGTAACATGTTGTACTACTCCCTCGTTAAAAAGCCCTGAAAAGACGATCGCTATAGACCTCCTCAAGCGAGAAGCCTGGGAATAACAATGGTTGGTGCACCCCTGTGACAGCATGCGTTCTAAGGGTCGCCCGTATATACTGCGCGGCATCGTGCATACTGCTGTGCGGTTGCAGAAATTTTCATCGCCGTTGCCGGTAAATCGTCCAGCATACGCCGCGAGCGCTGTGCCACCCCCGACTTGCGGCGCAGTGCTACCGTAAGACCCCACACGACCGAACGAAAACGACTACGAAGCAGACAGGTGCCCATATGGCCACGAACTTGTATGCGTCCAGCGGGTGTGTTTTATTTGCCAGTCGACCGTGTTGCAGTTTTGTGTGGCTGCATTCACACCAATGTTCCAGGCAAATGAAAGGAGGGGGGGGGCGGGTTGTAGGCTCCCGACATAGAACGCCAGAAACGAGTGAAAGCTCGCCCTTTTCCTGTGTAACCTAGGAGCAGGGAAATAATAAAAAATGGTTCATGAACTTCCACATTCCAGAGAGAGACGATACCATCCTGAACGCTGTTGCGCTGGACAGGTAATGAATGACGTTATCTTCCCGGAGAGGGTGGACTTTGGTGCGCACGCCCTGGGAGAGACCATCCGCCGAACAATCAAGATGGTGTGCAAGGTATGTAGGTGGCGGTTCGTGCTGTCCGTTTTCGTGTCGTAGGAAAGGCGTGGCACCTCGTGGTTCCCAGGTTAGCTCTCCGCCTGACGCGAAGGGTGACGTTTGACAAAAAAAACGAAAGCGCAGCAGCTCCATGAAAATCGCATGGCCTGTGTAGACCAAGCATACAGCGAATAAAGTTGTCGGATCCTTTTAGCGCCGGACGCTCGACATGGGGCCAGAACACTTGGAGTTAGACCAGAATAATCTGAGGAGTTGGAGGTATTCCAACGATAGCTACAGTAGTAGTAGCCCCCCGATTGAGGAACCCACCAATCAGAAATATTTTAGCCTCAAACATGCTACCCCTATAGAAGCACGCCTCTGTTTTCATCGATCCTCATCTGCGGAGGAAAAGAGCAGCGGCTGCCCAGTCCTGAGCGAAAGCAGTGTCGTTTCATTTGCGCCAGCCATGCGTTCTTGGCCGCGGGAAACTTATCGTCGCACGATAAAGATGGCGTGCCAAGGTATTCAGGCGTGCTGAGCCCTGTGCGTTGACCCTTTCGGGTATCGTTCCAAGCATGAACCGCACGTTATGGGTGGGCGGGAAAGCCAACACGCCGCGCAATCAAGAAAAGCGTTCTACGTGGTGTGTAGGCGATGACGGTTCGCACTTGTCCGTTGGTTTTTTCATCTTCGCCTTGCGGAAGAAGACCGCAACGGCAGCCCAGTCCTAAGCGAAAAGCAGGGTCGTTTCAAGCGCACAAGCCACACGCGGTTGGCTTCGGGAGACCATTCGCCGAAACGACCAAAATGATGTGTAAGGTTGTGTGGGTGTGGTTAAACCCGCACCGGTGGCCCTCGTGAGACACATACAACGACAGCGGCACCATTTTTTTCAGAGCTTTTCACGGTTCATGACCAGACCCGCGGGTCGGGTCAGGATTCTTTAAAAAAAGACCGCGGGCCCGGTCGGGTCGGGTCGGGTCGGGTCGGGTCGGGTCGGGTCGGGTCGGGTCGGGTCGGGTCGGGTCGGGTCGGGTCGGGTCCGGTCGGGTCGGGTCGGGTCGGGTCGGATCGGGTCAAGAGGTTTCCGAAGTCTCACGGGTCGAGTTCAAGGTCGGATCAGGAGGTATTTGAAAGATCAGCAGTGATGATCCGACCCGTGAAAAAACCCTGCCTTTTCGTTTTTGGCCGAAATTGCTTCCGGCTACCGGGGCTCCTTGAACTCCTTTCAGAACCGCACCCGCTTTGGGGGGACACACTGTTATACTTGGAATTGGAGTGGGGATCATGTTTTGCAGGGGTGGTGAAAGCGTTAGCTAACCAATTAGCCGATACGGCTGGATTCTTGCTTTGACAAATATCATGCGCTAGGTCCCCATCCAGTTCGAGTTCGAGATCGAGGTGACCAAGCCCCACCCCCACTTCCGCGTGGAGCCAACCCGCGGCATCGTGCCGGCCAATGGAGCCGCAGAGGTGAGTGACAACCGGTGCGTTTTATGTGCTAGTAGAGTACGCTCTACCCGGTAGCACTTAAAGAACTTGGTGCTTAAGAAACTGGTTCTCACGAAACTAGCAGCTAACAAGTTTAGTCTCAACGTGTGCGCGAACCGTAAGGAGACGTTTTTTATCCAATCAGTGAATGTAGTACACACCCAGCCTGCCCGAGGCATCATTCCGGCCAATGGAGCCGCGGAGGTGACCACCTGTGTATTTAGTTATAATACAGTACGCGGCAGCACTTAAGAAACTGGATTTTGATAACATGGAGCGAAGAAAATTGGAGTTAAGAAACCATCGGCTCGACGATTTGCGCGAAACAGACGAAAACGAACTAATACTGAAGTTAGCGGTGAACACACTCTACGTTCACAAAAAAAAAGTTTGAGTCCGGTCCAAAACGAGAGTTTCTTAGCTGGTGTCGCGTTTTGTGGCGTTAAGCTTTCCGACGCAGCACTACCCCACGCAACGAGTCTTAGGGGAAACACTGAACTGAAAAGCACATGTATACTTCGTACCGGTACGTGGCAACGATCTTGTCACCCCCCCCAAGGTACCCCACCGAGTTTAACGAAATTTCTGGCGTAGGTTGAGAGTCGTAAAACCGTTTCATTCTGCACCCGCCCGTCGCAGTTGCCATTCCCGCTAGTCGAGCCACCGCGTGGAATTATTCCCCAAACCTACGGGACACAACACTTTTTCGCTCTCTCTCCCGCCTTACAGGTGCACGTGGAACACACCCCCACCAACGGCAGCTCGGCAGAGATACAGCTTCTAGTCAGCGTTTCGCAGGTAATGTTGTGCTCAGAAAAGTGGAGACGCACAGCAGGCGGGTTGCTCGTACACAGTAACCTACACTACTACGGAAATTGTATCGCACTCTAGTTCCAAGTGGTTTGTCTCCAAAGACGTGGGTGCAGCTGTGAAGGGGTCAGGAAAATTGGGAAGTTAAGAAAATTTGGGCCCAAATTTTTTTATTTTGTACGAATCCTCACAACACCGTTTGTTTCTACTGAGTTGAGCGGTCAAGGACACACCCCTCTTCACCTAAGAAAAATAAGGGTGTACTGTACTTCAAACTAAGAGCTTCTTGAAGTGGGTTCGTGGTCGCGGTGTCGTGTACTATGTCTAGCTACTGTTTACAAAGTGAACACAACATGAAACTCGTTTCACGGCATATCATCGGCATCTCTAGGCCGTAGTCCATCGTTTGCCGGTTCCGCGCTCTGTGATGTTAGTGAATGAACGCGCTACAGTCTGTGCTTCGGTGCGAATAATCACGACAACCCGAGCAAAATCATGTCCGTTCTATTTCGATTACACTCCATGTCCCTATGCACGAAACAATGTTCACGCCAAACAAGAATATCCTCCAAAAAAACGCTGTCCCTTTTCATAGTCGCCTGCCCTCCCTCGCCTATACCCATGCGTCCATTTTTGTCTTTCCCCCATTTCGATTAACGCCGATTGTTTGCGCAATCACCATGGCCGCCTTCCGTCTCTCCATCCCGATGCCCGCCTTGTCTTCCCCTCCAAGCTCGTTTTCACTCAAATTGCGTTCATCATCACTGCCTCCGTCCGCCCCCGCCCCCGCCGCCATCGCCCTCTTTTTTTCCTTTTCCCCCAGTTCAATTTCACGCCAATCGTTTGCGTTATCACTGGCGCGGGGCGGCCGGGAATAGTCCGACAAGACGCCCTCAACGCCGTAGCCTCCCGCCTTGGCGCCACCACCCTCCAAGACTCCCTCGGTCCTGCCGCCGATGACAGAACCACCCGACGCCGAGGCCAATGGCGACAACGCGGCAGAAGAACAATGGTTGGCGATGGTGTCGGCGGTGGTATGGTAGGAAAGGGCTGTAATCCTGGCGATGGGGATGGGGGTTTCGCTGGTGAGGGCGAAAGAAGGCAGCCGGAGGGGCGGGGGATGGGGCGTGGAGGGGGAGGATTTGAGACCTTGGGGGAAGCGGGGGATGGCGGGGATGCTGATTTCATCGGGTTTGACGACCTTAGGGCAGGCGGAGGTGCAAACCTGGTGAGATGGCGGCGGTCCCATCTCGCCGTGTGATGGCGAATCAGTTGGCCGATTCCCCGCGGATCTCGAGTCAGGATGTCAGAACAAGCACTTCCAAACTGGTCGTTTCGCTTTTGTCCTCCGCACTCCATTTTTCATTGGAGGCGTTATACCCGCGTCAGCCTCTTCTCGATGCATCTTTTTTTTACAAACAAAACAAAAGAGTTTGATTTTTGCACAGTGGAAAATCTTACTGATTGCCGGCGCTTAGATGTTTTATACGCGGAAACTCTTCACCGTGCGCGTATTCGAAGCCTCACACGTTCAATCGTTGCTCAGCCAATCCTGATGGCCCCTCTTGAACTGAACGTACACCGAAGGTTAGTCCCCGTCACCGTTCTTTGTTGTACACTAAAATCTCACCCCCAATACCGTCTTCGAACACGCCATAAAAACTGGCCCCCGTCACTCTCTCGAACGTGGGCTGAACCTGACCCACGTCATGTTCTTGACACGTGCACTGAAACGTGTGCATCACCGCCCAACTTTTCGCGCGAAAAGGTGGACACCTGGGCGACCGGGCCCACATCGGCTTCGACGGCCCTGTACCATACGGGGAAGGGGTCGGGGGCGGCGTTTGATGCCGGGGGGCAGTGGCTAGCTACGGAGAGGAAGGCTCGCCCCAGGCTTCCACTCCAGCAATGGTGAGGAGAACGCCGAGCCAGGCTATGGAAGCGTGGGGTACCCTTGTTTTTTCATCGTGTTCCCCACATTGGAAGCACCATACCGCGCCCAACTATCGATCTTGAGCGGAAACTTACGAGCCGCCAGTTTGAACATTCCCGTCGGCTATGTCGGCTTATGCAACGAACAGTGCTACAAGGCATAAGCTTAAACGACCTTCCAACGGAATCGGGTTGCTCCTGGTGTAAAAAGTTCGCCCCGTCCGCCAGTACCAGTGTAGCCAAAAAGGGCCTGCTAGTCTATGGCAGCGCGCGTCCACCGTCACCACGACCCGTTAGAAACCGCGTGTGCTTGTTTTATCGGTGCGTATTGGTGCGCATCGACATTTGACTGTGCCCTCCTCGATCGATACAGGCTAGTTAAGGTTTCCAGAGCTGAATGTTTGACTGATCCTCACGGCTAGACATGTCTTGGGTGTCGAGATAAACGCCAACTAGCTGACTTGAGTTTCCATTTACTATGCACCCGACGTCGAGCCATAGAACTCGAAGTCAGGTTTCCATAACGCGAAACTCCGCAAAATACCGCACGAAACCAACTGAATTTCGTAATCAACCAGTGACTAGTCGGCCATTTATACCCAAAAAATTCACGCCTCTAGACCAAGGTGACGTTATCAGTAGGGGGGATGTTACGACGGTGTTATGATGATGTTATGGTGATGTTATGATGATGTTATGATGATGTTATGATGATGTTATGATGGTGTTATGATGATGTTATGATAGTGTTATGATGATGTTATGATGATGCTATGATGATCTTATGATGATGTTATGATGATCGTATGAGATGATCTTATGGTGATGTTATGATGATCGTATGATGATGCTATGATGATGTTATGATGATCGTATGATGATATTATGATGACGTTACGATGATGTATGTTATGACCTTATGATGGTGCTATAATACACCCCCTTTTTCGCTACCGGACTTGAACTAGCATACCATACCATACTCGCACGAGTGACTCTGTATCTCACTGGCGAAACTACTCCAGGCAATATTCTTGGCGTAACGTCGCTAACTATTCCATTGCGGATTCACATTGTAAGGTTATTGTAGAGCACGAACGCTGAAGACCGCAAAGGAACAGGGGGCGGACACTCGCGCGGGTGACCCCGAGCCCCTCCCCAAATGGGACCCCCTTACAAACCCCCTTACAGCAGCTTTGGTCTCAATAGTAGTTTTTCTTTTTGTAGACCCGAAGAGGAAATATTAATAATTGTCCCAGACGGCACTATTACGGGGGACCCTAGTAAATAGGACCTACGGTGGACACAAAAATCTATATATCCATCTATTTTTACTAACAATATTTGGTCCTATTTACTATCGTCCTCCGTGCTAAAACATTATACTTGCCTCGCCCGCCCCCCATTACGCTCCGCGACTAGGGCTCCCCCAGCGGAAGGCAAGGCTTTCGGCTGTGATGTTGGCGGGTCAGCCCTGACCACGGTGGTCGAAGGGCTGGTCATTCCCGCTCGCTTGGACACAGTGCAGGCCACCAACTTCGTGCTCACGCAACAGGCGAGTTTGAAGTCAACGGAATGGTGCGAGCTTTTTGTGCTTGTTTAGTTATTCTTTTTCCCGCTTCTGCAAATGCCCTAGTCTAGACTTCAAGTGTATCTTTTTTCGATGACTGGAGTTCAGTGCCAACAGGGCTTAACTCTTCAGCCTCGACCGTTCTGCGCCGTGCTGTACGCATATATTTTCTTGCCGTATAGAGGGATCCTGTCCGAATATCCTGAAATATGTCCTTGCCGCAGGAGTTCGATCGGAATATTGCTTTGTATTTCCTTGCCGTACGGCTTCGACCGGAGTATTCCTTGGAGCGGAGCTACGGTACAGAAAGGCATACACTTTGAGCGGTAAATAACGTCACGTGGTGATCAGTGAGGTGGCGATTGATCGGTACCTACCTCCACGCCTCTCCTGCGAAGAAAATCTCAAGTGTGTCTTCGTGTAGGGGAAAAAAAAAAAAAAAAAAAACGCCCCCAAACAAATCCTCGGCTAAGCGAAGATGGGCAAACTTTTGTATCTTCCCCTGCGACCCCCGAAACGTCGAATTGCTCATGGGTCAGAGCAACGACACTCAAACCCGCCCCACTGGCAGCTACAGATGGCAGCGCTCATAGGCCATACAATACGGCATGTTTGCCAGTGTACCATGTTTGCCTTCTGAGGGGTGGTTGTGTCTTGAGGAGCTCTACACCTCACCCCAAAATTTATTTTGAGAAAAAAAAATGAAAGAGTGCAACCGTGGCCTAGGTATACCAAAAAAAAATAACATGTTTACCAAACGAAAATGGCATTATTCCGACGATTTTTTTGTTAAGATGGGTTATTGAGCGTCCGTCCTTCAGAAAATGTTATGTCTTGCAAGGGGCTGCCTGCATCGAGGCACGCCTCAGAGTGTCTCTCTGCCGTGAAAGAGCACAAATCTCGTGTCGAAACGCGCGGCCGAGACGTTCCAAGCAAACCGCCTACAAGCACCCACGCCACCGAGCCCCACAAACCCCTCATATACCTAAAAAATATCCGCGTAATATCTACGCTTGTGCCTTACGCCGCTTATGTTCTTAGCCGGGAAAGATGAAACCGAAGGACCTGAAGGAGGCCATCAGGCGCGCCCGGGCTGACCGCCGGCGCCAGCTGGAAGAGCAAGAAGCCCTCCGCGCAATGACAACCTCCACTCAAGAAGAAGGAGAAGAAAGCGACGAAAACGCCAGCGAGCTTTCAGAAAACCCTTCTGAAAATCCCTGTGCTCGTACAGACTTCGAGCTTGAAGCGGACAATGGGGAACAGATTACTGACGGCCGTTCCCGGTGGGGTGTCCGAGCGTCTGCCGAAGCAGCTGGGGGTGAAATCATCGGCTGTGGCGGAAGGGAGGGGTACGGTAGAATTTTGGGGCAGGACACGCAAATGGACAGGCCTACGCGAGAGGGGGAGGGAGGGGGGCGCGACATCCTCGCCAGCTGCAAGAGGCGGCGGAATCAGCAGCCGGCGCAGTTCAATGGGCGCGCTATTTGCGCCTACGAAATGACGACGCAAGGGGTGGAGCCTGAGAACGGAGGGAAGGGGGGGGATCCAGATGGGCCGGGAGGTACGGGGGGTGGGGGGGGGGTGGCGGTGGCGAGTCGGCAGTTGAAGGAAATGTCGTTTTTGCAGGATTTGGCTGCCACGGAAGCGGAGGAGCGCGATCGGTCGTTCAAGGTGAGGTCCCAGGGAAATACTCCGGGCGCCATAGAAATAAACCGCGGGGAGCTGGGGGGAGCAGCGCGGGGGGCGCGGGCGGGAGGGGGCAGGGGGGGGCGGAGGGGATCTACGATTAACGTTCTGCGCACGTCTTAGCTAGTTTTGAACGGCGCTGGCCAGGCTATCGCTGTAGGAAAAAAATGGCTGCCGTGCCGCCAGCGCAAGCATGACGCATTGATCGGGCTTCATGGGGCTTGGCCGGTCTCGATGCACTTTCGATAGTGTCTATGCCGCTCGAGTGTAGCTTCCGCAGCGAAAATATTATTGTTTCATGTGTAGCTTTCTCTCCCTTAACCCTGTTACCGCCGCTGCATTTATCCTCACACTAATCCCAATTAGTTTGCGAATATATGGACTGGGTTGAAAAATATTTTCATTCCTGCAAACGCAAAAGAGCTAACTCAACTTTTGTTATGTAAGGGCGACGATATATCGACCTCTTTGCATCGCGGTGAATTAAACATCGAGCAGGCAAGCGTCGAGCATGTCGGCGAGCCGCTGCTATCCCGGCGAGAAGTAGCAAGAGCTTTGGAAGAGCGCGCGCGGTGTCAGGGGGTTCTGCGGAGAAGGCGACGGGAGGCGGAACGCCGATCAGTGGCAACGACTTACAAGGGGCCGACTGAAGCAGGCGCCAGGTACGGAAACACTTACTGCTGTACCTTTTTTATATACAGGGAAAATGCGCTTGTGTGTACCGTTTCCATGAAGTGTTTAGCATCGCCATATAAACACTCCCTTTCCGCTTCCGTTCTGGTCAACTTGGGAGAAACAGGGGCCTAT
The DNA here is from genome assembly GCA_012845835.1 of Undaria pinnatifida. Lineage (NCBI taxonomy): Eukaryota > Phaeophyceae > Laminariales > Alariaceae > Undaria > Undaria pinnatifida. The sequence goes on from JABAKD010000027.1 coordinate 12,490,956, forward strand.
TGAACCGCATACCTGGTATTAAATACACGGCAGGCGGCTTCTAGTAGTTCCAGTTTAAATAGTGCGGCTTCCTTCTGTAGTGCCGGTGGAATCGCTTGGCATCACTGTTTTTCTCTATAGTATCCCTATTCCCTCTAGTGCCGTTTCCCTGAATAGTGCCGGTATACCGGCACATACCGGCACATACCGGCACCATTGGAAGCTCCCCGCTACACTTCAAACTTGAATTCACCGCTCCCTCCGGAACAAGAGATGGCTATTAATAGCATGTTTGGGGCATACCAATATATGGCTGGGTAGGAAGTTGAGTAGGAAAACATTCTACTAATATTATCGAAACCGTCGGACGTCACAAGCCAAGGGCAACCCAACCCAACTCACGAATCAAGCATCCAAAAGATGAACTGGAAGAAGTATTCCCTACCATTTTTTTTGTCTGTAAGCTAAGTTTTTCGTGGGTTAGTTGGCCTTGGACTGTGTCTTCCGTCGGTTTCAACGCCCCGCTATTATTATTATTTTTCCAACCCAGCAGATTTTTTTTTTCGTGTAAATCGCAATCACCCCATTCAACCCTGTTCAAGAAAGGCCAAGGCCGTTCTGCTCTCTCACCTGGGTGGACATTGTGATCGTCGCAGATGCATGCGGCCTCTGGTGGAACGACGCCGTTCCGTCAAATTGAAAAAAGCCATTCCTGCCGGCTACGTGCTGAAGAAACCCCTACCCCGCCCCCCCAGCATTGCAGGGATACGAGGGTCTATGGTCTCACTGACCACCGCCATACATGGCAACAAATACACTACGTACCCCCCTCCGGTTCCCCCCCCCCTCCCCCGCACTTCTTAGATTCGCAAGGGCCTCCCTGCTGCTAGTCGGAGAAGGCATGCAAGGCGTGGGCTTCCGATACAGTCCAGACTGGGACGTGTACAAGAACGACGACTGGGCCAGAAGGAGGGAGGTTTTGCGGCGACTCGTCAACTCTGTGGGAACGTGGATCGTCCGTAGGAGAGCGGAGAAGCGATTATCGGCCATTCAGGTAAGGACGACGCCACTTCGCCCCATTGGGCGATAGGGGCGAGACTTTGTTTTCTGGCGCTCTTTTTCACGTGAGGGCGTCTCTCTCTCTTTTTCCATTTCTTTTCCTTTTTTTTCTTCTGTTTTTTGCCCGTCGCTTCTATTGCCTTCGCAGTTCCCTTTCTCCTTCCTCCCTCCCTAGACAGACGTAACTCAGATCCGGGGTCTTTTCGCTAAAGCAGGATGTTCTCCCCCTTCCCCCACTGCACGACAGGTGCCCTTCATCTTGTATCGCCAGCTACTTCTTCCCTCGTCGACCCCGCATCAAGTTGTGCCTGTGCCTCGCCCTAAACAGCGACTCGAATACCCTAACGAAGCTAGCGTAATACCATAGCCAAGACATGCAATGTCGAATAACGCCGTTGTAAAAAACGCAATGCTATTCCACCTATGCGATTCAACCCGATTACCTCGGTTTGAAATGTCGAATGGTACTGTAAATAGGACGTCATGAGATTCCACCAATGCTGGATACCTTCCTTAGTGTACACATATATGGTGGAATAACCCCGTCAAGCAGAGTTTTTTTTTTCGCCATCATGCCCTCCCGCTATCGTGTATGGCACGCGTCATTCGTGGATGGGTAGATAGAAAGGAGGGCTGGGATAAGACTAACGCCTTATCAGGCCAAGAAAGAAACCTTTGTTGGGGTAATTGTTGGGGGCGACTAGACAGAAGGAGGGTTGGTACCAGAAAAAAGACTAGCGGATATTTCGGGTAGGACGAAGGATTGTTTCGGAGGAGTAAAGCAGAAAAAGGGGCAGGGTTATGACAGGCTGTGCCTCAGGTCAGGACAAATCCGTTTGTAAGGCGAAAGGAGGAGGTGTAATCATCGTATCATGCATAGATGGCCGTAGTGCGCAGGACCATAGACCCTTTCGCATTCCTACCATTTCGGGATGGAGCAACGTCGGGTTCTTTCACCGAACCGGGAGGTAGACAGAAGAAGAAGAGCCGTCGGGCGATTAGCGGCTATGCACGTAAAAGGACGAAGGAACTGGTAGGGCTAAGGCAGAATGAAGGCTGGGAAATTACTATCAACAGAGGCCGTTTACGCTAGAACGAAGCGATTTCGGTAGTTGTGGGGACGTGCGCCCGTCAAAAGGAGAGGCTTAGCCACAAACTAGCAACTGCTCAGCCTTACGACAGAGGGGGTAACCCCCAACCTTTCACTACGTACCACAAGTACTACCGTGTTTTCGCCACTTGTGGGAGTGACCGCGTACATACCCCTAACCGACAAAAAAGAAAAAAGTCCTACCGTGACTTTCTTTCTTGCGCAAGGTGGCTTTTAGCGCTCCATTGCGGATTCGCATCGCAAGATTTCAAAGCACCACGAAACCTCAAGACCGCACAAAAAGGAAGAGTTATTCTACGATATCCCTCCCCCGAAACCAGCGATCATCTGCGATTATCTTCAACGAGTGTGTCGCGGCTGCTTGACACAAGGAAGGATACTATTGAAAAAAAAAAGTGTCAATTTGTGTTCCTGTGTGCAAAGGTCTATCGATCGATGACGTCGGGGTGTCGAGACTCGACCGCATTTCAGGAGACACGACCGGGCGCTGGTTTTGAAACCACGCGATTTCGTTAAACAAATGCTGGGGGGACTACCGTAGTAAGGCTCGTGACAGGAGCGTCACTCGCTCAAAAGTGACGCCGTTCCACTGCGAAGATAAAAACCGTAGAGGGACACCACTACCGTATCCCTAGCCCTGAGAAAAAAAAAGTGGGGGGGTATGTGCCTACAGTAGCGTGCGTCAAGGGGCTGTGAAAAAATATAAACCATTGGTGGGGCTGCTTGGGGGGGCGGGGGGGGGGGTGGCGGGGATAAAGCACACGAAGAAGGGTAGTCCCAGGTTTTCCGCGGCGGCGTGCACAATGCGCGATGATATATAACGGCTCGCCATGACTCCCACCACTATTCTGCTGTCGGAGGCAGGAAGAGGGGTTTTACTTATTTCTCCGCGTCGGCAGAATCCGCTTAAACAAGCTAATACTATTGGTTTCCCAATTTCTTATTTTTCGGACCTGTGAATTGCCGCGACCGCGCTAAACGTTCGAGGCGTCACCAAGAGAAAATACGGGGGTGGGGGGAGGGGTTGCGTCCGTACCACCAGCTTGTCGTTTAGGGGTATTTGTCCCACGATAACACACGCGTTTCTCCGTTCTGCATGTGCACGCCCGAAGAAGCCCGAGACTCTCGCACCTTGTGTATCGCCTGTATCAGGTTCAGGTTGGTTTTCTTTCCCAAGTTGAGGGCAGCACCGCCTGCTGTGCGTTCGTCCCCTCTCAACTTGAGCAAGCATGGGGCACAAGCCCGCCGTACGACGTATCCAGGGGTACAGCGGAAGTGCCTGAGCTCCCAACACACGAGGAGCTCAACATGTCAACCGGAAAACACGACTCCAAAGACATGCATTCGCTCGTTCTCGCAAACCGACCAACATTGCTGTGCCGCTAGTTCCGAAACTAAAATCTCTGCTCGTAACGTTGTCACGCTGGGCCAGTGGCGCCACACTTGACGAGCTCAACCTGTCAGACACGCTTTAACCGCCAAAAAAAAGTGCATGTCCTGCCGTGGGATGACACCGCGGCAAGACAGATTCTTACCACGATAACCCCCCCCCGAAAAAAACAGCGATTTTGCTTTCTTTTGTCTTTAACGAGCGTTTTCATGGCTGCTCGACACAAGGAAGGGTACAACACAAAACAAAGCATGCACCACATACATTTTCTTGTGTGCAAAGGGCCTATCGATCGATGACGCCGGGGGAGGGTGTCGACGGACACCGTGTTCCAGTAGATACGACCGGTATTATAGAAGCTGGTCTTGAAACCGGCGATTTTGTTGAAGAATAGTGGTTGGGGGGGCTACCGTAGTAAGACTCGAAAGCCATAATATTTTAACGCGTCGGACAGGTCAGATCCCTGTTATTCATGATGTAGAATATGTCTTGCAGGGCGGTTATATTTTCCTGGTCTACATGGTCTGCATTGCCTGTATGAGGAGCATGTTTCCTGGCGGGGTCCGTGCGATCTATGCACAATCTGGCACGTATTTCCTGTGGGTTGGATCTGTACCGCACATGATAGATCCTGTACAACGTGTCCTATCGACAGATAAAGGGTCAACGATTGTAGATGATCTCGATGATCTAGATCGTGATCTGTCCGATGAGGACTTTCTTTTTTGCTGCCGCCGCTGCTCCTTCGTTTGCGCAGGCTCGGCTTGGTGACCTGAAGAACCGCGCAGATGTAGCGGCAATGGTGGAGCGCGACAACCACCAGGTGTGTCGACTGTGCAAGACCTTTACTGTCGCACGATGCTAATTGAGCACGGCGGACAGATCGCGCCGTACAGGAGAGTAAGCTTGTCGCACGTCGTGGAATGAGCCTCGACTGCGGGTGTCTAGGAAGACGTGTTGCGGTTTTAATAGTTTGTTGTTGCTGTTGTTGGCGTCGATCTCGCGTTAGCTCATTGCCTTAACCTAAGTCACGTGTGACATTGCCACCCGCTTGGCCCCTCAAGAAAAGTTCTTGATTATTTTCTGACGTTCGACATGCCAATCACGAAGCCATCCCCCGCACCGACTCCATGCCACCATACGTTCCCCCCCCGCGCCTCCACATAATACCTCCGTCCATATAAGACGCTGCTGTGCCGGGTTATTATGTCACCAAACGCGTCAAACGTGAAAGCATTCCCGAAAAGCATCCACTTCTCCACTGATTCTTCCCCCCCACGCCTCCCTCTGAAGCTCCCGTTCATCTAAGGCCCAACTATGCTCGATTTGTTTCTGACGCCCGGCGGGTCAGGCACTACGGCCTATCTCTTACCAAACCCCTTCCTCCCCACATGTTTCCCGCCTCCTGCTCCACCTAACAAGGCCCAATTATCTGCCGGACCGTCGACTGACGCCTCCCAACACTCTCGGAAAGCCGCGGGCTCGTCGACCTCGGGCAACGATGGCTGGGAATTTTCGGAGCTGCTCGTGACCTCAGAAGCGCTCGCCGCTGAAATGATGTCACAGTCGATGATGGTCGAAAGCGCTGCCGGCGGGCGGCAAAGCGGGGGTGAAAAAGACGTACGGTATACACGGTCTTCGTCGATGCCTGTCCCGCCTCCGCCCGAATTCCGGCTCGATGCTGGAGACATTGGACACCACAGGTAAGGGGTGTGTCTCAACCAATGCTACGGCATTATTGTGGTGTCATACTCTATCATGCCCCCTTTTTCGATGCCGGGTTTGGGCCACTCGGCCGAGTGAATCTGTACCTCACCGCAAAAAAAACAATCTTCTGGCGATCTGCTTGGCCCCGCATAGCCAACCATTCTATGCCGGTGCCATGTCGCCAAACAAAAATAAACACAAAACATTTAAGACCGCGACCGAAGGAGCAGGGGGGGGGGGGGGGGTCGCTCGCGCAAGTGTGCCCAACCCACTAAAAACAAAAAAAAAGGAAGCCCGAAAACGTTAGCCCCCCTTCCGTCGGCGAAAAAAAACCCGAAGCGCTCCGTCCCGACACTGTAGGAAACGCTAGAGACTGTGGCCTAACGCCGACGACCGTGCATGATATTTAGTACACCCCCCCCCCCCCCAAACCTCCACTTCCGCCCGAGTTTCGGCTCGATGCCGGAGGTATTGATCGCCGCAGGTAACGAAAGTACGGCGGTTCGTGCGATAGTTGTCGAAGCCCTGCCCAACTCAAAGCTGCCGTATGTGTGGCGGGGGGGAGGGGTGGTCTAGGGCGAGAAAGAGGGAGAACGGTGCACGAGGATGTCCGTCACCACAAGGCGTTGGCCAAAGGGGGGGGGGGTACTCATTCGTGGCTGGTCTTAGTCATTTGACCATACCATTGACCACGCATCCCGTTCGAGACGGAGCACCGTTCCTACTCCTAATAGAGACATCTCCACAAAATTTGGGCGCTCATTACGCTTCTTCCATGTACAACGAAGTACATAAAAACTGTTTGCTTATCCTGTCCCCGTCCTGTTTCGCCGTCTGCGGCCAACATCTATCTCCTAGGATAGCGATCGTTTTCTCGCTACTCTCTAGTCTATCAAACCCTTCCATGTCACTTTCGTCTAATTTCCTCATCTCCTCCTCTTACACATTCTGTTCCTCCTTGTAAATTTCACATTATCCCACTATGTGAGTCCTACTCGCAAAAAGGGGGAGGGGGGGGGGGCATATAGGAACGTTCGTCGCGACCGATGGTCAGGGAACCGTATGTGACGGTCCACTTCGATGTATACATGATATTCATGCATCCGGGGCGGAGCTTAATCCAATGTGTGTGTGCGTGCTTCGTTGTTGAAGAGCCGCCTTTGGGCTACATAATTGCGCATTGTTTTTGCGGCAACGCGAAGATCATCACAAACCGCGAGTCTTCATCCCCGTCGTTGCCCACCTTATATCGCCCTTCAATCTTGCGACATTGCTGTCTGCGTTGGTTCTCCCAGTAGGATATGCTGAAACGGCCGCAGATGGTTTGTGCCTGCCTCTCAGTCGGCGCGGCCAACCTATGCTGTAAGGAAAAAACGCTGAGGACTTACGTTTCATCGCGCAGCACGATGGCATCTCAGACCACCGCACACTCATTCCTGACTCTTCGTTTGGTAACACCGCGCTTGCAGCTTTTCATTCGCTATACCTTGTGTCCTAAGAAAGGCTAGAGCACTGACCCGTGTCAGTTTTTTTTTTGCCCGCTCGATAAAAAAAAATATTTTTTCAAGGTTCCCCATATTCGAAGAAGGGGCCGCGTTGTCAAGAAGGGAGGAGCCGGTAGACTCGATGGGACCCCCGACGGACTTCGTAGACATCGATTTGCTTCCGCTCAGAGAGCCAGAGGTGAGGGCTTGGCGCAAAGCGATTGGCTTACGCCGACCAATCGTTGGCCTTCAAGGCCAGGGCGAAGCGTGTGCGTGCGAACGACGACGGTTACTGTGTACAGTATGAATTGTTGCGTTTCGGTTATCGGAATTATTTTTGCCTTTTTGGCAAACCGTCTGATTGCAGGGAAGACTGAAAAACAGAAAAAAAATGTTGTCTTTTTGAAGGCGGTGAAATTATAATTTAGAGGGTGAAATTGTTATTTAACTTAGTTGTTGGTAGGACACAAACACGCCTTGGAGTTCCACTTAGAACATGCAATAGCTGATCAGGTGTGCGCTCTTCAAGAAGCCTGCTGTTGTGGTGGAGTAAGGACACAGCACCACTCGCTCGTCCAAAACGCTCCGAAAACACGCAAACACAAGCGTCATCTCACACACGACTGGTATACATTTAGTATAGCGACCAAAAACAAACGGCAAAACGCGATCCTATCAAAGCGCCTCTACGCAGAGCATGCAGTAGGCAGTAATACTGCAGTAGGCAGTTATACTGCAGTAGGCAGTTATACTGCAGTAGGCAGTAATACTGCAGTAGGCACTAATACTGCAGCAGGCACTAATACTGCAGTAGGCACTATTACTGCAGTAGGCACCAATACTGTAGTGTGCACTATAAATAATACTGCAGTAAGCAATAATACTGCAGCAAGCACTAGTACTGCAGTAAGCACTAATACTGCAGAAGGCACTAATACTGCAGAAGGCACTAATACTGCAGAAGGCACTAATACTGCAGTAGGCAGCAATACGAGGCCGTGGCTGCGGCACGGGGAGGCTTTCTTTTCGGCAGTGGCTCGGGGTTACTCGCGCGAGGGACCCCGCGAGTAACCCCCCCTACGGCTTTGCGATCTTTCAGCTGACTGATAGCTGTCGTTTCTGTTGGGGTTTTTTTGCAAATACTAAGCCACCATGGAGTGGTTGGCAACACCGCGCCAAACGAATCGCCGAAAGAGGTCTGTTTTTGCTCTGAAGTACAGAGCAAGTCACTCGGGCGAGTGAAAAGGGGGATACCCTCCCCCCCCCCCCCCCCCCACCCTCACGGTAGCCACGGTCACCAGTAGTCTAACAATGCTGTACGTGCTTTCGCACATCCCTTTACGTTACAGTTTCGGGCACGTTCCTCTCTATACCCCAGCGGCGGCCCGAGTTTATGTTGTTTGGTCGATGCCGTATTCGTCAGCTGTCTTGCAATGACAGCATACTTTCCCCCCTGTCAATTCCAAAGGAGTTCGCTAATTATTATATTTTTTCTTGTCTTGTATCCTCCGGCGAATGGTGCAAAGCATAGCATAATTCACAAGTTATGTTCGCCTTTCTTTTTCGTTGATCGTCCGCGGCAGGAGGGCAAGGCGATGGGATACGCGAAAGTTCGCCCACCGGGGCTGGGAACGTACCCCAGCATCGAAACGTCTCGCCCTTTGAGGTGGTCCGCGTTCGAAGAATGTGGTGTGCGGCAGGCGAGTTGAAAAAAACAAAAACTGATCCCAAGGCTGCGGTGGGGTGGAGATGGCCTGCTCATTGTCATGCTTGACCTTACCCTTAGGATTAAGGTTAGGTAAACGGGTCGGGCACAGAGTATCCCCCAACAGGCCTGCCAGTCAAGCATGTCCTTGGTGCTACTCGCTTTCGCGAAGTCCAGGAGATAAGAGAGAAGCAGCTTTATGATCTCCCAAGGTGGTGGCATCTGAACAGGAAGGGGCCCATGCCCCTTCCCATTTTGTATGTTTTTTCCAGAGTACGAAACACCACCCCATCAACACGAAAACAAACAAAAATTGCCTTTTTTTAAAAGTATCTACCGGCCTTCCAAGGCCGTACCGTAAAATGAGACCACAACCCTCTTTGCACCCTGACATAGCTGGGATGGAGCACAAATGTCGGGTTTTTCCCCGACCAGGGAGGGACTGCTTCCATCGAGCGTGAAGCTATATCACTTCTCGGGCCCGCGCTGGTGATGGCTACTCTGTCGTATTTGCAGTGTTAAGCTTTTGCGATTGCCGTTTTTTTTTTCTTCTTCCTTTCAAGATGTGCACCGCGTGCAACTCGCGACAGGACCACCAAGGGACTCTTTTTTCGGGGCAGGCTAAAATTATTTCACGTCAAGCTCCAGGGTGTTCCTCAAACCAATTTCAGTACACAAAAAGAGAAACACGAGTCTTTTTTCTTCTGTTTCATCGTGCATAAAAAAATCGAGAGCCCAAAAAACAAAAACAAAATATCCCCCCCAAGTTGTTTCTTAGGTCTTGTTGCGTACTGTACCTACCGCTACAAAGGCATGGAAGCTTTGTTTTTAACACCTTTGGGACTGCGCACGCGCTTTCGATACAAACAAACAAGACGAATTTGGGGGGGTCATTTTGGTGACCAGGCTTGCGATGTTTCCGTGATTGCCTTCCCTTGCCTGTTGTCCATTTTTCCCGTCGCCCCTGGCAGTCTCGAACTCCCCCGCCTTCTGTAACCCAAGGGTTTATAAAATTCCGTCATATATATGCCTCCCCTTTGCCTCTTCGCATTTTTCCCATCACCAACGGCCGTCTCAAACTTTCCCCGTCTTACATAACCCTGTTGCGACGACCCCCATCCCCCGCCAAGTAGTCCCACGACGAGATCCGCCTAGAGATTAAGTAACACCCTCCTCGATTTAATTTCACCGAAAAGTGCGCTGTCGCCTGCCGTGCTGCTACAAACATACCCCAGCCACGGACGAATTCCACGACTACCTCCCGCCTCCGCCCTCCTGATCCACCGCGCTCCTGCCACCACACTCTCACTTCCCTGACAACCACTGATTTTTGCTACCCTGTTGCGATGCCCCCCCCCACCCCCACCCCCCCCCCCCTCCCCCCTCCCCCCCGAAAACAATCCCGCGACGACGTCAGCCGAGGGATGAAGAAGAAGTTTTTGTAGTTTCACCCGGCGACCAGAAAGGGGTTGCTGGTGGTGCTAGTGCTGCTCCTAACGCGGGGTGGAGGAAGGCACTGTCCTCCACGGAGCGGAGGTCTAGCAAGGCGTCGCTGGGGAGACGCCGCAGCTCCGTTGGGCTAAGGTGAAGTCATGCAGCGATATCTTCGGGGCCTCCCTGAGTTTTTCTGAGAGCTTGACCGTATCTCTGCTGTGACGCGTGCGTGCCCTTTTTTTTTTAGACTGTGTGAATTTTTCTGCACGCTCGGGACACACACTGCGGCGGAGGTGAAGGTTATCACTAAAAGATCTCTGTGTCATCCAAGGCAAACGCTAATTTTTTTAGAGTACACGGGTGAAAGTTCGACCCGATGGGCAAACCCATATGCCTAGTAACGCGAAACAAGATCGGCGTATTTTCCGAGGATTTCGGGATAAGGAGCTCCGTCATGAAAAAAAAAAAAAAAAACGAAAAAAAATGCCAAAAATCGGTATACCTCTATCTAGGCTAAGGTAAGGGGGGGGGGAGGGGATGCCTCGTTTTTCACTAGCGGACCTGAGCCACTCGCACGAGTGACCCTGTCTACCTCACGGACGACAACTGCGCCAGGCGATCTGTGTTTGGCGCTTGCGTAGCTGACCATCCTATTGGGGATTCACCAAGGCCCAAGACTACAGTTGGTGGCTCTATATAGTGCGGGTATGTGTCACGAAAATTTGCCTGCACTATACCGGGCACCCGTACTATATAAAAACCGGCCACTATAGAGGGGTCTATATTGTGCCAAACGATTTCACCCGCACAATATCGGACACCCGCACTATATGACCCGCACTATATAGGGCCACCTACTGTACAAGGAGTGGCCCAAAAGGGGCCCGCCTACCCGTAGCTGCGGTCAGACTTCGGTGAAACGACTCGGCGATATTCTACGATTTTTTGTATTTTCTTGCACGCTTGAGCGCTATGCTGCTGTTGCACGCAGCCTCACTAGGGAGACGCCGCAGCTCTTCCGCGGGGGCTATGATGTGCGGCAGGATTCGTGCAGTACAATAATGGCCCTTCTATAGTTCCGGTAGATGTCCCCCTGATGTACCAGCACTGTATCGGCAACCGGCACTATTCCGCTTGCTGCCACACCGGATTTTTACCGCCTGTGCCACGCAATTTCATAGGCACTATAGCGGGCAACAAGGGCAACAAGCACTATGGCGGCAACCGGCACTATAGAGGGACCACTACTGCAGTGCCGTCCCCGTTATCGCGTTCGCCGCCTCCTGCTGTAGGTTTTGATCCAGTGCGTACGTCATGCTAGCAATTCTTTGGGGGTGATTCGGCGTGTGTAAGAGCTCTAAAAAGGTAACATGATTGGGCTTTTTTGGAGCATGTATTCGTAGCGAAAAAAAATAGTGGGAAAGCACGGTGCGAGGAATATTGTTTTAACGCTCCTATTGCATCCAAAAGCAAAAACGTAAAAATATATAGAGACCAAAAAATACACACAAGCCTAACGCCTCCGTGTTTCCAATGGATCTAGAGCGGCGCCCATCCCGGCGGGTCGTTTTTTTCAAAACAAAAATCCCCCCCCCCGTCCTCACGTGATCCATAAGCAAGAAAGTAGGCACAAGGTGAGCGGTTCTTGGAAGGATGCAGTTCACCCTTCATACGACTCGCCGAACACCTCACGGCGCTTCGCGCTTGGTGCAAGCATTGTCTGCCTGGTTGCTGAAAACCCGACGTGCTCCGTCCCGGCATGGTAGGGATGCGAGGGTCTATTGCCACACGACTACGGCCATGCACAAACTGAGTACACCCTTCCCCTCCCCCTCACGTGCGCCACCCGTGGCTCACAGAATGGCACCCGCTACCGTCAGCAACCCGGAAGAGAGCTGGCTGCTGGCCGCAGAGGCGGAGCTCACAGCCCTCGCCGAAGAGGCGGAAAAGGTGGAGAGGATGCCGGACAGTCTGCTCGTGTGCCCGCCCCCCCCCAGCGGGGTGGACCTCATAACCCCTGATCCTAGGTGCGACTCCGCCGGGACCCAACCGTAACAACTCGTAAGAATTTGTTTTCGGAAGTTTCTTATCAAGAAAAAATTCGCTCGACGTGTGTGAACGAAAACATAAGAAAACCATGCTTCTTCGCGTACCGAAGTTTTTGTGCAGGATTACATACACACCGGGCGTTTTGCGCGAACCATAAGAAAAGCATTTATTTTATTTTTTAAGTGACGCGTGCTAAGGTAGAGGTACACCGTTTTTTTTTTTTTTTTTTTCTGCGCGAACCATAAGAAAAGCATTTTTTTTTTTTCTCAAGTGACGCGTGCTAAGGTAGAGGTACACCGTTTTTTTTTTTTTTTCTTTTCTGAGGTTTCCTCAATTTGGGGAGGCTTGAGACACGTCCCGAAAGCTGATCTTAGGAGAAAAATGAAACTGCTACGTACGTTCTACCAGACGAAAAATCCCATGGCGTACGCACACAACGATAATCATGCAAAAAAAATGGCCTATTATTTGTTTATCTTCCGACGATAGTATCAGCAGGTTAACCTAACCCGTCATTCAGAAACCATTTTCGCCAAAAAAAGGTATACCTCTATGGCATCACGCGTCGCTACACCCTGCGTCCAAAACCTAATTTTGAGCCAGACCTAGAGCA